>JAPQNM010000042.1:1447910-1462910 GCA_029783475.1 Metacarcinus magister | reverse complement strand
ACCTCACCTCATCACTTACCACGCCCATGCAGACACAGACGAACTTACAGATGACACAATAAGAACAAGATAAAGAAAGAAAATAAAAAGACAATGAGGCCAAACATTTAATCATCACCACTCTAAAAGCAGATTAGCAGAAAAAAAATAATGTATCATGTTGTCGCATTTATTAAACATCAATCAATACTCAAAGTGGAAAGGTATTTGAGTTCACTAAATGATCGATGGTTTGACTGCCACTCTTGCTACTGATTTCCCATATTATTGCATTCACGTCCAACCGGTTAACTGCAGGAGGAGAAGGACAAAGAGAAGGATGAGGAGGAGGAGGAAAGGATGGTGAGGAGGTGGGAGAGAGGAGGTGGAGGAGTGGGAGAGGGAAGTGAGAGGGAGAGTCAAGGGGAGGTGGAGGGAGGGGCGAGGAAAGGGCGTGCCACCAGCTCTCGCCCCAAACATTGATTTTCTCTGTGCCACGTGTGGACTAGGACTGCCGGGGCTCAATATCTCGCCCGTCCTGCCACCCACCCCCTACCTCCTACCCCTGCCCCCTTCCCCCTGTCCCTGCCCCTACTAACGCCCAGTAGCACCCAAATCCACGTGCTAACACACTTCAATGTGGACCAGTTTCATTAATTACTTCAAAAACAGACGCACGAATGGGAAAAAGAGGCCAAAAGAGAAGAAAACCTGAATGTACGTCAAACCAAAAGAGAATGTAATGCAAGACTGAGTCAACAGGTGCCACATCGCTGCTGGGGAGGAGGAATAGGAAAAGGAAGAGGAGGAGGAAGACGAGGAGGAGAACAAGGACGAACGAGGAGAAGGAAAGGGTGATGGGAAATACCTGGCATGACCCCTACTCCCTCGTGGAAAGCCTCAGGTGGTGCCAAGCCGCGGGGGATGAAGCGTTGTGGGACGTGAAGGTGGGAGGACAGCAAGGGAGGAGATACTGGGAAGGAATGTCCTCTACAGGCAGGTGGTACAAGGCAAGGTAGAGTAGGGTACTGATCTAGAGGTGTGATAGGGCCACCGCGAGGGTATATAGTGTCACGGGTATAGAGGAAGGATGGTAGTGTGATTGGAGGCTGTGACGGGAAGTGACTTGAGGTCCTCGTAGGGACAGTGAACAGACACTTAAGACAGACAGGCAGACAATATCTTAAAGGTGAACTTCTGAGGACAAACCAGACACTCTTTAGTCAAGATATACAAACAATCGTGACATACAAGTGAGCAATACATTAATACACAACGAGAAAAGTGCGTGAGGATCAGAAAAAAAAACTTTACACGACGAAGCATAGAGATAAAAAAAAAACTTATAAAGGGGTGACTTAGGGATACAGGAAAGCTGGGAGTCACAAGAGAGTATTCTGAAGGTGTAAGGGCAAGTAAGGCACCTCGTGTAATGGATCCTTGCGTGGCCTTGCAGATCCTGACCCTGTGTCCTTCCCTTAACCAGCAGCATCCCAGGTGAGTCCCATTTCACCCGTGTCCCTTATTATGCAGGTAAAAAGGCGTTTCTCGTATTTCTTCGTGTTTTTAATGAGTTGTTTAATGAAAGGTATATATGTGTGTGTGTGTGTGTGTGTGTGTGTGTGTGTGTGTGTGTGTGTGTGTGTGTGTGTGTGTGTGTGCTCTTTATGGAGGTGAATAAGTTTAAGATGGCATGAATCTGGAGTCTTACAAGCTGTTGCACATGCTCTCTCTCTCTCTCTCTCTCTCTCTCTCTCTCTCTCTCTCTCTCTCTCTCTCTCTCTCTCTCTCTCTCTCTCTCTCTCTCTCTCTCTCTCTCTCTCTCTCTCTCTCTCTCTCTGTTGTGTGTGTGTGTGTGTGTGTGTGTGTGTGTGTGTGTGTGTGTGTGTGTGTGTGTGTGTGTGTGTGTGTGTGTGTGTGTGTGTGTGTGTGTGTGTGTGTGTGTGTGTGTGTGTGTGTGTGTATGCTAGAAAAACACATAGGAACGCAAAGTAAGAACAAACAGCAGCACACACCTATTAGCCCTTACGATGGCTGCTCTTGGGGATGAAAAAACAAAACCTAACCTAACGTAACCTAACCTAACCTAACCCACGCACTATCTGACCTTCAGTAAGAGATATAAAATGGATAGTAAAGGAGGAAGGAAACCCACATCCATCCAAACACCATTAATTTAAGATACATAAATATTTCATAATAGAAAATAAAAAAAATAAAAAAACTCGACAAACACAATGACAACGGAAATAAAAACAAAACCATTTATGAAGAAAAAAAACATTATATATATGAGTGTAAAAAAAAAAGCACACAGACAAACACACACAACGGTCAAGCCAGCCAGCCAGCCAGCCAAACAAACAAACAAACAAACAAACAAACAAACGAACAAACAAACAAACAAACAAAACAAGTAATAACAACAACCCAAACTCAAACAAACAAACAAACAAACAAACAAACAAACAAACACCGGGAAAAATTAACAAAAAAACAGATCCACCAAACACACACACACACACACACACACACACACACACACACACACACACACACACACACACACACACACACACACGAAACTGGACACAAACAGAGACAAAAGGGAATAAAAAGTAAAATCTGACTATGACCAGACAAGTCGAGGAGAAGCTATTTCACGCACCACTGTCTCAACCCTCAGACTGGTAGGGGGGGAGGGGGAGGGGGGGGAGGGGAGAGGGAGGGGAGAGGAGGAGGAGAAAGAGGAAGGGGAGAGGAGGAGAAAGGAAGAATGGTTGGTAGGGTATTACAGAGAGGAGGAGGAGAAGGAATCGGAAGGAAGATGGGGAGAAGGGTGTAGGAAAGGGGAGGGAAGAAGTGGATGAAAGATCTAAGGAAGGAGAGGAACGTAAAGATAAGAAAATAAGGAGAGGGAGACGGTTCTGAAATGAGAGAAAGGAGGAGAGAGAGAGAGAGGGTGAGAGATAATTATTTGATACCAAGTCCTTCAACAACTATAACTAACAAACTTGATATAGAATTAAATAAAGTTATAAACGTAAATATAATATCGAGGGAAAAAAATGTATTACCTCCATCAATTTTAAAGATGCTGCGTCACCTTAAATGGGTAGAAATTATGTGTCTCGACAAATATTTTCCTCCAATACATAAATAAATAAATGAATAAATAAAAGTTACAGAATTATGAGATGCAGGAAATACAACAAAAACATTACAATCTGTATCAAATATCAACCTTTCACACCCATTTGTATATTTTTTTCATTTTTTTTCTATTTATTCGCCGACGTGAACACTGAATGAAATGAATAAGATGATTAATTGAAAGTGTCAACTTTTAATACTTTAGAACTAATAACGAAAAATTCCATAGGTGAAAAAAAAGAAAAAAAAAGTGTAATCAAACAGTGAGTGTTAGTAATGAACACGCACACGCACACACACACACACACACACACACGCACACGCACACACACACACACACACACACACACACACACACACACACACACACACACACACACACATTTCAGAAACATGGCTGTCCGTCCACTCACAAGAGGAAGAAAAATCTCATTGAAAACAACGAATCCGCAGCATTTCCCTTGATCACTGAACCTTTCTGTTTTCCTTCCTGATTCTCCTTCTGAGGTTAAAAATCCAATAAAATCTTCCTCGTGTCCCGGATATTAGAAAAGAACTAGAATAGGATACAAATATATAGTGATCTACATTTTTTTTTATTCTCGAGTGTGTGGTTTCAGCAAATCTCAACATAGGAGCATAACTCTAGTCTAGACTGAAATATGCTGACCTATCGAGCTGGTCTTCCTCTATCCCCTCCCTCCCTCCTCTCTCTCCTCTCTCTCCTCCTCTCCCTGTCTGTCTATCAAGTTACTTCGTCCGTTCAACCATCTTCTTCCCTGCTGGTCCGTCAATCTTCTAGTCGGTTTTTCGGTCTGTCAGTTTGTTGCCTTTTCCCGTCCATCTCCTGTCTCACAATTTTATAACTTCCTTTCCATATCCGTTGATCTATCAGTTCCTTGTCTTGTGCTTTTGTTGTTCATGTATATATATTTTTTTCCTTTCTATCGATCTGCTATATATATATCCATCTACGTACTTCTTTCAACTCTCCATCCATTTATCACGTCTCTCCATCTATTCCTGTCCTATTCCACTATCTCTTCCGTCTATTTCCTTCCATTATCTATCTGCTCCAGCCGTCACTTTTTTTTCTTCTCTTCGCCTGTCCATCCGAATTTTCCTCCCATACCTCCAATCGCCACAAACACTCAGAGGAAGAGATACAAAGTTACGATTTACTTTCAGCGAAGTTAAGCCACAGACCTGCCGCTTCCTCTCTATTGAGCTGCCATGGTTACATAAGGGAGTAAGGGAGATAGAAAGGCCACGGGGGAGTAGCTGAGGTACTGGGAGTAGGAACAGCCGGGGATTGGAAAAGGGCAAAGGTGGTGTTGTAGAGGAAGAAACAGAGGTATGAATGAGGGAAATAGTTATGCATTGATCACATGATGTAATTAAAGGGATTCATTTGTGAGGTATGAGACAGCTGACGGAGGAAAATGATTGATGAGATTCATGCTACAGTTTCCTATCTGTTTCACGTTAATTACTCAGCTTTGAACCACGACTACATACTAGCTTCTTACCGGTTCAAAGTCAATGGGAAATAATCACAGTTTTTCGGCAT
This sequence comes from Metacarcinus magister, assembly GCA_029783475.1. Classification (NCBI taxonomy): domain Eukaryota; kingdom Metazoa; phylum Arthropoda; class Malacostraca; order Decapoda; family Cancridae; genus Metacarcinus; species Metacarcinus magister. The sequence goes on along the minus strand of JAPQNM010000042.1, from coordinate 1,458,208 downwards.
TGTACCACCAAAACATCACTGTAATAAAGTAAAACATCCTCACCCACTTGTTTCTGAGGCTATAAGAGCATCAAAGAACCTACAAGTGAACCAATAAATAATTAACTCCTTCGTGTAATGGTTCCCCGTGCATGACCGCTGAGACCAGACGTGATGCTGAAATGAGATCCTTCGCTGCCACAAGACCAGAGGCGTCCCACAACCCCTCAGTGTGTGGCCGTAATGAGGCGTTTGTCCCGTCGAGGCTCACCCTGACCCCCCGCCCCCGCCCACTCCGCCCCCACCCCCGCCCCACCCCACACCCCCCCCAGCCCACGCACCGGGAATCAATGGAGAATCTGGCCTAGTATCCAATAGTTCCGTGATGTGATTGCAAATTTAGTCACTAGTATTGTGATTCCTGGCGGTACACTGTCACTGATGCTACTAATGGGTGCAGCATATGTGGGGGTGCAGCATATGTGGGTGTGCAGTATGGTTGGGGTGCAGCATATGGGGGGGTGCAGCATATGTGGGTGTGCAGTATGGTTGGGGTGCAGCATATGGGGGGGTGCAGCATATGTGGGGGTGCAGCATGTGGGGGTGCAGCATATGTGGGGGTGCAGCATATGGGGGGTGCAGCATATGGGGGTGCAGCATATGGGGGTGCAGCATATGTGGGGGTGCAGCATATGTGGGGGTGCAGCATATGTGGGGGTGCGGCATATGTGGGGGTGCAGCATATGGGGGATGCAGCATGGTGGGAGTGCAGCATATGGGGGGTGCAGCATATGTGGGGGTGCAGCATATGGGGGGGTGCAGCATATGTGGGGGTGCAGTATGGTTGGGGTGCAGCATATGTGGGGGTGCAGCATATGTGGGGGTGCAGCATATGTGGGGGTGCAGCATATGTGGGGGTGCAGTATGGTTGGGGTGCAGCATATGTGGGGGTGCAGCATATGTGGTGGTGCAGCATATGTGGGGGTGCAGCATATGTGGGGGTGCAGCATGGTGGGGGTGGAGCATATGGAGGGGTGCAGCATATGGGGGGTGCAGCATATGGGGGGTGCAGCATATAGGGGTGCAGCATATGGGGGGGTGCAGCATATGTGGGGGTGCAGCATGGTGGGGGGGTGCAGCATATGGGGGGTGCAGCATATGTGGGGTGCAGCATGGCGGGGGTGCAGCATAGCGGGGGTGATATTGCAACATTACCCCCCTCCCGCCAACACACACACACACACACACACACACACACACACACACACACACACACACACACACACACACACACACAACCAGCACCTAAGGCTGAGAAGAGTGTCAATAATCATTACCGAGATGACTGACCAATGGACGAGGCGGATACGTGTAATGCCAAGGTCAACGAGGTCAACGAGGTCAGCGAGGTCAACTATGTATTGAGAAACCAAGAATCTGACAAAGTATATTACAGGTCAAAGTGCTTTCATATTAAGTGCACAGTACCTCCATGCACCTGTGTATTACTTTTATGTCCATATCCCCCAAGTGGACATTAGGCAAGGTAGTCACAGTGGTACTAAAAACGATACTATGTACTATACAGGACATAAATACACACTCCAATGTAGACCTCAAGATAGGAATAGCTGTGGAAATTCTCTTAAACTTTACCTTTTTTTCTGCTGTGGTGGTGGTGGTGGTGGTGGTGGTGGTGGTGGTGGTGGTGGTGGTGGTGGTGGTGGTGGTGGTGTGATGGAGGCGTTGGGTAGAGGGTCACATTAAAGGCTCAGTGGAGGTTCAACACATCGCATCATACCAGTGAAGGTGTGGCCCGACGGTTTACTAGTGACAGTCCCCATGTGACCCCCTGACTCAACGCCGCCCTACACCTGCTCTGCTGCCACTTGCTGTTGGAGGAAAGAAATCAGTTAAGATAATGTTGAAAATCACTCCTAGTTGTTTGTATGAGAAAGGACATTGGACACCTTGCTAACAGATGATAATGTTGAGTAACCATTTAACTTTTAGGTTAGGTTAGGTTAAGTTAGGTTAAGTTAGGTTAGGTTAGGTTAGGTTAGGTTAGGTTAGGTTAGGTTAGGTTAGGTTAGGTTAGGTTAGGTTAGGTTAGGTTAGGTTAGGTTAGGTTAGGTTAGGTTAGGTTAGGTTAGGTTAGTTTTTTTGTATTATTATTGCAGATGTATATTAAATAGTGCAGTTTTAAGAGTAACATTGTGTTTATATCGATCCAGTTATTGGCCTCAGACATTGAAGTGGATGAAGTGGCTGGTAAGACGTGCAACAGAAAGGTCAACAAAATCCAACGTTATAAATGTGTAAGTAAAGTGGATAAGGTCATCCAGACAGACCGCGCGAAGAAGAAAGAAAAAAAAAATGTAATCCCCGTTAGTAACTCTATAAATACTCCATCAAAACGAAACTTAATGGAACGTACAAACAGCTTTACCTTTTGCATTCATTTGACGAACTTATTGACTTAGTAATTATCATGTCGCACCAATTTAGTTCACTGAATTATATGAAGACTAATTTAAATATTTTGAAAGCATTAAAGTTGCTAACGAAAGTCCGTCATAATTTTTTTTTTCCTCACCAAAAATAATCTTACTCAAAACGGAATATATATGTATCGATAGTTCACTGACTTACATAAAAACTAACTTAAATATTTCGAAAACATTAAAGTCGCTAACGAAAGTCTGTCATAATTTTTTTTTCTTCACCAAAACAAATATTACTCAAAACGGAATGTATATGTATGAATGTATAAGAAAAAACTACTTTCCAGGCTGTTAATTATTACCGTAACTTCCTCATGACATCAGGTAAGGTTTCTACCCTCCCAGATTACAGGTGTGGGAGGGGGGGAGGACACAGACGGATTGAGCTTACACGTTGTTACTAATATGAAGTAAAGAAAAAACCTGCCGCCTAAGGTCTTGTAAACTCTCTACCTGAATCTGTATTTCCACCTTCCTACGACTTGAACTCATTTAAGAGAGGAGTACCAAGACACCCGTAACCTTAATAATCTGGACTTCCTTTTTTTCATTACTGTTTCTTCTTTAGGGAACCGGCAAACGCAAGTAGGCTTTTTTTATAATGTTTTTTATTGCCCTTGTCCGGTTCTCCAATAGCATAAGAAAAGAAAACAATGCAGGTGTGGATGTGATGTGTGACTGCAGTGTGTTTGATGGAGTTTCTGGGTCATTTCACTGCGGCGTTCGTTTTAAACTTTATTTTTTTTGTGGGGGCGGAGGGGGGTCAGTTTCTTCCTCTATGGTTAATGAGATAAAAAAAATTTGTTAGTGATGATGATGATGATGATGATGATGATGATGATGATGATGATGATGATGATGATGATGATGATGATGATGATGATGATGATGATGATTGTGAAGGAAGACGAGTAAGAAGATGACTATTGACGACGAGGAAGTAGAGAAGAGGAAGAACAAAAAAAAAAATCTTAAATCCGACCTTGATATGGACTAAGATTTTGGAGAGAAAGAAAAAAAAAGATGGAAAAAAAATGAGAGAATGAGAGAGAGAGAGAGAGAGAGAGAGAGAGAGAGAGAGAGAGAGAGAGAGAGAGAGAGAGAGAGAGAGAGAGAGAGAGAGAGAGAGAGAGAGAGAGAGAGAGAGAGAGAGAGAGAGAGAGAGAAAAAAAAATCTAACGATGACTGATGAGCCTTACATCTTCCTCATCTTCGTCTGGCTTACAAATTGATGCTTCAACACCCCAATTACAGGGCAGTGGTGGGGGTGGGGGGGTAGGGGTGGGGGGTTAAGGGAGGTTGAGGGGGGTTGGGGGGGTTGACAGGGAATAGACAGGGGGGACACCCGACAATTATTGACGGCTGAAGGGAAGGAAGGAAGGGTCAGACGGAGAGGAAGGAAACGAAGGGAAAGAGTCAGTCAGCTTCACGACAGCAATATTTCCAGAGGATATTGTGGCTCCAGGCTGTGTGGACAAGGCCCGAATGTCTCCTTATTATTTCCTCTAATATCTGTGCCGTCCTATTCTTTCTCCTCTCTTTCTCTCTCTCTCTCTCTCTCTTTTTTTTCTTCTCTCTCTCTTTCTCTCTCTCTCTTTTTTCTCTCTCTCTTTCTCTTTCTCTCTCTATTTTTTCGCTCCCTCACGCAGGACACTCCTTAATTATCTCCACACAGGCAAGGCAGAGGCAAATTCCTCCCCCAAAACCCATTAATCAAGCTAGGAATTCCGACACTGCATCGGAAATCACTCCCTCCCTCCCTCCCTCCCTCCCTCTCTCTCTTCCTCCCTCCCTCCCTCCCTCTCTCTTCCTCCATCCCTCCCTCTCTCCTGTCCTCCATCTCTCCCTTCCTACCTCCCTCCTTCCTTTACTCTCTCCCCTCCCGCCCCCTTCCCTTCCTTCCTCCACTCCCCACTTCCCCCCCTCCCCACTCCATCCTCCCCATGAACACAGATATGTCGGATCCTTGCATCCTACCCTTCCTTCCCCATGTGTACCCAGCTTTCTCTATTACCACCCTCTCCCATGGCGCCCTCCCTTTCCCCTCCCACTACTGGACCAATCCTTCCCCTCACTCCTCCTCCTCCTCCTCCTCCTCCTCCTCCTCCTATTCTATCACGCCCGCCCTCCCTCACTCCTCTCCCCGGTTTTCTAGCTCCCGTCCCCTCCTCCTATCCTCCCCTCAAACAAGGATCTCCTCTCCCTCACCCTCCTCCCTATCCTATACACCAGCATCGTACACATCTCTCTCCCACATATCCTCTCCCAGTTCCCTCTCTTCCTCTCTCTTTATCTCCCTAAACTTACACCCTACCCTTCCCCTCATCCCCTTCTCTTCCCCTATACACAGGACCCCTTCCCCTCCACGTCCCCACCCATGTGTCCCCCCCTCACCGGAGTCTTGTTGTGGTGGGTGGGTGGGGGGGGGTGAGGTACAGTGATCAACAGCAGAGATCTTGGCACCTAAATTACTTCTCCATCAGCTGCCATACCACCTCTACCGCCCCTGGTGTGTGTGTGTGTCTGTCTGTCTGTCTCCTCGCCATCACAGTGACGCGCCTCTCCTCCCGTGCCCCTTCCCCTTCCCATGCCCCTTCCTTCCCCTTGCAAGCCACGCTGACTGGTTCATCCATCTTTGGTCCCGCTTGAAATATAGAACAAATGTAGATGTGTATTGATGTCACAATTCATTCATTATTTTCTATTTTTTTTAGGAGAGAGAGAGAGAGAGAGAGAGAGAGAGAGAGAGAGAGAGAGAGAGAGAGAGAGAGAGAGAGAGAGAGAGAGAGAGAGAGAGAGAGAGAGAGAGAGAGAGAGAGAGAGAGAGAGTAAACAAAGGTACATCTGGACAAACACAAACAAAGAGAGAGGGCAACAGGGAAAAAGAAACTGAAAAAAGGGTGCAACAAATGTGCTTTTCCATGCAACACCTTTCTGGGGTCACCTTTTCTTTCTATCACGTGTAACACACACACACACGCACACGCACACACGCACACACACACCCACACACACACACACACACACCCACACACACACACACACACACCCACACACACACACACACACTTCCCTTTGTTGTTTCCTTCCCATTTAGTTATCTGGTTAACCATTTCCTACGGCGGTGACTTCGATATATATTAAAAAAAAAATTATCTTTTCCTCTCCCTCTCTTATTGCAAAGGTTATATTTAATACCAGTAGTAAGTTATCATCTTTTCCTCCTCCTAATCTTTCTTTTTTTTTTGTAATAGCCATAGATTAGTTTTGTTTTTCTCACTTTCTTATATAAAATCCAGACATTATAGATATTATAGTAGTAGTGTAGCTAAACAGACAACCTCGTTAGGTCCAGTAGGTCTGTTGTTGTTTGTTCTTCCTTTGTACTCCTTTGTACTCCTTTATAGTTAGGTCCTGAAGGTTTGTTCCGGGTTGAGAAATCTTTTGTAATCTTCCTCCTCCTCTTCCTCCTGTTTCTCTTCTTAATTTTCTTCTGTTGCTTTTCTCTCTTTTTCTTTTTATCGTAATCTTTCTCTTTCATTTCATTTTCGTGTTCTGCTTTCTCCTATTCCTCCAATTTCACCTCTTCCTTGTGCGGTATTCTCTTTCTTTTCTTCCTCTTCCTCCCCCTTGTCATCAAAATTTCCATTATTAATTTCCTCTTTCTTTTCATTTTATTTTTTCCTTCTTTTCCTTATATATTTCCTCTTTTATTCCCTCCACTTCCTCCAACTCTTATTGCTACTCCTGCTGCTCCTCTTTCTCGTTCTCCTCCTCCTCCTGCTCCTTCTCCCCCTCCTCCTCCTCCTCCTCCTCCTGTCTAATAATACGTAACATGACAAGCCACAATAACAATGCATGACTCTATAAGGTTGATCCTCGTCCCTCACTCGCTCCCTTCACTCCTAATTGGCAGTTCTAAAGAGCAGTAAAAATATGCTCATCAAACTTAATTGTTTCTTCCTTTCCTCCCCTAAATGACAGGAAGAATTCATAACTGACCTAACGTGATTACCAGTACTTATTATTGTTGTTGTTATTATTATCATTATTATTATTATTACTATTATTGTTGCTGTTTTTTTTTTTTGTTATTATTGTTGGTGTTGGTTTTGTTTTTATTTTCCTATTATTATTGTTGTTGTTGTTGTTGTTGTTGTTGTTGTCACTAATACTGCTATTGTTGATGATAATGATGATACTATTGTTGTTGCTGTCGTTATTGTTGTTGTTATTACTAATACTGTTATTGTTATTAATGATGATAATGTTACTATTGTTGTTGCTGTTGTTGTTGTTGTTGTCGTTGGTGCAGTTGTGAAAATTTCGTCGTCGTCTTCTGAATTGCTAATTTGTTATCATTGGTTTCGTCGCACCTCACACACACACACACACACACACACACACACACACACACACACACACACACACACACACACACACACACACACATACACGTGCTGCCAATTTTCCTCAACACAACAAACCTAACAATTCCATAACTTTGACCTTCTTTTATTTTCTCCTTCTCTGTCTTTTCTCTTTTCCTTTTCTTTCTCTTCCTAGTTGTGTTCTTCTTCTTCTTCTTCTTCTTGGTGAGTGAGCCCTATCCTCAACATTCCACAAGGGCCTCAAGAGGTGAAATCAATCTCCCGCTGATCTAGTTATGTTCCCTTCATCCCTCCCTCGTCGATCAGGCGGGAAGTTGCCACACTACACTTCCACTCTCACTCACTCACTCACTCACTCACAACTTCCACGTCAATTCCCAACAACAAAGCTTTATCTCCCGACAATACGCATCACCTCTCACCCTTCACCTCCCTCCCTCCCTCCCTTTCTAGTGTGTCTCCAAAATAACCTCCATAATGCAGAGTTACACTGAAATAGCATTGTATTAAGGGAGACATAGAGCTTAACAGAACGGTGGGAGTAAGGAGGTAAACAAGTCATCTGTGATTACTGACTATGCATAACGACCTAATAAATATGCTTGTCTTTTTCTATTTTCTTTTTAGTAATGTTTGCGGCGTATAAATTAGAAGGTTTTTTTTTTTAGCCCCCAATGCCTCTTACGTGCAGTGTTAGTAAAGTATAGTAAAGCATGGAGGGATTCACACTTCACAGCCAATGCTTCTACAGTCATTACGATAATTCCACCCTCGGGATAGCCTCATTTCCTTTCAAAGTCCCGGCGTTGTAGTGCGTAAGTGAATCTCCGCCCCCATTGTGGGATGAACCTGAATTAAACATCTCCCTTCGAGCGTCAAGCCTAGCCTCCCACCACCTCCTCCTCCTCCTCCTCCTCCTCCTCCTCCTACTCCTCCTCCTCCTCCTCCTGCCTCCTCCCTATCATCTCTACCTCCCCCAGTCACCTAATGAACCACAGTGCACCTGATACATTGCCAGGTAACACGTATGCGGGTTTGCCTCAATGATATAATTTGCTTTTATGGTAGTATATACACACACACACACACACACACACACACACACACACACACACACACACACACACACACACACACACACACACACACACACACACGATGAGAAAGCAGCCCGTCACCTGCACAACACTGTAACTCACATTACACAGTGCTGCGTCCACGTAAATTAAAGAGCAGTGTCTAATGCAGCACTTCGATTACTTACATAGCGGCACAGTGGGAGAATACAGGGTTTAGGAGGGCGGGGGCATGGCGGAACGGGGCGGGATATGACGGGGCAGGGCGGGGCGGGGTTGGGGCGGGGAGGTGATAGCAAACACAACACAACACAACACAGCGGCTCTTAAGACGAGGCTTTGCAACAACCGGTGCCCAGCCGAGACGAGGGGACGGCTGGGCGTAAAAGCCTGATGACAATTCTTGCAGAACCACCTGATAACAACACAGGTGGAGGACGTAAAGGCCACACACACACACACACACACATACACACACACACACACACACACACACACACACACACACACACACACACACACACACACAGGGGAGAACCAGCACACCACTAAAACAAAAACAAAAAAAACACGACATTGAAGGACGTGGGTGGCTTAGGAGAGAGGAAAAGCCATGGGGGGAGGGAGGACAAGCCAGAGAGGGAGGAAGGACAAGCCAGGGGGGAGGGGGACATACCTGAGGGGGGGAGGGGAGACAAGCCAAGCCGAGGGTAGCAAGAGGTAGTAATGCAGGATATCAGTCAGAGTGGTTCTTTCTGTAGTCGGTAACCATGTCGACGATAATTCAACGGAACACAAAGGCTATTCTCAGGACCCATCCAAGTGTTGCCTCCACACACACATACACACACACACACACACACACACACACACACACAACCTCTCTCCTTGACCTTTCCTCTCTCTACTACCCTCCTCCTCCACCTCCTCCTCCTCCTCTCCTGACCTTCTTCTTCCCTCTTCACCAGAACCATTATCGCCAGTACGTTCGTCTTCTTCTACTTCACTATTGGCAAGCTTATCGTGTGGCTTTGTGTGCGTGTGTGTGTGTGTGTGTGTGTGTGTGTGTGTGTGTGTGTGTGTGTGTGTGTGTGTGTGTGTGTGTGTGTGTGTGTGTGTGCATGAAAACTAGAGCAAACAAAAAGTGAGTGAAAAAAGAAGAGGTGGCAGCTAGAGTCTCTAAGGGAGCACACAACACCAGGGACACTCACAGCACAGTCCTTAGGGGATGCAACACACTATACTTTAACTCCACCTCACCCTTGCCCTCACCCTCCACAAGGTCCCTAGACGCCCCGTGACCACATAGGCAAAATGCACAACCCACCACCAAAAGAAATACACAACAAGAACGCACTGTAGAAGCACTGAATCCTTCCTTATAATAGCGTGAGGCTCTATGTAGATCAATGTATTATGTATTGTTATTTAGGGTTTCCTGGATCTGTAATGGACTATATGGTTGATGTTGGGTGTTTCTTTTACCTGTGTTGGGTAAGTAAGAGAAGGTGAGGAGAGTGTCAAGGTGTGCGATGCGAAGGGAGATAAAATTATTGTTCCACATGAAAATAGTTTATGACGCAAAATGTGAGTAGGCAAAAATGTACTTGAATGTTTTTTTTTTTTCTTATTTTATTTTCTCTCTCTATCTATCTCTCAGTTTCTTCAGTACACATAGCTAACCCAACCATCCCAACCCTCTCGACCCCGTCCCCCCCGCCCCCCCGCCCCTTCGCACGTGTCAGGTGAAGAAGGTGTGATCAGGTGACTTGTAATCCTGTTATACACCTTCACCTCCTGACTGTAGGGGAGGAAGTATAACCACCACCACCACCACCACCACCACCACCACCACCACCACCACCACCACCACTAATCTCATGTCGTAGGTAAAGTAATGAATGCAATGGAGGTTTGTGGGAAGGGAAAGGAAGGGGATGGAGGAGGATGGGTGGAGAAAAGAAGGGAAGAAGGCAATATGTAGAAGAGAGAGAGAGAGAGAGAGAGAGAGAGAGAGAGAGAGAGAGAGAGAGAGAGAGAGAGAGAGAGAGAGAGAGAGAGAGAGAGAGAAAGGTGGGAATTAGGTCGAGGTCTCAAGAGATTACCTCCTGTGGGAAAGTAACCAACCACGCCGGGAATGACCAGAGAAAAGAAGCTTCCTGCAGCACCTTTCAGAAATGTACTTTATTGAGGCAAACTGTTGATGCATTTAATGTGTTTATTTTTATATATGAAAAACACACTCCAGGCCTCTACAACACATCAGGACGCAACACATAAGGAGTCGGGTCAAGTGTGAAAATTATCTCCTCTTCCTCCTCCTTCCTCCTCCTTCTCTTTATCTTCCT
>JAPQNM010000042.1:1432910-1442910 GCA_029783475.1 Metacarcinus magister | reverse complement strand
AGAGAAAGAGGGGATGACATGAGAACAATAAAGAGTTAGAGACGTGAGTGACAAAAAAAGAAAAAAAGACAAAGGACAAAAATATGAAGCTGTTTTATATACTAGTGTTGCGCTCCGAGAAACTAGACGATTTAACGCGAGACAAATGGCTCCGTTAACACCCCAACAAGGGCCATAAAAAAAGGTGTGGAGTTAAAAATATCACACACGAGGGAAAAATGGTCTTAACTACGTAGATTAATATCATAGCGTAGGAGTCACAAAGGAAATGATTTATGTTCTCTATTCCCCTTCCACTACTTGCCTTATGCTCTCCCCATACACACACATACATACATACATTCAACAGATACTAAATAAATCTCACCTTTAATCAATTATCAATCCATTTTTAATCAATAGACAGCAAAATACCTTGAAAATACATAGTCATACACACACATCTTGGATTCGTAAACATTACACAACCTTCACGGCTTTGTAATGTAAATCTTGACTTGTCTACAGATTAGGTAATACACTGGGGGTATACACTCAGTTTTAGGGTTTATACACTACCCGCTATAGGAGTCCATGCTGTCTTAAGGTGCATTACTAGTACACCTTGCCTCGTGTGTCCCTGTGTGGCCCGGTAGGTGTAGTGTAGTGCAACTCATTAACCGGTGACACTTGAAGGGGAAGGTTAACCAATTCCCCTGAAGCAGTAAATAAGGACAAGGAAATCACCAAGACTGCATGCGAAACGAACCCACCCATCCACCTACCTACCTTTCTATCCGCCCACGCGACCAACAGTTTATGTATTCACGGATTCATTCATTAGCATATTTATTTAACCTTTACTGACATGTGCTTAAACGATTTGGTAAGCAAACACGTGTAGTACATTGCGGCCCCGTGTGGTCAGATGGCCTGCTTTGTAGTGGTGCTGAATACCGCCCGTCCAGGCCCATTCACCGCACCTCCCTCTACACAAAGACACGCATGAAGTGGACGAGGAAGAGGAAAAAGGGGAGGAGGAAGAGGATGAAGAGCATATGAAAAAGGAAGCAGAGAAGGAGATAAGGAAAAGGAAGATGAGGAGGTAGAAAAGCAAAAACAAGATAAGGACATGGAAGGCAAAGACGAGACGGGTAAATATAGTGTGTTGAAAAAAATGGAAGGAAGTCAATGACGTAATCCAATGTGTGTTGTCCAACCAGATAAGCCTAAAAAGAGGCGTAATGTACTAAAGCGGCATTTGATTTATTGGAACAGAAAATGGCCTTCCCTCGCTTAACTGAATGAAGGGAGGAAGGAAGGAAGGAAAGAAAGGCACACCACAGTCCTTTTTTATTTTATTTTTTTATTTATTTATTTATTTTTTTATTTATTTATTTTTTTTACACGTAGCAGTAAATGAAAATAATATAAAAAAAAACCTCCCGGGGTGAGATTTACGCCAAGGCACGGAAGAAAATGGATTGAGGGAGGGATTACAAAGGGAAACTAAAACAAACTGAAGCGAAGGAAAAAAAAACATCCGTAGATTTCTTTGGACGACACAGGTGGTTGCGCCCCCCTACCCCACCCTCCCCCCACTAACCCACAGGTACCTGACAAACAAAATTCAACAAAGCAAAACGCCTTCAACGTTCTCTCCTTCTCTCTTCCTCTTCCTCTTCTTCATCGCTTTGCCCCGCCCCGTCCTCTTCCCAGCCACACCTAGGTCTTACTCCCACGCCTCCACCCTCCTCTCTTCCCTCCCTCCCTCCCTCCCTCCCTCCCTCCAGCCTGCAGCCACTCCCTCCACCAGCAAGGAACTCCACCTTGCTCTCCTTATAAGGTGGTTGTACACGTTTGCATTACCGGCAACTCTTTCTTCTCTTTCCCTTCCTCTTAATACATGTTCTCCTTCCTCTGTTCCTAACCAACACCTTTTTTCCTTACTCTCCCATCTCATCCGCTCCTACCTCCTTCTCCTTCTCCTCCTTTTCCTCTTTCACTTCCTTTTTCAGTCCTCCAACTCTACTTTCTATCTATTCCCTGCTCTCTCTCTCTCTCTCTCTCTCTCTCTCTCTCTCTCTCTCTCTCTCTCTCTCTCTCTCTCTCTCTCTCTCTCTCTCTCTCTCTCTCTCTCTCTCTCTCTCTCTCTCTCTCTCTCTTTCTCTCTCTCTCTTCCTTGTGTTCCTTCCCTCCTCCGCCCGTGATGCCAGCCAGCATGGGCGAGCGTGGCCAGGCAGCTTCAATCTTTTATTGATCCTGAAGCTGCTGGTTCCATGACCTCAATATAAAGCCCATAACCAGCTGGGGCGCCCGACCACCGACAACACGGAGACTGGATCCACGCGAGGCCCCGACCACGGCACCGACAACCACTTTAATCCGGGCGTGTAGTAGTGATTCAGCGGCCTTGTGCATACATGAGACTCATGCTAATTATAAGTAATCGATGGGGCCAAGTATGCTTCACTCGCCATAGGGGGAAGCAGTTCAGATGAATAATACTGAAAACGAGGTTAACGATTGGATAATGATGGTGGTGGTGGTGGTGGTGGTGGTGGTGGTGGTGGTGGTGGTGGTGGTGGTGGTGGTGGTGGTGGTGGTGGTGGTGGTGGTGGGGGTGGTGGTGGTGGTGGTGGTGGTAGTGGGGGTGGTGGTGGTGGTGGTGGTGATAATGCACATAATAACAATAATATTTCTTTACATATTCCTTCCCCTTTTAACCTCGAGGGTGTGGCGTAGACCATTTCTGGTCTCCTGTAGCAATCTCACAAGCGTGCGCGCACGCACGCATGCATGCAGGCACGTGCGCATGCACGTATGTGCACACACACACACACACACACACACACACACACACACACACACACACACACACACACACACACACACACACAATCAAAGCAGGACATACAAGTGACAAGGCTTCTCACCACACACCCTTTCAATCGACACTGCCTTTGGGGAAAAAATGTGAGAACACGTCTACTCAAAATAATATTCATAAAAAAAGTATTCCAAAACAAATAAGAAGGAAATCATTGTAATATACACTAATTAGAAGAAGTACCGTGACTTTCCTTGCATAGCACACGTGGAAGATAGAACAAAAATTGAAGGAAGTAGAAAATTTGAAGGAAGTAGAAAAAAAATTAGTGAGAAATGTTGAGAAATTACGAAGTGTTATGTGAGGAGTCAAACCCAACCCTCGATTGTAAACACTTTGATGAATGATCGTTCCTGCAGTGAAGAAAAAATAAAAAAATTGAATGATAAATTACATCACGCATTTTCCTTCTCAATAATACCATTAAGGAATGTTTTTATTATATATTTTTTCTTGTGAATGAAGTGTGAGCGTGAGTGACGATGCGATGTAGGAAAAGTTGTAACGATTTCAGTGTCACGGCGTTTTTTCCTTTCACTTGAGGAGGAGGAGGAGGAGGAGGAGGAGGAGGAGGAGGAGGAGGAGGAGGAGGAGGAGGAGGAGGAGAAGGAGGAGGATAACACAACAAAGAACAAAAAAAGAAAAGATAAACAATGATTGAAAGAATAATAGAAGAAAAAGAAGAAACAGCAGATGATGAAAAATGAAAAAGAAGGAAGAAAGCAAAAACAAAAACAGGAAAAGCAAGAACAAGAACAAGGAAAAAATTAATAGGCACAACAAAAATAAGAAAAAAACATCGAAGGAAAAAAGAAGAAAAAAGAACGAGAACAACAAGAACAAAAACAAGAACAAGAACAAAAAAGAAAAAGAAAACAAGAGGAGTAAAAACACAATTCAAATTAGAAAAAACAACAAAAAAACAACAAAGGAATAGATAAATGATACCAATAAATAATAATAAAGTACAACACACTATTTCTTACCTTAATCAAGACACGAGGTTCAAGATTTTTTTTTTTTATCATCTTATTTAAACAATGAAAAAAAAAAATGGACTGCTGCCATTATTTATTATTACCATTGTTTGTATCATTGTTATTGTTGTTCATTAAAAGCCCAAACTTGCCTGCCTCCTCCCCTTACAATTAAAATGGTGCACTCACTCAAAATAAAATATACATCCTTTGAAAAACCAACCAACCAAACGGAACACAAACCAACACGAACAATAGCAATAATAATAATAATAATAATAATAATAATATAATAATAATAATAATAATAATAATAATAATAACCCAAATAATAACAATAACAACAATAACAAAAAAAACAATAATGATAATAACAACAGCAACAGGAAGAGGAGGAGGAGAGAAAAGAAGAAGAAGAAGAAGAAGAAGAAGAAGAAGAAGAAGAAGAAGAGGAGGAGGAGAAGGAGAAAGAGGAGGAGGAGGAGGAGGAGGAGGAGGAGGAGGAGGAAGAGGAGGAAGATGAAGCCCGGCCAGCCATTAGTTATGAACGAGGCTCGTTAAGTGGTGAGAAGCATCAGGTACAGCCTCAAGGGACCCATCGCACGCGCCCAAAAAACACTCCAATGACGCAAAATTTGAGAAAGCGAGGGACTGCTATGGTAACACGAGAACATAATACAGGAGGAGGAGGAAAAGGAAGAGGAGGAGGAGGAGGAGGAGGAAGAGGAGGAGTTATAGTGGTTATCTACTTTATAATTACAAGCTAATCTGCGTGTTTTTACGTTTTGTATGAGGATGAGACATTAAAGGGAGAGTGAGGAGGCGGAACATGATGATGAATAGCAGGAGGAGGAGGAGGAGGAGGAGGAGGAGGAGGAGGAGGAGGAGGAGGAGGAGGAGGAGGAGGACGACGACGAAAAACAAATGTAAGACAGATGATGTACTATTTTATAAAATTAACACATTATACACATTATAATAAAGATCTTTTTTTATTTTTATGAAGGGACCAGACTACTGAAGGTTGCTCCTCATGCATCTATCTTCCATTACTTAGCATGTACAAAACTCAAAGCACAAAAATCTACGAGGTAATGACAATCTAAAATCAGTACATAATTCTACGGGAAAAGTTTATCATCCACAAAATACAATGGAAAACACAAATATACGGAAAAAAGTACCTACTGAGAATCTACGAAAAAGAGTATGCGGTAAATTATTTGTTCTACTGAAATAGCACAAGAATTTACGGGGAAAACATTAATATTTACGAAAGAACAACATTAACATTTACGTGCCAAAGATGAAGAGCAGGCGCAGAAGAAAGACCCAAAGACGATACGAAAAAATAAATAAATAAACGTGAAATTAAAAAGAAGCAAAGTAACTATCATGTGCTATTTGTAGACGGCGAGAAAAGAAAAAAAAAAAGAGGAATGGAGGGAGAGGGAAAGGGAATAAAGAGTAAACGTTTCTGTTTCTGTAAAACTATGAATGAACCAAGAATTAATTTAATTAGTTAAATTCTATTCTGATGAAATTGTTTTATCAAGTCTGAATGTAAATGTGTTGACGGCTTCCCTGCATTCAGAGGAGGAGGAGGAGGAGGAGGAGGAGGAGGAGGAGGAGGAGGAGGAGGAGGAGGAGGAGGAGGAGGAGGATAAGTGCCAAGGAAAACAACAAAAGTATGAGGACAGTGACGATTAGAAGAGAAGACACCACCACCACCACCACCACCACCACCACCACCACCACCAAGACTCCTGTTGCCCTTAAGACAGACGGACACACGCCTCCCCCGCCTTCGCCCTCTATCCAACGGCGACGCTCGGAATTAATTAAATTTAGGACATTCTTCTGCGGGAAATCCGGTGGCAAGGGCAAAGGAGCATTGTTACCAAGGGGCAGAAGGGTGAGAGTCGTACGTCCCTCTCCTGTCACCCTTTACACCATTTTTCTTGTATTCCTCTTGTTCCTGAATTCCCTTCCGTCAGTTGCTTTCTTCTCCTGAGTTTTTGTATCGCAAGTAAGTGTAAAGTTTAGCTCCAATGCTCTCTTTCTCTCTGCTATTAATAGTTTCACTTTATTTATTTTGGTTGATGATTTGTGTCTACTCTCTCACTCTCTCACTCTCTCTCTCTCTCTCTCTCTCTCTCTCTCTCTCTCTCTCTCTCTCTCTCTCTGTCATAATGTGTGCAGTCTTCCATGACACCATCCCTTCCCCTTCCCTTTATACTCACAAAAATTACCATTCCCTTTACTTAATTTCCCTTTCCTCCAGTTTCCCTTTCCGCGTATCTCTTGTAGTCCCCCCTTCATCTTCCTCCCTATTCGCTTTTAATTAATTTGATCTTTCCCTTTCCCCCCAAACATGTTATCTTTTTGGCTCCCTTCGCTCCCTTTCAAGTGGAATCGTACTTGGCCTTTATGTGCAACTCTCCCGCATTTGTATTTATTTTAGGTGTGGGATTAATAACAGTGATGATGCTGATGATGATGATGATGATTCTCAGTTTGGTGCATTCGGGCCACGATAGAAGATAATAAGTAATTGATACTAATATTATGGAAGATAATTGCAAAGGGAAAACACCAACGGCAGTTATAGCAACAACAACAACAACCACTATTAGTTTTTGTTTTGTTTTGTCTTGAGCCTATGCCGCCGGTAGGCTTGATGGAGGGTATTGCTATTATCATAACTATTACTATTATTAATAATAATAGTAATAGTAATAATAATGATAATAATAATAACAATAAAAATAACAATAACAATGATAATGTTAGTAACTATAACAATAATAATAATAATAATAATAATAATAATAATAATAATAACAATAATTACAATAATAATAATGATAATAACAATATTATTACTACTACTAGAGCAACAACAATAGTATCAACAAAAACTACTAATTTTACTACTGTTATCACAACAACTATTACTACTGCTACTTCTACTACTACTACTACTACTACTACTACTACTACTACTACTATACTACTACTATTACTACTATTACTACTACTGCTGCTGCTGTTTAATAATAATATCATAATAATATAATAATAACAATAATACCACCACCACCACCACCACCACCGCCACCATCGCTACCACCACCACCATCACCACCACCACCAACGCCACCACCACCGCCACCACCGCCACCGCCACGCCCTTCCCAGCCAGGCGAGGTAACAAGCGCTCTGCAAGACGCTCGGTAAACAAGACACGAGAATTATTAGGCTCACCCCGCCAAGCCTTAGTAAGCCTTGGTGGCCGGGAGTTCCCTGTGAGGCGGTGAAACAGCGGCTCACCACGACTTGGCTGAGGCAGAACACGACCCCCACACACACCCTTACCCCACACACACCCCTTACCCCCCACACACCCTTACCCCACACACACCCCTTACCCCACACACACCCTTACCCCACACACACCCCTTACCCCCCACATCACCCTTACCCCACACACACCCCTTACCCCACACACACCCCTTACCCCACCCCCCTTCCCCCCATAACGCAGCCCCTCCAAGCACTTCGTTCAAGCTGAAAAGCGTGACTACTTCTTCATCTTATGTCTCCTTACGCTATCTTTCTTATTGTTTACTCTATTTTTTCTCTCTCTCTCTCTCTCTCTCTCTCTCTCTCTCTCTCTCTCTCTCTCTCTCTCTCTCTCTCTCTCTCTCTCTCTCTCTCTCTCTCTCGAAAAACTGGAAAGCACCTTTTTTACCTCCTTTTTTTCCGCTACTTATATATAAATTTATTAATATATTTTTCTTTTTAACCAACATGTGTGTGTGTGTGTGTGTGTGTGTGTGTGTGTGTGTGTGTGTGTGTGTGTGTGTGTGTGTGTGTGTGTGACCAAGGTCTTATAAAACATAAATAACATGGATAATACGTATACATATGGGTAAGAAAAAGAAAAAGAAAAATAAAGGTAAAAGTTCTCCCCTTGTCCAGCCTTCACGTTATGTCAGTCACACAATAAAAGTAATAATGTACAGGAAACATGCAAATTCTCCCCCACAAAGCCCGTCACAGTATTGGAACTCATTCTTTTCTGGTCTGGTTTCATGCCAACCCCCCCCCCCCACACACACACACACATCTCTCCCCCCCCCCTCCACCCCTCCAACGGGTCCCTGCTATACTCACTCCTCCTACGCGGCAATGTGATGAAATATGATTGAATGAGTAACTAAATCTATGCCTAACGAAATTGTCTCTCTCCCGGACGGCGCCAGAAATAACACATACATACATATATACATGCATACATATATATAAAAACACTCAAAAAAAATATATGGTGTTAAAAATTTTACCAATATCTTCAACTCCATTTTGTTGCAACAATTTCAAGAGCAGTAGTAGTGGTGGTAGTAGTAGTAGAAGTAATATACTTAGCATTACTAGTAGTAGAAGAATTAATAGCAGAAGCAGTAATAATATCAATGATAATAGTAGTAGTAGTAGTAGTAGTAGTAGTAGTAGTAGTAGTAGTAGTAGTAGTAGTAGTAGTAGTAGTAGTAGTAGTAGTGTAACAAATAACAGACATTCCTGGCTTTCTAAAGTTCATTAGATTAATCACAGTTTTTTACCAAAACTATTGTCAAAAGACTGCTTATGTAACTCCGTTTTCTGTGAGTCCCGAAGGAAGGACAACATTACCATTACCTCCACTCGGTGTTAAAGTGGAATGAACCAAATGTTTGCCAAAAGTGAACTATCAAACGAAGATACAATGACAGATGATTATTATTTATCAGGAAGGTTAATAAGTATTATCAGTGATTACATCTTAATAATCACCTCAAACAACAAGCACACAAAGCATTTGGTTTACGACCAGAACGAGATAGATTTCAAATGAAACATAATTACTATTTCTTCAACTACACTTTTGAAATGTTTGATATCTTTTCTCAGATTAATTTCTATGAAAATATGATTGTACCTTAATTTCAGATAAACAATCTTAAATCATGATAGATTACCATTAATTATTCTAACATGAGACAATTATGTTTTTGATTTTTCATTAATTAACCTCATTCTTAAAATTTACTGACGTTGGTATTTCTGAATTACTACTGCTTTCTAAAATGAAACTGTACCGTGATATTACGATGAACAATATATCATAACGTGTGAGGATGGAACGCAACTCGGTGAACTATTGTATATCAGAGGTTGTTAAATTCTTCCTTTATCGTTTTCTCCCTCAACATTTTTCTCTCATTTATCGTGTCTCCCGCTCGGGTGGTTAAAATGATAGTTAGCTACAAGAAGTAAATAGTAGTAGAGCAGCAGTAGCAGCAATAAGTATAGTAGTAGTAGTAGTAGTAGTAGTAGTAGTAGTAGTAGTAGTAGTAGTAGTAGTAGTAGTAGTAGTAGTAGTAGTAGTAGTAGTAAAAATCTGTATATAACGTTACCTTTTCTTTTGGTGGTGGTGGCGGTGGCGGTGGTGGTGACGGTGGTGGTGACAGCCATTCCTCGACGTACTGCACCACCACAAAGTAATCACCACGTGGTCAGTCCGCTATTAGTACCACTGATATTATGATCACATACACCACAAATACCTAGAAAATAAGGTACATCAGTTTGTAAATTACCATAAGCAATTAATGATCATAAATATAAATAATATACAGAAGGTTTAGAAAAAAAAAAGTTGCAATTTCAAACGCAGATAAGAATAATAACAATAACAATAATAATGATAATAATAATAGTAATGATAATAATAATAATAATAATAATAATAATAATAATAATAATAATAATAATAATAATAGTAATGATAATAATAATATTTAGTAGCCGACCGTGCAAAAGATAAACATTAAATTTAAACTTACTTAATCTTCACTATGACTTAGAGGTATGAGAAAAAATTTAATCCCAAGACAAGAGTTGGAAGTGCGAGCAAACTTATGATGTATGTACTTAAACAAGAACTTCAAACACAACTCACGGGCTTCATTATTATCAATACTATTATTATGATTATTATTATTATCATTATCATTATTGTCACTAGTATTATTGTTATCATTACTATCATTATCATTTTTTTTATTAATATTGTTATGTATGCATATCGTGAACGCTAAACTTTAGAAGT
>JAPQNM010000042.1:1417910-1430410 GCA_029783475.1 Metacarcinus magister | reverse complement strand
TACATACAAATAATATACATGACGTCAAGTATCGCTACAGGAAGGTATTGACGATGGTTGCGTCGTAATAGGCTTTACACGCTCTCTCGCTCTCGCTCTCGCTCTCGCTCTCTCTCTCTCTCTCTCTCTCTCTCTCTCTCTCTCTCTCTCTCTCTCTCTCTCTCTCTCTCCCTCTCTCCCTCTCTCCCTCCCTCCCTCCCTCCCTCCCTCTCTCCCTCTCTCCCTCTCTCGCTCTCTCGCTCTCTCGCCCTCTCGCCCTCTCTCCCTCCCTCCCTCCCTCCCTCCCTCCCTCTCTCCCTCTCTCCCTCTCTCCCTCTCTCTCTCTCTCTCTCTCTCTCTCTCTCTCTCTCTCTCTCTCTCTCTCTCTCTCTCTCTCTCTCTCTCTCTCTCTCTCTCTCTCTCACACACACACACACACACACACACACACACACACACACACACACACACACACTGGAAAACTCAGGAAATAATATCATATAATCCCATTCACTATAATACAGATCCTTCCTTTAATAGAATGTAGCCAAGCCTCTAGCCTACCTTCAAAGTACAGTAATTTCTCCCTTGACAAGTGATTAATACAGTCTACCCTAACATACCATAGCTGTTTAATATGACCTTGATCACTATTACAGCCTCACAACACCTCAAACACATTTAACAACACATAATTTAAGTTAGTATATTCACATAACATAGCTTAATATAGCCTCTAAGTTACTATAAGCCATCCAATTAACAGTAATAATAAGCCTACCCTTATATACAATAGCTAGTTAATATAGCTTTAATTACTATTACAGCTTCGCAACACTTCAAACACCAACAACAATTCACAATTAAAGTTATTGCATTCCTAATCCTTCCCAAAATATAGTCAAACTTCAAATTTTTCTCCCGCGACAAGTATTAACATAGTCTATCCTATCCTCACATGTCATAACTGCTTGTCATTCTTAAAATCACTACCATAGCCTCGTTAAACATCAAGCATTCATAGCCTAGCCGGACAGCATAAAACGACCTTAATTAAGCATTATCTAAGCTTAACACAGCCACTTAACACTGTCCTCAGCATTATCTAAGATTTATGAACACAACTTTACCTTTATTGAAGCTTACTCCTAAAGCCTCTGTAAGCTACGGAGATACAACACTGTCCTCAATACTTAGAAAAGCTTAACTTATCAGCATAACTTACTTAGCCTTTCTTAAGTGTAGGACGTGTGGGGCATTAAGACTCAATAGGAATCTGTGAATAGTTAACTAACGTAAAAATAATGACTGCATTCACGGATTAATGAGAAAGATCAGATCAGTTGGAGGAGGATTGAAAATGATTCCATCTATCTCATGCACTCCCGCTGCTGACTTGCGCTGACTTCTGTAATACGTTAGTCAGCACAAAAGACATACCACTCGTGGTTATACATTTTCATCATCATCATTATCATTATTATTATTATTATTGTTATTATTGCTATCATTATTATTATTATTATCATCATCATTATCAGTATTAGTATTGTATTATCTATATTATTGTCATTCACTTATCCCATACTACTACTAATAATAATGATAATAATAACAATAATAACAATAATAATAATAATAATAATGATGATAATAATAATAATGATGATAGCAATAACAACATAAGTGATCACAGATAGGATATAATTACATTTACAATTATTTACGATAATTATATAAGGCAGAACGTTCGCCTTCCTGGCACAAGGCAATGTTGAGGGAGAAGGATTTAACAACTTTTCACGGCACCGAAAAGTTACCATTGAGGACGAAAACTGTTGGGCAAAAGAAAAAAAAATGAAAAAATAAAAAAGAGGTTTGAAATTCTCTGCTGTGGAAGTGTTTCAACGCGTTTAATCCGATCGAAGGCTTATATGTGTATGTTATGCATATACATGGTGTTTGTTTTCAGGTGTGTGTGTGTGTGTGTGTGTGTGTGTGTGTGTGTGTGTGTGTGTGTGTGTGTGTGTGTGTTTAGGAATGCGTTTGATTTTTGTCCATCGCACGTACATACATACATACATTCCAAATTTTTTTTTTAGTTACCTGGGAGTCAAAATAACTGATTGGTAAAAGGTAGGTAAGCACTAATTGGCTGATGACCGGCTAATAGTAATCATGTAGTGACAGGTGGCCATTAATTAACTGAGGACAGGTAACCAGAGGGATATTAACAAGGAGAGTCAATTAGCAACACATTGGAAATCGATATTATTGATTGAAAAAAAACAGTAATTATAACTAAGTGATTGTGGTGAAGTTATTATCATCTAAAGGCGAGTGAAAATGCTCTCCTTGTCGTTGTCGTCCTCTTCCTCCTCCTCCTCTTCTTCCTCCTCCTCCTCTTCTTCCTCTTCCTCTTCGTTCTGGGATCAGATAAAGCTTTGCAGTGACATTCTCTTTCTTCTGGATTTCCTCTTTTCTACAATGTTTTCTTTTTCACCGTATAGTTTTAGATAGATTTGTTCTGAACGAAACTGGCAATAGTTAAAAGGATATGTTTTTTTTTCCTCTCTCTCTCTCTCTCTCTCTCTCTCTCTCTCTCTCTCTCTCTCTCTCTCTCTCTCTCTCTCTCTCTCTCTCTCTCTCTCTCTCTCTCTCTCTCTTTCTCTCTCTCTCTCTCTCTCTCTCTCTCTCTCTCTCTCTCTCTCTCTCTCTCTCTCTCTCTCTCTCTCTCTCTCTCTCTCTCTCTCTCTCTCTCTCTCTCTCTCTCATTAATGCAGCTTTCAGTCCATAGTGTGCACAAAAGCGGCTTGTGTTCCTAAGTTTTCCTTCAATAATGGGTGTGAAGGTTCGTATTTGGTGGGAAAAAACATTCCTTTTAAATGAACCTTGAACACATGCATGCATCAACTCGAATCTTATAATAACATTCCAATTAAGTTTATTCTGTGTGGGCTCCTTCCTTGTTTACTTCCTTGTTTCCTTCCTTCTTTCCTTCTTTCTTGATTTCTTTCCTTCCTTCCTTCATTCCATCTTTATTTCCTTGCTTTCTTCCTTCTTTCCTTCCTTCCTTCCTTTCTTGTTTCCTTAATTTATTCATTGACTCTTCCAGTCATTTTGTCCTTCCTTCTTTATTTCTCTCCTATATTCCTTCCTTCCTTCTTTCCTTCCTTCCTTCAAGTCTTCCATTAACATGCACTGACCAAACGACCTTGAAAATACGCCAGGTAACGATGGTCATTATAAGTTCAGTCTATTTACAAAACAACCTGTACGTGTGACAAAGAATATTAAATTTGGATATAATATTATTCCCTCCACCTTTCCCCCGGTAGAGTATTGGGTTACCTGTTATACCTGTGTCTATCTTTACCTAGAGCTTGTACGGGTTTTGACACGGTTGCTTTAGAGGTAATAAATCTGATTGCCAGAATTGCTGTTTAAAGTATCTGAAGGCGAGAGAAAACGTGAATATTGTTGATAAGAAGAAAATGGGAGACGCTGTGGTTGTAGGTGGAGGTTAAATTCAATAGTTCATGACATAACCTATCCTAACCTAACCTGCCATTACTTGTAGACTATATATAACCACCTTTCACATGGCGTAACTTCACTACTATCTGTTATATGTTACTTAATTAAACGCACGACACTTCACCACTCCACTACACTTGTTACCCACCATCTACCACTTATATACCACCTACCACTTACCACTTACCACCACTTACTCATCACCCACACCTCTGCTATAACCAAACGCCTAACATTTCGTAAACATAACTGTCAGTGAGTGATATAAAGAAAAGTTCAATACAAACATAACCTCACTAACTATAGTCTAACACATTGGAGGAAGTGAAGTAGGACAGCCTTGCATACACACTCATATTTACTTCTTCATTGCATTATCTAATCACTCATCTTAACCCATTTTTTTATTCTCTCTCTCTCTCTCTCTCTCTCTCTCTCTCTCTCTCTCTCTCTCTCTCTCTCTCTCTCTCTCTCTCTCTCTCTCTCTCTCTCTCTCTCTCTCTCTCTCTCTCTCTCTCTTAATCCCCGTCTTTTCTCCTCCTAACCTCCCCCTCCCCGCCTTTCTTTTTCTTCTTCTTCCAGGGTTGAACAGGAGTGGTAAGCCGATGCCCTCGATCACTAGGTATCATCATCATCATCATCATCATCATCCGCAGCTTAACCGTCCTTGCACTTAACATTGGGATCGTCCTCCTACTACTTCCTCATCATCCCTTCCTTGCTCATTGGCTTGGCTCGTTTTACCTTGCCAGCGTCTCCCTCGCTTCCCATTTGCCTCTTGCCGACCGTTCAAACTAATTATCGACGTCTTTAAGCTTAATGAAGCTCATTGATTGAGGTAGTGAACCACGGGGCCTGAGACGGTGGAGGAGGCAGGGGAGAGGGAGGGGGAAGCAAGATTTAACGATGCAAGAAGAAAGGCTAGACACGCACAAACGAAAGAGAAAGAGAGAGAGAGAGAGAGAGAGAGAGAGAGAGAGAGAGAGAGAGAGAGAGAGAGAGGAGAGAGAGAGAGAGAGAGAGAGAGAGAGAGAGAGAGAGAGAGAGAGAGAGATTGATAGATTGATAGATAGAAAGAGAGAGAGAGAAAAAAGAGAATTAGGGTTATTTTTGATTAGGGAAAGAAGATCGAATCTAATATCTAAATTTGTAACCTAATCAGCCGCAAAAAAAAAGTATCTATGTCCACCAGAAAAAAACTTGTTCCACGAATGTCAACCCTGATTCTATACTGTTAGGATGCAGTAACCTTATACATTCTTTCTGTTAACTGGATGTATAAGAAAATATACGAAGCGAGGGAAACATTCTACTATTGAAGAAAAAAAGTAGCTTGTGTTAGGTCATACATAAGCTTATAGAGAAGGTGTACACATGCTATTCAAGTGTAGAAAGTCTCGTTGCAAATGTGTTCTAGTTGCAGGTATATTATGTAACAAAATAATGCCTTGAATTTTTCCTCATATTATCATAACAATAATTGTATCTGAAAAATTTCGACGTAATTTCACAACTGGGTTACATTTTTATCAAATTTTTCCACTTCTCAGAATTTATATGAGACAATTGAATATATCTCACTATCACGGGGTTACAGTACATAAAGCCGCGCCTCTTCACCAAATCCTACAGTTCTACCCTTTGCTCTACACCGTTAAACAACACCAGAGCTTTAAAAAAATATATTCAAAACCAACCAACTGTAACCCACTCCAATAGGAACCAGCTTTTAGTGTTGCCTTTATTACACACACGACTATATACAGACAGACTAAAAAAAATATATAAATAAAAAAATTTCGTGGTACACAGGTCAGTAGGAAACAAAATAAAGAGAATGAGAGGAGAAAAATATAATCAGGCTCTTGAGGTGAGTCAAGTGTGATTGGTTTGTGGTCAAGCGAGTGTTGGATTCATTAAAGGAAGACCCGAAGTGACCCACAATGCCGCTCATCTTTCACAACTCTCAATCATCGTACATCATCAAACTGATTAGAGAGGAAGACCCAGAGAGGAAGGTAAACAAGGAATGGATTTCAGAACACTTCCTCACGTCATTTGTCAGCCTTTTCATGTTGTTTGTGAGTATGAATTGCATCCTAAACACACTTAGATAACACGTAGCTTAGTCATCGCAATCATAAAGTCTCCCTTGGCTAACCTTATCCTAACCTGACCTAACCCTCTCCGCCCGTCCCAAGGTCACCACCACCACCACCATCACCACCACAACGAAAAACGTGTGGCTCCTTGTTCTGGGATTTTGCTAAGCCAGAGATAAGGCGCGGGGAAGGAGATGGCGAGGGGAAGGAGATGGAAAGGAAGGTGAGAGAGGAGAAGGGAGAGGGAGGAGGAGAGAAAGGGAGAGGAGGCAGGGAGAGGCAATGCACCGGTAGCGATATGCAACAATGGCCAAGGAAAATCAATCCTGGAAGCAGGGAAGAGTTTCATTGTGAGGCATGTTGATCAGGTGACAGAGGCGAGGCGGCGGCGGTGGCGGAGGCAGTGTGCGGGGACGCCAACAGTAATCCGTCCTGAGTAAACAAGCAAAAATAGCTCGTATATGTTTGCAAAATAGCTCAAAATAGTAGAAAACAAAGCTAATAGCAGGAGGGAAGACTTTTAGCAGAAAATAGGGTATAATTATGCATTCAAACATTTACGCATCCACGGTTTTCTGGGTCTCGTTTCGATAACATATAAAAAAACATTTGATACTTTGAGAATAGATGCAGTATTTCCATGGTCAGTGGCAATGACCTGGATGTCGAGAAATATACGTGGAGGTTCCTACGTCTGAGTGATTAACCGGAGCAGGCATTGTCAGGCGAAAGTTGCAGAGAACTGTGTTGATTAAGTCCCAGGGTGCACGGCGGATGAGGCAGAAGCACTGACGAGGCAGCCATGTTACTCTCAATCCCGTCCTCCCATCCTCTCATCCTCCCCAAGCCCTTCCTCCCTCTCATTCCCTTTCTACCCAGCTTCACCCACTCTCGATACCTCCCACCCACCACCCATCCCTTCCTAACACACTAATTCCTCCCTCTTCGCTTACCCTCATCTTAAAACCCATCTGTTTCCCTTCCCATCAAGTCGCTCTTACCCACTCCTCGGCCACCGTTACCTCCCCTCATCACCCTTCTCCCTAGGCCTGTCCCGTCCCTCCACTCATCCTCCTTCCCTACGCACCACTACTTATCCCATCCACCTTCACCATCATCAAAAGCCATCCTTTGTCTACTCTCTAAACTACTGCCACTTTCCCTTTCGTTCCTCATTTCACAACGTCCACTGCATATCGTTGCTCCCTTTTCCTCACTTTTCCCAGCACCATTTTTCTCTCTCCACGTTCTCCATCAACACCCAGCAACCTTATCCCTTCCTCCAGGTTTAAAATACTCCCTCCCTTTATACCTGCCTCGCCAAGCCCAGATTATGGCACAGAAAACATGGAGAGATGAGTACTTAGACGGACGGACTAATAAACTAACTGACAGACACCCACACAGATAGACTAATTGACAATGACAGACTGACAGACAGCTAAAGACAAATAGGCTAATGGTAAGAAATGGTGGATTGAACTTCTCCTAACGTATCACTGTCACTCAGAGTCAGATATTTCACTTGTCTTTCAGTCATTAATGGGTTCTCGATATCATTCCTGTAATATGTATTTGTTTTCTTCTTTTTGTATTATAGTTAATATGTTGCTTTGCCTGTTATCTAGGGTAGTTAAATTCCAAATTCATGTTGGGTATAAAGTCATATTGCGAGGCTTAATAAACAAAAACACTGAACGATAACAAACAAATATTTATCACTGGTAGAATAGGCTGTATGGGAGTGAGCCAATCAGACGCAGCCATTCCTGTGGGGATGCCATTAATACTTTTTTTCGTCACATTTTCCTTCAGTCACCATTCAGTGGAGTTGTATTTATTACGGCGTGTAGTGTGTGCCTCACGTGTTCTCAGGTTGTAGTGGGAGTGTGTTGAGAGGAGCGATGGTGGTGATGATGGTGATGATGTAGTGGTGGTGATGGTGGTGGTGATGGTGGTGGTGGTGATGATGGTGACCAGTGGCGGAGTGAAAGAAAGTGACCGTGATAGTGAGGATGAAGTCAGATGATGGTGATTACAGTGGTGGTATCATTAATGGCGGAGGAGGAGGAGGAGGAGATGGTGGTGGTGGTGGTGGTGGTGGTGACTAGAGTGAAGGCCTAAAGATTACGTCATGTTGCGTGTGAGTGCGGCTTGTGTATCACTTCCTTACTCCACATAAGGACTACATGGCAAGGATCTCACTAAGGACTATTACACTGTATCCTTGGAGCTCACTGACGCGTAGTTAGTTAGCAATGAAGTCGAGGAAGGTGACGGTCTGGGTGACTGGTGGCAACGAATGGTGAGTACTATGAAGAAGGTGGATTCGTGATGTTATTTTATTTATTTACAGACATTAATTAGCTACACCAAGGCAAGGTTTGATGAGTAGATCAATTTGTTAGGTTAAGATTGATGTTAGGACAGCCATTGTACTTTTCAAGGCAATGTATTCACCCACATGTTTATTTATGTATTTATTTATTTTCCTACTTTTGCACGATTATTTATTATTTTTTAATATGAACATTTTATTTTCAAAGTTACGATTTTTTTTTTTTTAGTGAATAAGTAATGAAAAAGCTAAACATTTTTCCTCGATTGTGCAGTTTATTTTCATGACAAATTATGTCTAACTTTTCAAAACGGAAAATTTCTGTGTTGGATCTGATCTTCCATTCACTAGATTCAGTTTGTAGAGTCTAATCTTACGTGTGAATCTGTGTGCAATACAGTGAAGGGACTTAGGTTAGGCCAAAGCATACATACATATTCATACAGCCTAGTTTAGCAACATAACGAAAAATAGACCTAGGCTACTACAACATTATTCGTTATTTTATGGATTCTGGTTAAATAATACAATGTTAAGTGATTCTATAATGAAATTTGTGATATTGTGCAGTTTTTTTCCAACTTTCATAATATTCACATTAGGACTACGATGGCGATGTTAGAGAGGGAAGAAAGAATAAAATAATTACTTGTTACTATACGACAGACATACAGACAGGAGCAGCGACGTACAGTGAAGTCTTTGTTCTCTCTCTCTCTCTCTCTCTCTCTCTCTCTCTCTCTCTCTCTCTCTCTCTCTCTCTCTCTCTCTCTCTCTCATAGGGTCTTTAGTACCTCTCCCTCTCCCCCCACCTCCTTCCTTCCCTCGCTCATGCCTCGCACGCCACAATCACACCAACACTCATTCACACTCGGCTGTTTCTCTTCTGCACGTTTCCGTCACTATTTGCTAGGAGCTTATTGTTGCCTATATAACCTTTTGTTGAGTTTGTGTGTGTGTGTTGGGGGGGGTGGGGGTTTGTGCATATATGTGTAATTAAGTCTCCTCTATTTCTCCTCTCTTTTAAGTGTTGTCAGTAGCATTTCTTTTAACTTATTTCGTAATGTTAGGTCTTCCAAATCTGGCACCATCTTAGTTGCAATTATCTGTATTCTTTCTAATTTCAACATTTCAGTGTGTGTGTGTATTTACTTAATTATATTTACCTAATTATAACACACAGGGAAAGACTTATGTTCCTACTGTCCCGGCTACAAATCTACTATTATCCAGGTTGTTTTTGAAATCATAAATATTTCTTGCATTTGGCCCGATAATTTATGCATCAAGCTTATTTATGCTTCTACATATATGGGAAACTGTATTTTTTATGTCTCTCTTGCATGTAGTCCTTTTCAGTTTCTTCTCGTGTCCTCTTGTATTTCTGAAGTCCCACACAAACAGATAATCTCTATCAATTTTTTCCAGACCTTTTGAGGCTCTATACACTGCTATAAGGTCTCCTCTTTCTCTCTTTTTTTTTTTTTTTTTTTTTGAAGAGTTTATAAAATCTTTCTTCATACGGTAAATCTCTCAGACTTGGAGCCATTTTTGTAGCTGCTCTTTGTAATACCTCACTTTTCCTTATATCCTTCTTTATATTTTGTGACCAAATCACTGCCGCATACTCCAACTTTGGTCAAGTCAATGGTGGTATCAATTTGTTAATCATCTCTGCATCCAGATATATGAAAGCTATTCTTATATTTCTCAGCAGCTGATATGTATCTTCTGTGATTTTATTAATATGTTTCTCAGTGACAAATGATCTGTAATGTGTGTGTGTGTGTGTGTGTGTGTGTGTGTGTGTGTGTGTCATTCACCATGGTCTTGAGGATCACGCGCTAGACTCGTGATCGCCAGCTTTTACCCTCCCGGAGAGAGCTTACAGCTCATTATAGCCCGATCTATGGGTAAGGCTGTGACCTTTTACACACCACACACCCCATCCCCTTGCTCAAGGAGGACAGTAACTGCTTGGTCATCAGTGAAACTTTGTTCCGTGAGCAAGGCGCGAACCCGAGCCTGCCATGTGACAGGCCGAGACGTTACCACTGAGCTACCAAGTGTGTGTGTGTGTGTGTGTGTGTGTGTGTGTGTGTGTGTGTGTGTGTGTGTAACATTTTTTAGAAAGAAACAACGAAAAAACATCATTCATCCAAGATTTATGAACATTGTGTCAACAAATAGTTAATTAATGATGAAAATGTCATGTTTTAAGGCGATGGACACTTTTTATTCATGCATTAATTTGTTATTAGTATTTTTATGGAGTATTTAGTGGTTGGTTAAAATGACAAATGTATCATTCTATCTAAATAGTATTCATAATCCCTCTGTATTAGGAACCGAGAGAGAGAAAGTTGATACATCTCCCACCTGGCCTGGTCTTAATCCCAGGAGATGGTGACCCTCCAATTATCAGATTAACAGGGTCACCCTTTTCTCAAAACTCCCTAGAGTCCTATATCACCTTTCCCGCAGGTGTCCGCGAGGCTAATTATAGACTCCAAGGGTCAGATACCAAAATACTCGTCATTTCTCGAGGTATCGCCTGGATGTCACTCCTTATCCCCTTGACTCCTAAGGAATCTCTCAAGTCGGGATGACAGTTCCTTATCCTTCATCCCTCGACCCAGCCAGGCTGCTATCAGATCCAAATCAGATCACCTTCAGACTCTGGCGAGATCAGTCATTCGGTCCTCCCAGTCCCGACTTCAACTCAAACCTCTCTCGGCTTCATCATATCAATCAGTCTGTATCAACAAATAAGACATAAGAAAACTCAACCTCGTCTTACCATTCCTGCCTTGTATTAGAGAAAACAATCATCAAAGAAGACTCTAATATACAAACAATTGCATGTTAAACCACACAAACATATCGATTTGATGGACTCATGAAGTTGTAATATAAAGAATTAAGAATTATATACCACCACACAATTATTTATTTGTGTAAAAGTGGACAGCAGGAAGCGTGGTGGTAAACATGTTCCTGAATTTCAATAAGTTGATGCTGTTTGTGTTTGTTCCCTTTCTGTAACACTGGACTAAAAATGTTTCTTTGTACACTGCAGTTTAACCTTTCCTCGCTACGGCTCTGTGTCAAAGGCTCAGTTGTCATTGATGAGGTGATGCTTCAATTAACACACAAGGGACAGGGCTCACGAAGGCTGGGGACGAGATGGGAGAAAAGTAAATTGTGTGAATGCAAAAAAAGAGTAAAATTAGTGTAATGATTTAAGTCAATAAGTACATAGGTAGATTTACATACAATGAAGTGAAATATAATTATAGTGGTGTATATATAGTTTGCTCACCCTCAACCTCTCTGGCAATAGATGTTACTGTTAGGTAGGACATGGTTAAGGGAAGGAGGCAGGCCAATTAAGCTTATGTTAGGTTAGGTTAGATAACGGATGCGCTGATATATAACGCCTGACTCTTACTACCAACTAGCCTCCCTAACACACACCAACCTCAATGCATCAGGAGAAGGAGGAGGAGGGGAAGGAGGAGGAGGAGGAGGAGGAGGAGGAGGAGGAGGAGGAGTAGGAGAAACAGCAACACTAACTCACTTCTAACCTCGTACATAACTATTATACTTTAGTTCACCTGCCTCTGCCACCTGTCTGCCTGGGAACACCAGCTCAGTACGTGCTCAGAAGGGGAAGGAAGGACAGAAAACAAGGCACGTGGTCACGGTGTTAGGGTGAGGAAATTAAAGCTACATAATGACACTCATTTTTTTTCATCCATACTGCATAATACACATTATTCTTATGAGGTTCAGTAATTAATGAGGTTTGATATGATAATGAGTGTTTTGTATGTAGTACGTGGAAGGCACTAAGACACACACACACAATCTCTCTCTCTCTCTCTCTCTCTCTCTCTCTCTCTCTCTCTCTCTCTCTCTCTCTCTCTCTCTCTCTCTCTCTCTCTCTCTCCTTTCTAATAGCAGTGTTAGAAACGAAACGAAACAGGATTTGTCTCTCATTTTGAACGCAGAGACCAATAAATATATATAAATGATTGGAAACTAAGGAAATAATATATGCGAAGGGAGAATAGCATCCGCGTCGTATAACACGGGCAAGAAAAATATAAATATAAAACATTGAACTCGTAAAAAAAAAAGGTGTAGACATAAAAAAAAGGGAACCAAATAAGAGTGGAAACTAAAAATATTGCAAAAATAAAAGAATAGGTGGACTGGCGCGTGGATGTTTTTCACACACACACACACACACACACACACACACACACACACACACACACACACACACACACACACACACACACACACACCTAGACACGGAAGTTCAGCACACACACCACTGGAGAGAGAGAGAGAGAGAGAGAGAGAGAGAGAGAGAGAGAGAGAGAGAGAGAGAGAGAAAGAGAGAGAGAACGTAGCTGTGGTTATGTCAGTTCTATTGATGTCTAAGGACGAAACAGTTTGCATTCAAGTTTTCATCTCAAAAAGTGTTACAGAAAAATATTACAAAAAAAAGTGTTACGAAAAAAAGTATTACAAAA
>JAPQNM010000042.1:1397910-1410410 GCA_029783475.1 Metacarcinus magister | reverse complement strand
CGCCAGTAGGCATATGGAGGCACAGGTGGACTTGCCTCGCCTGTTATTTGGTGTAGGTTTTATAATTTTTATAGTGACGCCTCGAATGTTTAAGTTCTCTCGATGTGAGTGTGAGGCTTATTACTGCTACAGCCTCAGATGCATATTAACGTTGTAAGTCCCGTCTGAGGACAGTATGGCAGCAATTTGGGTAGTCTTTGGCCACTCGGCGGTGATAACAAATATTGAAAAGTGGTCAGCGGATATCGGGGATTCGAACCCGGAACCCTAGGCTCCCATGCCCGAACGCTGACCACTGCACCACCGCTGCTGCTGTTGTTTGTGTTCCCTTTGTGTGCCTTTGTGTTCTTCCCTCCATCTAATGTTGATGTTCATATTTCCATGAACTAAATGCTTTGTACCTATCTTCACACACACACACACACACACACACACACACACACACACACACACACACACACACACACACACACACACACATGGTGATGTGGGGATGATGAGAGAGAGAGAGAGAGAGAGAGAGAGAGAGAGAGAGAGAGAGAGAGAGAGAGAGAGAGAGAGAGAGAGAGGTGGTGACGTGTCGGTGTAGGAGGAATGATGGAATCCATCATTCCTCCTACACCGACACGTCACCACCTCTCTCTCTCTCTCTCTCTCTCATCATCCCCACATCACCATGAAAACAAACTCCCATCACTGAGCCGCCCCTCCCCCCCCCCATGAATCACAATCACCACCACCACCACCACCACCACCACGCCCCAGCCTCAAAACCAGACCTGAATCCGTACACCCATGAATAATACACATACATACACAGAAAGGGGGAATGTATGTATGTATGTATGTATGTATGTAGTGTGCGTACAGTGAACCTACAATTCACGGACATATAAATGGAGAAGGAGTACGAAACACGTACATACATACATACATACATTCATACATACATACATACCGACATGGTGAGGAGAAAAATAAGGATAGAATAATGATTGAAAAAAGTACACTGGGAAAAAGAAAAATTATGACCGTGTCCTTTTTTTTCTTCCTGTTATTTAGAGTGGTGGTGTAATTTTTTTTTGCTGTGATTAGATAGGTGGTGATGGCGATGGTGGTGGTAGTGGTGATGGAGGTGGTGGTGTGGTGGTGGTGGTGGTGGTGGTGGTGGTGGTGTAGCGGAGGTTGTCGGCTACGTAAGGATTGGAACAACACCCTGACTTGGTTTTGTTAGTTTATTGCTGCAGTGTTGGTTGTACACACAGGTAGCTTGTAGAGTTGACAGAGAGCCTGGAGATGGTGAGTGTTGTGTGAGGGGAGTCACGAGGCATGACTCCCCGGCGTGAGCTGTGGTGTTGACTGCCGGTAGGCTCGTGGTTGACTGACTGACTGACTGAGTGACTGAGTGAGTGTGTGTGTGTGTGTGTGTGGCAGCTTATATTGGGCTCGCAGACCGGTGGACACCTGGGGTCAGATCACAGGTGAGGTGAGGTCAAGTTAATCTCGATCCCAGCCGTGGTCTCGAGGGAGGTAATTATAGGCTCAAGCTATGGGTGTGTGTGCAGGTGCGTGTGTGGTGTATATATGTGATTGTTACTGTTGTTGCTGCTATAGTGGTGGTGGTGGTGGTGGTGGTGGCGGTGGTGGTGGTGATGGAGGTGATGGTATGGTGAGTGAGGTTCTGGTGGTGATGTGGTATTGGTGGAGGAAGAGTGGTTAGAGGAAGGCAAATAGACGAAAGAGAAACAATAAAAATACAATAATCATTAAAAGCAGGAGCATCAAGGTGTATTTTAGAGAGGTAGATGCTAATTAGGTGTTTTATTCTTTCGGTTTTCTATTATTTTATTCTTTCGGTTTTCTACTGTTTTATTCTTTCTCTAATAATAATAGTTAGTGTAATTCAGTGAGATCAAACAGCCAAGTTAGGAGTTATAGGTAGGTCTATTGCTGTTTGTATTCCTTTGTATTCCTTTGTATTCCTTTGTAATCATCCGTCTGCATGTTACCTTATCCTCTATATCCTCCTCTGTCGCAACAATTACCTGCATCCATAAACACCTTC
Source organism: Metacarcinus magister (assembly GCA_029783475.1). Taxonomy (NCBI): domain Eukaryota; kingdom Metazoa; phylum Arthropoda; class Malacostraca; order Decapoda; family Cancridae; genus Metacarcinus; species Metacarcinus magister. The sequence goes on along the minus strand of JAPQNM010000042.1, from coordinate 1,408,345 downwards.
TTTCGCCTTCACAATTTGGCGTAAAGAACAACACAAACATGATAAACAAATGTGAAGAAGTTAACATTACGTAGAAAAGTTGCAGTACACTTGAAGGCTGCAGTGAATTAGCTGATAGACACAGTGGAGGTGGTGAGAAATAGAGCAAAAACCAAGCTGGACAAAGTGAAGAGCAGTGTGCTGGAGGGGAGTGATGATGGAGTGTTAGATTGAGAGTGAGAATGTGGAAAAAACAGCGGTAAGGACTGATGGTGTTGTATGGTGCGAATACTTGGGTAATTACAGGATAGGAGGAATAAATGAGTGGATAAATAATGTGTTGATGGTGTTGGTGGTGGTGGTGGTGTGATGATGTAAGCAAATATAGATTTTTTCATTACCACAGTACATTACAAAGTAGAGTACAGTTAGTTAGTCGTAAATCAGAATAGTTGAGTACATTCACCTTTGTCCTTCAACCAGTCACCAATTACGTGTTTGAGTCACCACTTTCATCCTTCACTCCCCGTCTCGGTCTGTGGTGTGTTAGTGTTATCTTAGTCCCGGGGTGTATCGACTCATGGATTCGAACCTTCTTATATTACCAGTTTCGACTCTTGGATTCGAACCTTTTTGTGTTCGTTGTGAAGCTTAAGGGTTCGTGGGTCTGAGTTTGGGTTTGAAGGTTTGGAGTCAGTTGAACAATGTTGTGTTATTTATATTTCTTTTTATTTATGTATTTATTGATTAATTAATTTATTTATCTATATATATTGTTTATAATTCTCGTTTAACGTTGAAATTTCATGAAGTATTTTTTTTAATGAATACAACTATGTTAAAAGGTGTATATTGTAAGAAACTACATGAGGCAGATGTACACACACACACACACACACACACACACACACACACACACACACACACACACTTTGAACTCTCGCCCTATTTTTTTTCTTTTATAACATCACCGATTCACAAACTTTCTCTTCACTAAATATATCTTAAGTCATTCAATCTTCAATCCAGTTACTCTGATAACCATTCATTCACTTCATTCATTTATTCAGTCTAGTCATTTATACATCCATCCACTTTTCATTGGTTGATACGTTAATCAGGTTTAGCCTTCCATGCATTCATTGTTTAATCTAGTAATGGAGGTGGTGTGGTGTGGTGGTGGTGGTGGGGCAGCCGCTGGAACTGGTCGTCGGTGTGGTGATGTGGTGGCGTGTGGTGTGTGGTGTGGTGGTGTTATGGTGTGGTGGTGTGTGGTGGGTGTGTGTGGTGGCGTTATGGTGTGGTGGCGTGTGTGGTGTGGTGGTGTGTTCATGGCCCACACAAACCATCACTTTCCTGCTGTTGACGAGGAATTGGAAGCCATCACCATGTCACTCACCTTTGTGTTACCAATTGGAGCAAACGGAGTACTAAGGGGGGTGTAAGGGGGGAGGAGGAAGATTACAAAGAAATACAAACACCAACAAAACTATATATACTTGCTTGGCTGTTTCATATAATTAATCAACATGAATTAGTCTATTTCTGTTAGAACAAGGAGGAGGAAGAGGATTCACGCCCTCCCTACCTCCCTCTCTCCCACCCTCTCTTCCTCCCTCCCTCTCTTTCTCCCTCCCTCTCTTTCTCCCTCCCTCCTTCTCTCTTCCTCCCTCTCTTCCTCCCTCCCTCTCATCCTCCCTCCCTCTCTTTCTCCCTCCTCACTCCGTCCCTCCCTCCCTCGCTCTCCTTCCCTCGCTCCCTCCCTTTCATTCCACAGACACATGTTACAAGAGCGAGGTGGAATTTTTTTTTTCTCTCTCTCTCTCTCTCTCTCTCTCTCTCTCTCTCTCTCTCTCTCTCTCTCTCTCTCTCTCTCTCTCTCTCTCTCTCTCTCTCAAAAATTCCTACAGTGCATCAGAGCCGTGCAGTATTATAGACTACAGGTGCTATAGGCCAAGACCTAATATATACAAAGCCAGGAACAGCGTGAGGGAGGGAGTGAGGAAGTAATAGTGTACAGAACGTTAACACAATTACCTCCCACACCTAGAAAAATCACCATCACAGAAAAAAGAAAGAAATGTATACAAATGAAATGTTTCGAGAATACTGACTGACAACGTAACCTTCACCACGGATCAAAACTATCGTTGTATGCAAATGTACTAAGGTGTTCAGGATAATACTTGATACCGACTCAGTTTAGGAACGAAATGAAGAGGCGAGGCGAGGTTTTACGTTAGAGGAGGTGAGGGGGGTGGGTTGGGGTGGAAGGGTAGTAGGAGGAGGTGGGGATTGGAAGGGTATTAGAATGTGGGTGTGGGTTGGAAGGGCAGTAGAAGGTGGTGAGGGGGGGTGGATGTGGGGTGGAAGGATAAGGTCTGATGTACCGCGGTAGGAAGGAAGGTTCGAAACTAATACTTTGTTCTGCCTCCAGCCCTCAGTAGCTGTGTGTGTGTGTGTGTGTGTGTGTGTGTGTGTGTGAGAGCTGCAAAAGTTGAACTCAAACTCTTACTTGTTTAACCACTGATTCCCGCACACAGCAGTTACGTCCCTCCCTCCCCACCTCTCTCTCTCTCTCTCTCTCTCTCTCTCTCTCTCTCTCTCTCTCTCTCTCTCTCTCTCTCTCTCTCTCTCTCTCTGTTCCTTCCTAGCCAGACAAAAGCCATCCCTCACGCCCATCACGCCCATCAGGCCTTCGTCTGTGCCTCAAGTTTATCATTCATAGAGTTGAGGAACAGGAAATTAAGGCCACCGAGCACAGAAACCCCAATGTTTGTCACTCCAGCCCTGCAGTCATTGTGTGTCTCTCTCTCTCTCTCTCTCTCTCTCTCTCTCTCTCTCTCTCTCTCTCTCTCTCTCTCTCTCTCTCTCTCTCTCTCTGCTTTCGTCTCACTTTGTTCACTTCTTTCCCCTTTTTCTCGGCCTGATTCTTTTATCTTTATTGCTCTTCTTAATTTTATCCCCTTGTCTATTTTTATTTTTATTATTTTTTTTCCCTTCCAATCAGTCTTTGGTGATTTGTCCTTTTCATCACTGCTCTCTCCTTTCACTTATTCTGCCGTCCCTCCCACCCTCCTACCAATCCTCCCTTCCTATCGTCCGTCCGTCTGTCTGTCCGTCCGTCCATCCATCCACTTCTACATCTCTAAAAACACAGCACATAAAGGGAAAAGAACAGTTGAAGTAAAATTGATCATTAGAAAATTGAATCGCCAACATAAACTATTTTCAACAAATTTCTGGACATCGGAACGTGAAACACAGGAGGTAGTATTGACTGGGAACATAACTTGATTCCTTCCTTTCATGCAACAACTAAACCTCCATGGAAAGAATAGGTTATGCCATACACTACTATATACAAATGTTAGCTTAGGTCACCACACTGAAGCCAAGCTGAAATAACTACTGGGCTGATCAGCTAGAAATGAAATGAAGTTGCTACCTATGTTAGAAGGGAAATGATAGTGATTTTTCATGAATGTCAGGAATCGTAGAACTGTGTAGCCCAAAAGGTGAAGCAAGTCCAGTATACAGTAGTCTGTGGGTTATGCTCGTACAAGAAGGGTAGAAAAAGAGAAATTTCAATCCAGAATGAAAGCAGTGGTGAAGGAAACGCGTGTCATTGTAAATAAAAAAGTTGAAGAATTATATATGTGTTGGATAAAAACTCAGTCTGTCATCATAAATTGACTAAAGGAAAAAAGTGTTTGAATATAATCTGGAGGTGATGCGTTTCCTGAAGCGAATATTGATTTGATGCACTGCTCTAAAAAGCCTCGTTAAATAGTGATAAAAAAAATGACGTAGTTAAAAAAGTGGTAATGATAATAATAATAATAATAATAATAATAATAATAACAATAATGGTAACAATAATAATGATAAGAATAACAATAATAATAATAGTAATAATGATAAAAGTAGTAATAGTAATAATGATAGCAATAATAATAGTAATAGTAATAACATAGCAAGTCACTTTTCAGCAAATAAATAAATAAATGTTCTATAGGATCTATCAGAAAATACTGCGATATTTCTACATTACATACTTTGATCATATTACACCTTATTTTTTTCTTAATTTGTTTACCTATTTTAGTCTGGATACGAAACACATATATAATAAAAAGTACAATTGAAAGGCAACGCATCATACGAACTCCGGTAATTGTGACGGAAATACACTTAGGCAGCAGCAGAGAACACGACAAAACTGTAATTAAGTAAACCAACATTAAGGAAAAGTTTGAAACACACCAAACACAGTAATATACGATGTTTGTGAAAGAGAAAGAAAAGTGAAGACAGGATTACGGAAGGACAGTGTGGTGGTGATGAGTGTGGTGAAGGTGGTGATAGGGGAGAGAGAGAGAGAGAGAGAGAGAGAGAGAGAGAGAGAGAGAGAGAGAGAGAGAGAGAGAGAGAGAGAGAGAGAGAGAGAGAGAGAGTCATGTACCCTGGTAATTGTATAGGTTAAGTGAGGTGGTTACGCCTTCCTTAGCCTCACCTGAGATCCTTGGTGTTGGCCACGTGGTGTTGCAAGGTGTTGGCACAGTAGGTGGACACGGCGTGGATACCCGCTTCCTCTGTGTGCCTATTGCTGCGTAAAGGAAAAAAAGAAACTAAAAAAAATAAAAACTTGGAAAAATGAAAAGGTGTATTGCGTGCAGTTTAATTTCAAGCATTTATGAGTTTATTTATTTTTTATATATTTTTTTTTATCTGTGGTAAAATGTGGAAATAGGTTTATCATTATCATTGTTTACCACTTCTATTATTATTATTATTATTATCATTATCATTTTTATTATTATTATTACTATTATTATTACTATAAATTTAGGCTTTTCTTTATTGTAGATACTCAACTCTGTGTGTGTGTGTGTGTGTGTGTGTGTGTGTGTGTGTGTGTGTGTGTGTGTGTGTGTGTGTGTGTGTGTATGTGTGTGTGTGTGTGTGTGTTCTTATGTGTAAATAATTCAAAATGATACAAAACCTTCAGTCCTGAGTCATACAATACGTTAACAAAATCCACAGTTCTTTTTTTCTTGATTATTATAAAAGTACAGAACACTGCATAAGCTCGTTTTCTTTTCCATGCAAAGGAAGGTAGACTAATTAATACAAAAATAATAATACCTATGTCCTATATCTTATTTAGGACATCATCAGTAATGTCAAACGGCGATAATTTTATTAAAGCCTCCTTAATTATGTCCTATTAGGAATTAATTAATATTGTTATGATGTGCTGGAAATTAAAAAAAAACTCGTACCTATTTGAGTCTGGTGCTTTCCACTGACCTTACTGATCCCCTGCCACTGATAACCCTGCCAGGCTCACATCCACCCTTACCCTTCGATTGACTCTCCCTTCACTCTCCCCTTCGCCTACCTGTCACTGTCCCATCACCCTTAACCCCACCCTATCATCCCTCACCCTTCACCCTTCACCTGTAAGCCTCTCACCCTCTAGTCCACCCTGATAATTCTTCTCCCTTTCTGCATCGGTTCGGTTCTTCCGGATAAGCATAATTTCAAGGGACTGTGAGGAGATAATTATGTATAAACTAGTAATAGGATTTTAGTATAGCCCAACCTACCCCAGCCCAGCCCACCCCAGCCTACCCCAGCCTACCCCAGCCCACCCCAGCCTACCCCAGCCCACCCCAGCCCACCCCTGCCCACCCCAGCCCACCCCAGACCACCCCAGGCCTACCCCAGCCCGTATACGCGAGGGTCTGGGTTTCTGTGCTAATTATACTTGATCGCATAATTGAAGTCCTGCAGCTGGTGGTCCGCCGTCTGCCTGAAGCCACATTCCAGTCCTATTAGTTTGACGTGGACCCGCGACCACAATGTCACGTGCTTTGTTCCATGGGCCGTGTAATGCTTGGACTTTTATTTATTTATTTATTTATCCTTCAATTTCCTGGCTGGTGAGAGGTGGGGGGGTGAGGGTGGCGGACGGCGCTGGGAATAGGGTGAACAAGCCGTGTGTGTTGGTATCAGTCAGCTATAATGTGGACATCATTATAATCCTGTGCATTACTCTCATCATCGGATTATGGAGCGGCGTCCTTACGGCTGCAGCATCATCGGTTTGTTGTTGCACGTGATGAGGGACTGACTGACTCACTCATTCACTCACAGCAGCGGAAGGCGGGGCGGGGCGGGGCGGGGCGGGCAACACAGAGGCGACACAGGCGTAGTAGGAACACATTATTGATGGGAATGTACATAGTTATGATGAAAAGTATATAAATAATAGAGAAAACAAGGAAAGGAAACAAGATAGTGTATTGAAATGTGTGTAATTACAAAAAGGTAATTGTGTATATGTAATTAGAGAAGTTAGAAATCAGAAGAAGGAAAGAAAATAGAAAACGGAAATGAATAGGGATAAATTTAACGCGCAGCTACACACTATAAGGTTGTGGGTGTTGTAAGATGACATGGATAGACACGTGCATGTAGTTATGATAAGCCTGGTGTGGGTTCTCATAAAAAAGTACATTATTTTAAGTATTAAGTAAGTATATCTATGTATTTTTACCGTCTTATTTTTTTTCCAAGTCCTTTTTCGTTTCTTATTTTTTATAACCATTATGAACTACCATGAGACTTAAATTTTTTTTTTTTTCTATATTATTAACCGTTGGCACCAGTAGGCATATGGAGGCACAGATGGACTTGCCTCGCCTCTTATTTGGTGTAGGTTTTTTTTTTTAGAATTTATATAGTGACGCCTCGAATGATTAAGTTCTCTCTTGAATATGTTGAGAACGTGTGAGGCTTATTACTGCTACAGCCTCAGATGCATATTAACGTTGTAAGTCCCGTCTGAGGACAGTATGGCAGTAATTTGGGTAGTCTTTGGCCACTCGGCGGTGATATCAAATATTGAAAAGTGGTCAGCGGATATCGGGGATTCGAACCCGAGACCCTAGGCTCCCATGCCCGAACGCTGACCACTGCACCACCGCCTCCCCATTCTATTTTTATGAAGTTTTTCCTTGTTTTTTTTTTTTGTTTAGTAAAAAATTCAAGCATTCCATAGTCTCCTCGTATTATGTAACATTATTCACTGATCTCATGTGTTTTTATGTATTTCTTTTCTTTTTTATTCCTTATTCGGAGTAAGAGTTACATTCACAGCATCTTGTCAATACTTTACGTGGGTGAGAAGAAGGTTGCCTCGGCGGAGGACCTGACGGGGAGGCTGTAGTGGAGAATTGATCGGGGAATTATAATAGTAATAACCCCCCCGAACCAGGTAACTATAGACCATATAGTTATACTAGGGTTAACAAAAGAGCGTTGCCCCTCTCACCAAGCAGCTGCCGTGAGCCAGGATCGAACTCGCAACATTTAGGTCACGAGCCCAGCACTGTACCACAGAGCCAACCCGACCCTTATTAATTAGGGTGGAAAAGTGATAGGGAAGGACAACTACAACAAGAATAATACTAGTAACAAGATGAACAAGGAGGAGGAAGAGGAAGAGGAGGAGGAGGAGGAGGAGGAGGAGGAGGATATCAGGTAACAGAAGTGTTGTTTGGTTTATAACGAGGTTACTTGCTTAAGGGGACTACTAGTATGAGGACAGAGTAGGGAAGGGAAGAAGGAAAGGATGGGGAAGAGGAGGAGAAACATAGGGAAGAGGAGAAGACGGTTATGATGAAGAAGAACAAAATAGCGAAAAAAAATGTGAGTAGAATTAGAGGGAAGGATTGGGAGGAGGAAGAGGATGGACAGTGTGAAGAGGAGGAGGATTACAAAGGAATACAAACAAACAACAACAGACCTATAGCGGAGGAGGAGGAGTAGGAGGAGGGGAGGAGGAGGAGGAGGAGGAGGAGGAGAATCAACAACACAAGTGGCAGCGTTAACACTCGATTGAAACAAGTTCCAAAGAGATTTATTTGATTGGAGTCGAGCGTCCCTCCCATTCACCATTACTTACCTCTTCGCCATCACCTCCCGCTCCAACCTTCGTCAACACCCCTCCACAACCCTCCATACCTTCCCCTCCATTCCACACACCCTTCTATTAACCTTCGTCACTCCCTATACCTTCCCGGGTTTATCCTAAGCCATACACTGTCCCATACATCCTCGCCGCCCTTCCTTCTGTGTCTCTCCTCTCGCCTCCGTCCTCAATGTTCCTCCCCCACCCTTTTCCCGGCCATGTCCCTCTCCAATCCTATTATTCTCCCTCCCCTCCCCTCCCCTCCCCTCCCCTGCCCTGCCTCCTATCTCCACTCGCCTCTACCCTTCCTATTCCCTTCCTCTTCCTATTCCATTCTCTCTATCCACCTTCCCTCCCTCACTCGCGGTATATTCTGAACACAAAATAGGTTTGTTATCGTCTTAGGCATCTGGTGGCCACAGCCTCCCCCTTCCAGCACTTAGTAACCTTAATTGAATTAATGTGTTTGTACAATGTTGGGATTGGAAGGAAAGGAAATGATTTGTTAAACTGAATTTGTACTTGCATATGTGTATCACTTAAGTAAGTAGAGAAAATACATTAAAATCACAAACATAATAAATTCGTATAGAAGTTAATAAGAAAAATATATATAATAAATAAAAAAAAATCATGAATATCTTGAATTTAAACAACAAGAAACCTCAACTTAACTTTGCAAGGAAAACTCACACCATTATATTAAGTCTATTCTTGGATTGTAACGAAATGGGCGACTTGGGAGGAAAAAAAAACAAAAAAAACAGCGAGGAGGAGACACGAGACCGTCAGTCAGTTTAGAGAATGAAGCAATGAAGCAATGAAAATGTAAATGTAAATGAAACGCTGAGCGAAAAATAGTTGAGAGGGAAAGAGGAAACTGTGGAGAGGGAACACTCGTTGTGGGACGTGGGTGGGGTGGGGTGGGGTGGGGTTGGGCGGGACGGGGTGGGGGTGGGGGGGAGGAGAAGGACGGAATGGGTGGGGAGAGGGTAGGGTGGGGTGAGAGCAAGGCAAGTAGAGTGGAAGGAAGTGATAGTAATGTGATTGTTGTGTTGGTGAATGTATCCGAAACAGTACTCTCTTTACCGCCTCTCTCTCTCTCTCTCTCTCTCTCTCTCTCTCTCTCTCTCTCTCTCTCTCTCTCTCTCTCTCTCTCTCTCTCTCTCTCCTTCTTTCTCCCCTCAAGCACGTCCCCAGACTCTCAAAGTACCATTCTTTCGTCTGTTTCTTTGTCCCCTTCCAAGATAACTGTCCCTCCTCTTCTTTTGTACCTATCTCCATTTTTCCACCCCTAGCCTACCCCTTCCTACTGTGACCTTTCCCTCCTCTCCTTCCCATCCTGTTCCTCTCCCACTGCAATCCCGCCTCAGCCTTTCCTTACACCTCGCCTCAAGCACAAAGGAATTCAGACTGTGTGTCCATATGTGTTTTGGGAGAATTTTTGATGTTTCTTCCGTCGCCTTCACCTTAGGGTCGAGAGAGAGAGAGAGAGAGAGAGAGAGAGAGAGAGAGAGAGAGAGAGAGAGAGAGAGAGAGAGAGAGAGAGAGAGAGAGAGAGAGAGAGAGAGAGACACACACACACATATGTAAAATCCACGTGATGAAGCTTGAATGTTCTTGTTACATTTGAATAACGACCAACAAGGAAACTAGCAGGAGGAGGAGGAGGAGGAGGAGGAGGAGGAGGCATCAGGTAGGTCAGGTATGTATTCAGGTGGACAGATAACTGGAGGTGTGTTGGCCTATAACGGGTTAATCTGCTGTGCCAACACTGAGAGCACTTAAGCTGTCACCTACAGGAGGAGGAGGAGGAGGGGGAGGAGGAGGAGGAGGAGGAAGAAGAAGAAGAGGAGTAGGAGGAGGAGGAAGAAGAAGAGGAGGAGGAGGAGGAGGATAGTAGATATGACGATAATCGCTTTTCCATCTTCATTAAATTCTCTTGTCTAGTAATTGGTATTAGTAATTTTGGTATTCGTAATGTAGATACAAAATATATAATAGATGAATGGTTAGAGTAGTGTTAATAATTAAATACCCTTCGAGTCTGTCTTAAACGAGGAAAAAATATCAATCTAATGTAATAAATGGCTGGTAATTTTTTTTTTTATTCCTCCCAATTTTTTTTGTCTTCCAGCTAATCAGGTCCTGGAGAAGGTGACTTTTTCATTGAAGGGGAGCGGGTAGGGGGGGGGGTTGACTTTTTTTTAATAGGGGGTGACTTTTGAGGAGGAGTGATTGATGTAGCTACAGGTAATTAACAGGGTGGTGGGAATCCGTCTTTTCTTATGTACTTTTGTATATTTTTTGTATTAGACTTCATAAACACACACACACACCACCACACACACACACACACACACACACACACCACACATATGTAGTCTGGGTTTTTTATTACCATCAATCACATCATCATCATCATCATCATCATCATCATCATCATCATCATCATCAAATTAGAAAGAATACAGC
>JAPQNM010000042.1:1387910-1392910 GCA_029783475.1 Metacarcinus magister | reverse complement strand
ATTTAATTTTTTTTTTAATTGTTTTATTATTCTGCACTTTGTTTTGTGATATATATTCTTGTAATGTTTCTATGCGCGAAGTATGTTAAGTTAAGAGTCTGTTTGGTGATGTTGTGATGAGTTTGAAGTGAAAGTTTGTATCAGTTGTAGATTTTATTCTTTATTTTCTTTGTATTGTGTGGATGGATTTATTAGTGAACTGGGAATGTAATATTAGGGTCGGATTGCCCCCAAGCGACGATGAAGAGTGTATATATGTGAGTGTGGGTGTATGTTGTATGAGTGTGAGCATGAGTATGTGTTGTATAAGTGTGAATGTCTTGGTTGTATGAGTGTGAGTGTGAGTGTATGTTGTATAAGTATGAGTGCAGGTTGTATGAGTATGAGTGAGTGTGAGTGCAGGTTGTATGAGTATGAGTGAGTGTGAGTGCAGGTTGTATGAGTGTGAGTATGAGTGCAGGTTAAAGCACAAGACACACTTCGTAGGCAGAAAAAAATTAACAGGTAAAGAAATAGTACCTGAGATGTGCCTTTAGTAAAGATAATAGATAAAAGAAAAAACGTAAATAACCCGCTGTACGCTTAAGAAGTCAAGGAAATCAGGTGAACACATCGTCCACCGCCACCTGGTGTGTATGTATCCCTTCATTGTTACCTTGGAGGCGCCTCAGGAAGACCCATGGACCTCCGAGTTGTTGTCCTCCTCCTCCTCCTTCTCCTCCTCTTGATGGGAAGCAGAAATGGGTGAGGACAAGTTCCCCGCCATACAGGTCCTCCACTCGTTTTTATTGTTATGGTAGGAAGGCATTCAGCGTGCGTGTGTAGAATTCTCTCCTCGAGGACAGGACGCGTGTGGGGAAAGCAGGTAGCTCTTGTATAGTGCAATAACACTTTTATGGACTGGGAGGATGTGCTCGACTCAACGCGTACCATCCTTGTTCCGGGAATGGATAACACCCTGCTATGGAAGCACTCCGCGGCACCACGAACGTCACATAAGTAATGCACTTTACACCTTCCAACACGAGGCGGCGAGGGTGACGAGGCCCCCAGCAAAGGACGAGAGAGGACGGCGTGTAGGATTGAAGGCACGACAACAACACACCAGCAGACGCAGTACTATGGCGTAGCCTGTGACTTAAAGCGGTCATGTCCGTGTGTCCTTTAGTCAGCTGTCAAAGTCTCTGCACAGTGTAGCGGCGGGGAGTAAGGGCGGAAAGGATGTGCACAGTGACTAGTGATGGAAGGCACACATGCACTTGACGCCGTAATAAAGAAGAAAGTGAAGGACTGTTGACTGCATGTGGCATCGTGAACGAATATGCCGCCGAACCCAGACTGTAAGAGCGTTTAGTGTTCCGGTGTTGCGTCCTGACTGAGTAGCAGGGACTCCGGGTGTCGTGCCAGCCGGGGAATCCTGCAATAGTGTCGCGGTAACTGCGGCGAGTAGGGCAATTGGGAACTCATTATCCCGCGAGGCTCCTAATGAACGTGCCACACAGACAGGGCTTCGCGCCAACACCAAGATGGGCTGGCAAGGCTCGAGGCTCTGCTCCATCCCCCCCCCACCTCCCCACCCCCTGAGGCCCACGACCCCTTCCCTTTGCACACTTATTCAGGGTCATGTTTCCGAAATGGTCGTAAATATGGAGTAAAAGGAGGAAGGGGATAGGAAAAAGAGGAAAGAAAAGTGTAGGAGGAGGAAGAGGGGGGGTGGATGAAGGAAAAGGAGAAAGAAGAGAAGGAAGCGTAAAAAGGAGGTAGAGGGAGGTCGTAAAATAATGGTCAGTAGGAGCCATCTGCCGGAGGTCCTAAAGGGTGACCAAACGCCCCGCCTCAGCTCAACGCCACCTACACGCAGGACACCGAACTACATTATCGACCCGCCACCATCAGAAACAAGGGCACGCTATCTTACATCACACTTTAGCAATTGTTTCCTCTCGTCACGCTCATTCCCTTCCATCAGCTCGTCTGGTGCCCCACGTGAGGGTCTGAGACGGGCGGGGCTCAAGGGCCGTGTTATGTTCTTTTCGATCGGCTCCGTGCGCGCCTCCTCCCCTCACAGGCATTATTTACTCTTTTGTTTGACTTCTAACGATTATGCAGCCTCCTAGAGAGTGGAGGAGGAGGAGGAGGAGGAGGAGGAGGAGGAGGAGGAGGAGGAGGAGGAGGAGGATTTGTTGTCGTTGTTTAATGCACCGCTTTGTAATTTATCTCCTAATTATTTTTTTATGTAAACGTGAAATTTGACTTTTGTGCATAGTTCAATATTTTCAAGGTTATCATAGGTCTAGAAGTGAAGAATTTGAGGCGTTTTCATATTTTCTTATATCATTTATCTTGTTTTCTCACTGTAGGTTAACTCGCATAGGTTTAATAGATACACAGTGAAAAACGAGGTAGAATAATTCGCACTAGAAGAAGAACACGGACTAAGGGGGAGAGGATGAGGGAACCTTGAATATTACACTACGTCTCGCCCACCTGAGAGCCCCAAGTGTTCTCGTGCTCAGGTAAAGGAGAACGCCCGGAGGAATATATAAATCTTACACTACGTTTTTTCTTTTTCCATCCGTGAGTGTAAATAGCTAATGGTCTAAGTCAGGAACTGTGAAAGTAATGATAAAAGATGCGTTCAAAGGTAGATATATAGAAATTTAGATATAAAGAAATTATTATTGTTAGTCAAATGAAACGCAGCGAAAAGGAAGGTGAAATATTGCGTTGATTAGCAAATTAGTTTCTTTCTTTCTTGACTTTAATGTCATTTTTTTATTACCATCATTATTTTTTTCTTTCTCCTACTCCTTCCTCTGCTCTTCCTCCTCCTCGTTCTCCTCCTCCTCCTCCTTTTCCTTTTCCTTTTCCTTTTCCTTTACCTCCTCCTCCTCCTCCTCCTCCTCCTCCTCCTCCTCCTCCTCCTCCTCCTCCTCCTCCTCCTCCTCCTCCTCCTCCACCACCACCAAGTATTGAAAACCGCCTGTAAGTCTTTTTTTCCCTTCATCTTCTTTTTCATATATATCCCTCCTCCTCCTCCTCCTCTGTCCCGCAGCTACTGGAGTAAGGGAGGGAGGGAGGGAGGAGGGGGCGGAGGAGCCATAAGCTGTACTCCTGCTGTTGCTGATTTGTCCCCAGGGAGCCCACGTCCTCCTCTTTAGGACGACACAGCACGCCCCTCGCAGGCCCTTTTTGGAGGGGAAGGGGAGGCACACACACACACACACACACACACACACACACACACACACACACACACACACACACACACACACACACACATGCTTAGTACCAGAACGTTACTAAAAAAAAAAGTGAGAAAAATACTTTGATATATATAACAATTACCATACATAAAAAAAATTTACTAGAAACCTCGGTAAACGGTACAAAATAGTAATTCATTAAGTCTTTTTTAACTAACTTTAAAACAAGGAGAGGAGGATTAATTTCTTTGTATATAGATAACAACACCATATACATAGACACTAAAAACACTCGATGAACGTTAAAAATCCGTGTTTTTAACTAACTTTCTATCACATCACTGAACTAGTACCTGCTTCCCAACAGTCCAACAAGTGCCAGCAAGCCACCGCTATATATAGTATAGTAAGACACGTTTTTCTATGTTAGTTGGAGCACAGAAAGCGAGGCAAACGTTCAGGGCTGACTGAGGCAATTCTTAAAGGTGAAAGGCTGCTCCGAGAGGGACGAGCTGTAGCAGTACTTGCAATACATCTGTTCCATCCAGCTGCCGTGGGGTGGATGGACTGTGTGGGAGGAGGTGGTGATTGTGGGATAATTTGGGTTTAACGGGAGGGAGTGACAGTGGTTAGGAGGCTTGAGAGAGAGAGAGAGAGAGAGAGAGAGAGAGAGAGAGAGAGAGAGAGAGAGAGAGAGAGAGAGAGAGAGAGAGAGAGAGAGGGCTGGCAATACTTTTTACGTGCGTTGAGAAAAAAAATAGTCGTCGTTAATCTCTTTCCACATTCATCAATTTATCACACACACACACACACACACACACACACACACACACACACACACACACACACACACACACACACACACACACACACACACACACACAGTTATAGTGGCTCAGGAATGTCCTAGAACGATCAGTAATTTTGTAAGTAAATATTGAACTTATTCCTTATTCTTATTTATATTTTTGTCGTGTATTTGACTCAGTGATGAAGAGAAGCTGAGACTCTATTTTATGAGTTCGTGTCGTGTATTATCTGGGCGAATATACGTTTTGTTTACCTTACTTCTTTTTGTTTGCTTGGTTTTATTTCCTTATCTTAGGCATGCATGAAAAAACAGCATAGTTACTCCTCTTAACGCGGTTACTCTCCTCCATTTTCTTTTTCTGTTGGGCTCAGTATTGGTTGGGTGTAAGGTGGCTGTTCATTGAGTTTTCTTCAGTTATTACATTCTTAGTGTTGTTCAATCCTCATGCTTGTATTCTTTGTCCCATCGAAGCACTTTTTTGTGTGAGTGTGTCCTGGGGAAGCTCATAATGAAAGCTGCTCCTGACACTTTTAGCTAACCAATCACTGTACTATTTTTTATCCATCCCTGACCTACTTTGTCTCACCATCACCGCCTCCTGATCCACTATTATCCATCCTAACCTAACCTTACTTTACCTAACCTAACCTAACCCAACCTTACCTAAACTTACCTTACCTTATTTTACCTAACCTAACATAACCTAACCTTACCTTACCTAACCTTACCTTACCTTACCTAACCTAACCTTACCTTACCTAACCTAACCTAACCTAACCTTACCTTACCTTACCTTACCTACCTAACCTAACCTAACCTAACCTAACCTAACCTAACCTAACCTTACCTACCTGGTCCTCGTTTTTTTCTCTTATTATTTTTTTTAATCCTCACCTACTTTGACCCATTCAGTGCTGACCCTCTATTAATTACCTTAGATCAACACCTACCTGCCCCTCCCTGGCCCCTCCACCTGACCCCTC
>JAPQNM010000042.1:1377910-1382910 GCA_029783475.1 Metacarcinus magister | reverse complement strand
CGCCTGTAACGAGAGGGACGTGTTAAGATAGGACAGCGAGGCGTGAAGGGAAGAGTCATTAAGGGGACGGATGAAGCCAAGTTAAGAGTTGTTTCACGTCACGAGGCTTCATAAATAATTGCTGGTAACATTTTTTTTAAAGATTCAAATGAAAAAAAGACTACGAAGGAAAGTGTGCGTATATGAGAGAAGGAAATCAAATTCCTGTTCCATATGAAATATAACGCATCTTTCTTTTCCTTCGATAAAGAAGCTGGAAAATTTCAAACATTCAGATTTAATTCAGTTCTCCAGGTGTCTTGATACTCCCCTCTTGAAGGAGTTTTTATATGATGTAGAAAACGAAAAGGGAAGAGGAATTTTGATATTTTTCTTGTGTGTGTGTGTGTATGTGTGTGTGTGTGTGTGGATGTGTGTGTGTGTGTGTGTGTGTATGTATGTATGTATGTATGCGCATGTGCGTGTGTGCATTTCTTCCTCCTCCTATCTGCCTGCCAGTCATTGTGTTGCGTGTGTGTTCAATAAGGGCTCCTACAAGCCCATCCAGTCACCGTGCTGGAGAAAATACAACAACAACAACAACATGTGTGTTCAATGTGCGTGACTGATCCACTTGACTGTCACTACATGTAAATTTGATTCCAAAGCTCAACCTGTGTGTTTATGATTTTACATTTATTGTTTTTATTGTAAGTGTTTGTGTTTGCGTCACCCTTTGCGTCACCCTTTGCGTCACCTTTTGCGTCACCCTTTGCGTCACCCTTTGCGTCACCCTACTGGTAAACTCTGGAACTCTCTACCTCAATCTGTATTTCCACTTTCCTACGAATTGAGCTCATTTAAGAGAGGAGTATCAAGTCACCTGCAAGCCTAATTTGGCATCACTTTTTTTTATTATTATTTATTTTTTATGGAACTGGCAATCAAAAGTACGGCTTTTTTATATCGTTTTTTATTGCCCTTGGCCGGTTCTCCAATAGCATAAAAAAGCGGGTTTGTGTGGCTCTCTTTGTGTCTTTGTCTCTCCATCTGTACATGTTTATCTACTTCGAGCTCTCTATATATTGATCTATATAAGTTATTTTTTCATTTTGTTTCTCTGCCACATTTTGAAACCGACCAAGATTTACTGAAAACCTTCACACTCGTCGAACAATGTTAATTAACCTTTATTTTTCAATTCCATTCCTTGCTCCCTTTCATCTTCATGACCTTCACCTCCCTCTCTTCTTCTATCACATTCTCCCTTCCCTCCCTCCCTCCCTCCCTCCAATCCATCCTTTCTTTCTTCCATCCCATTATCCCTTCTCTCTCTCCCTCCAATTCTTCTTCCAATCCTTCTCCCTCCAATTCTTCCTTCCCTTCCTTCATCACATACTCCCTCCTTCATCACATACTCCCTTCCCTCCCTCCCCTCCCTTCCTCCCTCCCTCCCTCCCTCCCTCCCTCCCTCCCTCCCTCCCTCCCTCCCTCCCTCCCTCCCTCCCTCCCTCCAATCCTTCTCCCTCCAATCCTTCCTTCCCTCCATCCTTGTGTTCCCATGCCTCCATTCTGCATCCTCCTTGGCCAGAACCCGTAGGAGTGATTGGCCTGAACTATAAGACAAAGCTTGAGACAGACCGCGTCATCACTACTACACACACTAACACAGGCAGCCTTGAAGGACCCAGTCAGTCTTGGTTTCAGTAATCACAAGCAAGGAAAGTAACCTAACCTAACCTAACCAAGGAAAGTAAAGTAGATTATCCCAGTCATAGGTGTTAGGTAGTGTCCCGATTTTACTGACTGTACTAGGAATCGATTTTTTAGATGCGAGAAGGTCGTATTTTCAAAGGGCGAAAGTTCATGTATCGATTTCTGACTAGTGAAAGGTCCAGATTTGTGCACTTCACTCTATCTATTTATTTTTAAGGATGTGAGAATGGTAGTGAAAGTGTCAACTATATAAGAAGGACATGTCAATTATCTAGGTGAATTAATGTATTTTTGGGAACAATTCTTTATATAAAAAAAGTCAGTCTCAATATTTGTTGTCTCTGTTAGCGGCTTACTGTCAAGGGAATGGTGTCAAAAGTCAAATTTTCAGTCATGATTTAGAGGCAACAGTCAGTCTCACTCACTCCATCATCTGAAAACTGGCGACAACGATGCTGCTCTGACACAGGGGGGGCCTTGGGTGAGGGGGGCGGTGGGCAGAGGGGGGAAGAGGGGGCAGGGGGCAGAGGGTGGCAGGGGTCACAGGGGGCAGAGGGTGGCAAGAGGTGGGTGGTGGGGGACAGAGGGTGGCAGGGAGAACCATCACTCACGCCGCGCCATCGTCCTCTGCAACAGTTATCAACCTCTCTATGTCACTTGCTTTAAAGGAGAGAGAGAGAGAGAGAGAGAGAGAGAGAGAGAGAGAGAGAGAGAGAGAGAGAGAGAGAGAGAGAGAGAGAGAGAGAGAGAGGGGGAGTGTGTCAAGTCAAGTCAAGTCGTCAAGTCATATTCTCTCGTACACATTATTATCTTCACCTTTAAAGACAACAGAGAATCGTGTCCTCTAATAATACCTTTGCCAGACGTCAACTTGTAACCTTCCCTAACAGTGTTCCGTCTTTCCCTGCTTCCTGTACGCTGATCCTACCCTGCCGTGGCCTGAGCAGGGGGACCAAGGTGTAAGGCAGCAGGTAGCAGAGGGGGGGGGGAGCAGTGTTATCATCTAGCTAATTTCCGTTCGGTGTCAGCAGTAAACAAACGGAACACTCATTACAGAAAATGTGATCTAATCAAGAGGTAACTATTGCCTTTCAGTGAGACTTGGTGTTATTATGACCTAACCTGAATTGACCTAACCTGACCTGACCTAAACTAACCTAACCTAACTTAACCTAACTTACCTAACTTAACCTAACCTAATACAATCCTAATTAACCTAATTAAACCTAACCTACCCTAATCTAACCTAACCAAACCTAACTAACCTAATACAATCTAGCATAACCTAATTAAATCTAACCTAACCTAACCTAATCTAATTTAACATAACCTAACCCAATCTAACCTAACCTAACCTAGTTTAATTTAACCTAACCAAATCTAAGCTAACCTAACCTAATCTGATCTGATCTGATCTAATTAATCTAACCTAACTTAATCTAACCTCGCCTTACCTTATCTCACCTCACCTCACCTCACCTCACCCCACCTGACCTAATCTAACCTAATCTAACCTCACCTCACCTAGCCTGTGTGTTTTCCCACCGCCACCAGGGTGTAATGAGAGGGGCGTGTATTCCTGTGTTATCCTTGCAAGGCGATTATATTTAAATTTACCTTTATTTTGTTTCTTCTAATGTTACTTTTCTTACTCCTTTCCTATTTTTTTGGTAGTTTCAACACCCATTAATATTTTTTAATTTCTTTGTTGTCTAAGTTTTCTTTCATTTTACATTTTTTTTATGTCTATATTAAGTTACGATACGTTTTTCTTTATTCCTTTGTTTTCCTCTAAGTTTCCTTTTATTTTTAATTCCTTGGTGCATGAGGCTGTTACATATAAACATCGTCCTTTTTGCCAAGTGCGTGCTGCCTCGCCTCTTTCTTTTTCCTTCTTTTTAGTATATTTTAATTTTTAATATTTGCGTGCCTAAGGGTGTGTTTGGCTGGGACCTAAAAAGTAATCGAGGCACAGGACGTGATAAGGGTCTGGGGGCGTGCAAACGTGTCAGAGAGAGAGAAAGAGAGAGAGAGAGAGAGAGAGAGAGAGAGAGAGAGAGAGAGAGAGAGAGAGAGAGAGAGAGAGAGAGAGAGAGAGAGAGAGAGAGAGAGAGAGAGAGAGAATCGTCAACTAACAATCTCCTACAGTTGGGTTTGATACAGTGATTAAATCTGCCACTAATGCAGGTGTAATCCGCGCGAGGGGCCAGCGGACAGGTGCCTCGTGGCTGGGATTAGCGAGTCATTAAACTTTTGATAAAATTGTCCCCTCATTTTTCGAGTTCCAAAACTGACAAAACAGGGGAAGCATTTCTAACTTTGGTTAATTTGTGTCAAATAACTCGGTCGGGTTTTATAATGAGGCGTGGATGGGAGAATGGTATTTGAGTGCGTGATGAAGGATGAAGTGTCTCGAATTAAGAACTATGAAATAAAATTAGAATGGTGTCAAGTGAAGTGAAATGCGAAGTGAAAATTGATATGAAAAAACAATGGATAGCTTTCAGAGTTATTTTCCGTGATGGCCAGAGGACGATGACTTTATTTTATTTATGGAAATATTTACACTCAACTGCTCTTTGTACATTGATAAAGAAAAATAAGGCCATGTAGTTATTTGAATAATATTTATGTATTGATAAAGTCAAAGCTACGTTATACATATACTTATTAATGAATGATAGTGTACTTGATAACAACACAGAAGGTATCATTATAGTTGTAAATGGATATGTCTTTGTTGCTTTTAATCATTCACGCAATAAACTGAAAAGTAGCTATAATCATCATCATCATAATCATTATTAAAATCGATGTTCTATGACCGGCGCACCAAAACAACATAACATAACATAACAACATAACATAACAAAATAACATAACATAACATAACATAACATAACAGCATAACATTACAAAACATAACAAGAGCAAATGAAAACAAAACAAGGAATAGGAAGAACACAAATCAAGAACGACACACCTTAACATCACGAGGCACACCTTTCAAACAAACAAACAAACAAACACCATGTGAACGTGACCCACCTGACGTTTGGGGAGTGAAGAGAGTGCGTGGGGTTAGAGGGAGAAAAGTGAGACTACTACTACTACTACTACTACTACTACTACTACTACTACTACTACTACTACTACTACTACTACTACTACTACTACTACTACTACTACTACTACTACTACCACCACCACTACTACCACCACACCTACTCCCTCAGCAGCATTAACAGGAATCAATAGAGAGGAAATACTTCTTATATTACTGCTGTGTCCACTCAGACTGACAT
>JAPQNM010000042.1:1357910-1360410 GCA_029783475.1 Metacarcinus magister | reverse complement strand
TGGTGGCGGGGAAGTAATCCTTGTTACCGGGGACGTAACACTGCAAGGAATCACGACTTACATAAATAGGAGCAGCATTTCAGGGTTGGTTTAGTTCCCGTGATAACTCTGCACACGGTACGACCCTCCTTCCCCTTGAACTCTTAAGGACGTCAACTTTGCCTCAGGAGATGCGGCATCGCGTCCCCTCGGCAGCAGACGTCACCCGCACGCGACCCACACAAACCCACTTGATTTTAAGGTTGTCTTGCTTCGCTAAACGCACGCCATCCTTCTGTAAAATACCTCCGCCCCGGGACGTATCCTGTGTGGCTGTAGCTCATTGTAGGACTGTTAGGATTCCCTCCACGTCCATCTTTGCATTAAAGAAGTGCACTTCATTATATTTGTAGTGTCCTTAATTTCCCGCTCTAGTGATTCTTGAATGAACTCAACTTGCGTAACAATGTCTTACTTTAATGTTGCTGTCTTGAGGAGGAAGCGAAAGTTACTCAGATCCACACTTTCTTCTTTGCTTTTGTTTCTGGTTCGCTCATTTTTCTTCTATTTTATACCATACGCCTCAGTGGCCTCCTGGAATTCCTAACTAATGAAATTCTGAACCTTAGCAGCGGCAGACGACCTTTGCACAGCCCTGAGCACCTCGCCGACGCCCGCTGCCGTGCTCGCCTCGCCCTTACATGTTTATCGTTCCAGCAATGTTTGGCGCCATTCTAAACAAGCGGAAAATAATGTTTAGCGTCACTATACTCACTCATTCCTTTGTGTGTATTTTTTTGTGTGATTTGGCTTTCAGTTTTCTTTACTTATATCCACAATGGTCAGTTTCGTTTCTCATCAACCTTTCCGACTGTGGGCCTTCGCGCTTGTCAACATTTTTTGTGTAGCTCTATCCTGCGGGGGACATGTAGGGTCCTTAGTCCTGCTGGAGAGACGAGGTCACCGAGTTCATTCTTTTTGATAACTTAAACGTCACGCCACAACACTTTTGACCTTCGATCTTGGTCATCACGCCTTCTTCCCTCTGTTGCCGTCCTCCCGTGCTCCTGCCTTTCTCTCCCTCCCTGTCTTTCTCACCCCGGCCCTCTCCCTCCTTCTGTAGCTTTCTCTCCGTATTTTTCTTTGTTTGCTGCATTTTTTATTCTCTGCATTCACTGTGTATTGCTGGCCATAATTTTTTTTATAGCCATGAATATCTTTTTACAGCTGTTAACTTTAATTTGGTTGTTTATTCATCGTCTGCTCTTTCCCGCTGTGGCGAGTTTTGTCGTGTTGTGTTTACGTCATCGCTGTCTTTGTTTCCCTTAATTTGTGATGTTAGTTTTGCGTGTGGCGTTAGTCATCTCTGAGTCACACGTTTGAAATATTTATTCATGGAAACTTGGCATCCTTTAAGCCCCAAATAGTAAGGCTTTGCGGCCAGTGCGGCAGAGCGATACTATTGGCTCACTGCAGCACATGACTCGCAGCCTTCCTTAGACGAGGAGTGTATTTTAGGCTCTACAGCACCACAGAGGCTGGACGATGGGCATCACTAAGTCACAGTGTTGGGCTGCGGTGACGCTTTACCCCCGCCACACCACACTGTTACCTGTCGTGACCTCAGTTTGCGTTTAGAGTTATGCCTTGATTTACCTCGTTGTTATGTGCACGAGTTCATAACGGGAGGTGGAAAGCCGTGTCCAGCTTGGCTGCCGGCTGGTCAGTGTTCGCCTGGCATCCAAGTGGTGCGGGGACGCTGTGCTCCAGTGGTGGTAATAATAGCAGCAGCTAATCACTGGGACCTCCCGCCGCCTCTGACCCCGAACTCCCTACAGCGTATATTCGCTCGATACTGACACCTTCCCTCCTCTCGATGTTTTCAGGGAAAGTGAAATAATGCTCACATGAGACCTCGAGACGAAGTGGAAAGAGAACAAACCTGATAAGATATGCAAATTGTAACAAATAAGTGAACAATTGTTTTCATTACGACACATTCAATTAACAGCACTTTCAGGAGCAAAGGAAACTCACCACTACTGACAGTGCAGTGCTCACAATACTCAAAACTTGAAAACAAACAGTGGCACGGTAGAATTACCATCCAGGCAGGGGTGGCGGAGAACGTGTGTGTCTGGTGGTGGAGTGCCAGCCGGCACCAGCCCGCCGGCACCATGAGCCGCATCCACACCCCCACCTCCACCACCACCACCACCCCCACCTCCACCCCCAGCCAAGCGTGGCGCCAGGAGGTCGTGGCATAATCGTCGTCGTCAGCTCTCGACCGCCGTCCTACCAATGAACGGCAAGTGGAAGAGAGCTCTCAGGAAGGTGAAGAAGAGGATGGTGTTCTCCAAGTACGAGCAGGTGCTGCAGCGCAGGTGAGTCCTACCTGGGAGCCCGAGGGAACCGACCCCACGGGCTGCGGCCTAATGAGTGTGTCAGGCTGTGGAAAAGTGCGGCGGTGCATTAAGGAAGTGTTTGATGGAAAGTCCTTAGTGAGAGTTATCAAGGACGT
>JAPQNM010000042.1:1335410-1342910 GCA_029783475.1 Metacarcinus magister | reverse complement strand
TCGTCATCCTTTGTTGCTGGAAAGGGGTTATTATTGTATTTGTTTTGCTGCTCTTACTACTACTACTACTACTACTACTACTACTACTACTACTACTACTACTACTACTACTACTACTACTACTACTACTACTACTACTACTACTACTACTACTACTACTACTACTACTACTACTACTACTACTACTACTACTACTACTACTACTACTACTACTACTACTACTACTACTACTACTACTACTACTACTACTACTACTACTACTACTACTACTACTACTACTACTACTACTACTACTACTACTACTACTACTACTACTACTACTACTACTACTACTACTACTACTACTACTACTACTACTACTACTACTACTACTACTACTACTACTACTACTACTACTACTACTACTACTACTACTACTACTACTACTACTACTACTACTACTACTACTACTACTACTACTACTACTACTACTACTACTACTACTACTACTACTACTACTACTACTACTACTACTACTTCTAAATATAAAATAATCACCCCTTCTCCTCACCTCCTATTACACACTCATCTACCCCTGCACCAAACACCTTTCACCCCTTTCACCACATTCACACCTCCGTCACCCTACCTCCAACTCACACCCTTGCCCTGAATTTTCATCGTTGCCAGGTCATTTGTGCCGCTGTGGCTTATCGACGCACATTCCTGTCAACAATAGTGGGCGGCTCCGTGAAATGTTTCGAGACTCCTGGGTTAAATTTAGCCTCCGTGCAGGTGTGTTGCGGGCCGCTGCTACCTGCTGGTTGGCCCTTATTGGTACACTCTAGATAAACTGATAGGGGTAAAGGGATGGATTAAATGTTGTGTGTTTATTGATAGCGAATAAGTGGATAAATAGCTGGGTAGTTAAATGAATGTATAGATTGGTAGATAGATAACTAAAAGGTAGTTATATTGATGGATGGAATTAGAAAAATATTCGTATAGGTAGGTATTTATTTATATATAAATATTATTTTTTTTCTGTATCATAAACCGTTGGTACCAGTAGGCTTTTTATGGAGGCACAGATGGACTTGCCTCTTGCCTGTTATTTGGCGTGGGTTTTAGATTTTTTATAGTGACGCCTCGAAAGTTTACGTTCTCGCTTGAATATGTTGAGAACGAAGAGAGGCTAATCGCTGTTAAAGCCTCAAATACATATAATATTGTAAGTTCCGTCTGAGGACAGTATGGCAGCAATTTGGGTAGTCCTTGGCCACTCGGCGGTGATATCAGATAATGAAAAGTGGCCAACGGATATCGGGGGATCGAACCCGGGACCCTAGGTTGTCATAGCCGAACGCTGACCACTGTACCACCGCCTCCCCTAATATGAATATATAAATATACAAATATATAGATAAATTGATATATATATATATATATATATATATATATATATATATATATATATATATATATATAGGTAACATCATTGTGTGGGCAAGGCATGAGGGTGTGTAGCTCGGCATCCCAACCCAAGGTACAAGGGTGAGGCAGAGGCAGAGGCAGCAGTGAAGTAGAGTCTTGCACATGAAGCTTCCACAACACCTCGACACCTGTGCATGTACATTCACTGCATGCTGGGGTCGAGGGGAGCATGTGGCGGCCATGTGCTGGTGAGGAACTTAAAGGCGAGTGTCACGAGGAGGAGGAGGAGGAGGAGGAGGAGGAGGAGGAGGAGGAGGAGGAGGAAGAGGAGGTAGAGGAGGTAGAGGAGGTAGAGGAGGAGGAGGAGGAGGAGGAGGAGGTAGAAGGGAGGAAGGAAGGAGGCATGATCAGTCACAGGACACAGTTGGACAATCCTACATTCACCTTCCATTCATCTTCTTGATTATCTTCATCTTGCATTTCCCATTTTTATTTGATTCTGCTTGCATGACTGTCCTTTCCGTGCCTGTGTCCGTCTGGCTTTGTTTGTCTGTCCGGGAGCTGCGTGTCTGTTTGTCTGTCTATCTGTCTGTCTGTCTGTCTGTGTTTGATGCATAGTATTTAAGGTATACTATGTTAGCTTTATTTTTTACACCATTTTTTATCTATATGTATCACGTCTTTTTGTGTGGACTTTTTTGTGTGTTGTTGTTTTACTTAGTTATTATGAAGGAAAAATAACGTGCATTATGGTGTTTGTGTTGCAGTGTTGATTCTTCATGTGAAATAGAGCTTAGAATCACAAAATTGCTAAGCTTGTGTATGGATCTCTGAAATTCCGTTTATTCAATTATATTCTTCTTTGATTTCCTTTCGTATCAAATCGTTTAGCTTCGTTTCCCCTGCATTCACCTTCCCGTTGCATCCTTACACAATGGGATACGATTCTACACTTTCTCCAATGGTCTGATTCTCCTCCGTTTTCTTCCTCAATCTTCCTTCAGTCCACCATTAGTTCCTCTCATCTTCATGCTCTCCTCCAAGTCCCTTCTCCTTTGCATGTCCTACTCTCCTATTTTCCTATTTCTCACCCTCCTGCCTTGCCCTACTTCGCGGTGTTTTTCCTCCTTCTTCCCTCCATCCCTCTCTCCCTTCTTCCCTCCCTTTCTTTTGTCCATTCATCACCTCCCTCCCTCCCTCTGACATTATTGATCGTAGCCCAGGAATAAGTTCTCAGCCCGTGCAATCTGAGGTTCACTCCAACCCCTTATAAACCGAGCGAATAGGTGTTCTTTTCTTTTTCTTTCTATCCATGGTATTGTGTGGCAGTGTTTATAGTGTTCTCGTGGATAGAGTAAGTGCATTTGGTCCTTAAAGGTGCTATCAGTGGTGGTGTTTTAGATGTATTGATTATGTATATAGCTGGTGTTTTAATGTTCCTTGTCTCAAACGTTTTTTTTTTATTTATTTATTTATTTTTTTTAGTGGAAGGGTAAGTGTTTGGTTAGGTTTATGTGTGGTATTTGAACTGATTGGCTTTGTGTTTTTTTTTGGGGGGGAGGTTTTGTGTTTTTTGTTATCTTTGTTATCTATCTGTGTGTGTGTGTGTGTGTGTGTGTGTGTGTGTGTGTGTGTGTGTGTGTGTGTGTGTGTGTGCGTGTGCGTGTGTGTGTATGTTTCATGTTTGTTGCATATTTAATGTTGTTCTGCGCGACACACCGAGGGTATTGTCATCGTATTTTTTTATATTTTTGTATTCATCATTTTTTTTTCAATTCAGGTTTTCATTTTCGTATCGGCATGTCTGTGTATCGGGTTCATGTTACTGTTTTTTCCTGTTTGTTTTTATCCGTCAAGCTATCGGTCTGTGTTTTGAATTCCAATGTCTGTTTCCTCTTCCTCCTCCTATCCACGTCCTTTCTTTAGCCTATCATTCTTACCTAACCTAACTCTTTACCTGTATCTTATTACCTGGTTCTGCTTTGTCTCACCTGTGTCTCCCATCTCATCTATCTCTTGCTTCCACTCACCTGCTCATCGCCTGCTCTTCTATATTTCCTAGTATACCTGCTTCTCTCACCTACTGCTTGCCTTCTCTCTTACTCCTTCCCAGTTCCCCTTGTCAGTCCTCATTGAGTCACTTCTTCTTCCTGCCGCTGATCCAATTGTAAGTGTATCTATAGAAGGAGATTGTTGTAGTTTTGTGGCATGAAATCAACTCCTTTCTACGCCTCAGTATGTTGTCAAACTTTCCTTCTTTTCTTTATTTTCTTCCTTCCTTCCATTCATCTTTCCTTCTTTTTTTAAAATTTTTTCTTCCTCTATTCCTTGCTTTCATAATTTCTTCCTTCATTCCTTACTTGCCTTCCTTTCTTTCCTTTTCCCTTTCATTATTTAATTTTCTCTTCCCTTCTTTCATTCCTTCCTTATCCTTATCTCCTTCCATATTCCTGCTTTCTTCTTGCCTTCTTCCTTTCTTTCATCACTCTTCTTTCATTCCCTTTTCCTTTTATCGATTTGCTTTACTTCCCTTTCAATTTTCTCTCCCCCCGTATTCTCTTCTTTCCCTTCCCTTCCCTTCCCTTCCCTTCCCTTCCCTTCCCTTCCCTTCCCTTCCCTTCCCTTCCCTTCCCTTCCCTTCCCTTCCCTTCCCTCCCTTCCCTTCCCTCCCCTCCCCTTCCCTTCCCTTCCCTTCCCTTCCCTTCCCTTCCTTTATCCTACCCTCCCACCCTCCCAACAAGCAGCTTTCCCACACACACACACACACACACACACACACACACACACACACACACACACACACACACACACACACACACACACACACACACCGTCGCTACCCTGTGTATGCTTCCAGTATTCACATCGCCAGGTAATCATGCAACACACACGCGGGAGAGGCGGGAGTGTGCTCTTAGGGAGGGATGAGAGGCGGGAAGCTCCTTGGTGTTAGGGAGGCGTGTTTGTCATCTTCAGTCCGAGCAGCAGTAGTGTGTGTGTGTGTGTGTGTGTGCGCGCGCGTGTGTGTGTGTGAGTGTGCGTGTGAGTGTGAGTTTGAGAGAGAGAGAAGGGGTGGTTATCAATAGAAAAAAAAGTAGTAAATAATGATATTCTTCCATTATTATGTTTCTCTTCTCCCAACTTGTACTAAATCACATGACTTTAAGAAGTTTTTGTTAACCTTAACTTTGCCATTGTTCAATCTGGAAACCGAGGGCGACTGGCATGACCTAAGGAAGCTATCGATTGACCTTACCTTACCCACGGCAGAGGAAACAGTAAGGGAGAGGAAACAGTAGGGGAGAGGAAACAGTAAAGGAGAGGAAACAGTAAGGGAGAGGAAACAGTAAGGGAGAGGAAACAGTATCTTCAACGACCAGGGAAACTACACTACCTGAAACGCCTGGAAATATCATGCAAGACTCACTATATGGAAGACGATGTTGTATGTTTAATTATACATTTATAGCATAGGAAGGACGACCAACCCTTCTGTAATAGTGTGTAAAAAGTCCTCTGTAGTTACTCTGCTTAGGGGGCGCGGCGCTCCCTCAGGAACAACTACAATTATAATGCATCTGTTTCGCCCCCATGACCTACTTCCTCTGATGCTTCTGTCTTTTTTCTTCCTCCTCCTCTTCCTCCTCCTCCTCCTTCTCTTCCTTCTCCTCTTCCTCCTCCTCCTCCTCCTCCTCCTCGCATCACGTGACGTTTTAATTCTAATCCTCCACCTCCTCCCACTCCTCGTCCTCCTCCTTGTTCCTCTCCCTTCTTCATTACAACCCCCCCCCCTCTACTCTCGTTCCTCCTCCTTCGTGTTGACTGAAGGCGTTTACCTCAACATCGTGACTCACCAGGTGTTTTGGGAGGGGGTGGGGGGTTGGTGTGGCGCGTGGGGGGTGGAGGGGGGAGTGATAGTTATGTAATTGTGTTTTGTACGTGGTGAATATATGTTCGTGTGTGTGTTTGTGTGTGTGTGTACGTGTGTGTGTGTGTGTGTGTGTGTGTGTGTGTGTGTGTGTGTGTGTGTGTGTGTGTGTGTGTGTGTGTATGTGTGTGTGTGTATGCGAACCAGCTAAGTATTACTATAAAAACCACACACACACACACACACACACACACACACAC
Organism: Metacarcinus magister; assembly: GCA_029783475.1. Taxonomy (NCBI): domain Eukaryota; kingdom Metazoa; phylum Arthropoda; class Malacostraca; order Decapoda; family Cancridae; genus Metacarcinus; species Metacarcinus magister. Next base: position 1,337,369 of record JAPQNM010000042.1, on the reverse strand, counting down.
ACACACACACACACACACACACACACACACACACACACACACACACACACATACTGATGGGTGGCTCAGTGGTAACGTCTCAGCCTGTCACTTAATTGGCAGGCTCGAGTTCGCGCCTTGCTCAAGGTGCAAAGTTTCACTGATGACCAAGCAGTTACTGTCCTCCTTGAACAAGAGGATGGGGTGTGTGTGTGTGTGTGTGTGTGTGTGTGTGTGTGTGTGTGTGTGTGTGTGTGTGTGTGTGTGTATGTATGTATGTATGTATGTGTGTGTGTGTGTGTGTGTGTGTGTGTGTGTGTGTGTGTGTGTGTGTGTGTGTGTGTGTGTGTGTGTGTGTGTGTGTGTGTGTGTGTGTGTGTGAAAGGTCACAGCCTTACCCATAAATCTGGTTATAATGAGCTGCAAGCTCTCTCTGGGAGGGTAATGGCTAGCGATCACGAGTCTAGCGCGTGATCCGCAAGACCAAGGTGAATGGCACATACACTACTGAGGCAATACTCAGAGCCACACTGTCTGTTTCTGCCTGTCTGTCTGTCCCTTGGCCGCCTCTGAGCCTCGTGTGTCGGTCTCGTTGTCTCGTGGTTTAGTCTCGTAACTTCTGGGTTTATTTCCCGATAAATTAGGACAAAGGACATTTAAGAACACGGCCTAATTACAGCGGTGTTGATTGAATTTCTGAGGCTAAGAGTGGAATGCAAAAATTAATAAATAGTTTGATTATAATGCACCTGGCCGTGAGGAGGCTGTGCAGGGAGGTAGAGAGAGGGTTAGTGATGCCTCGTATGATTATATTAATACCAAGTTAGAAGAGACTGTGTATAGTAAATTGATGTAATTAGTGTATTGGAAGTTATTGTTATCTTGGTGTTAAACGGAAACTGTTAAAGAAGATCAAAGTTATATGAATAATAGCCGTTGATACTATTTAGAATACATTGATGAGTGGATCGCTGCCACAACCGCCTCAGCACCAGATAAGAGGTGTTCTTCATACGTGGGCGGACAAGTCTTGTGTATTGAGTCAGCCTCTGAGTCCGCTTCTTACATGTGGGTGATGTGATGTGGAGGCAACACAAAACATCCTGAACTTTGAAGTATTCGGTTAAGATCTTATATGTTTTTACGTAGAAGAGGGATCAGATCAGTATTTTTGAAGCGGGAATAGTCGTGTAGAAGGGTGTGTATAGTTGATTGTTGAAGGAACTCAGTTTTGAGGCATTGAACATTCCTAAGTCTGCTTTGCCTCATACAATAATTATCGAAAGACCACACAGGTAAGGCACTGGCTGAAGATTGTCCGACAGATTTTGTTGAAAAGAATAATGTATAGGGTAGTAAGTGTCATTGATAAGGTCATTGATGAATAACATAACCAATAGTTGATATATCAGAATCCTGTGCACTATACTATTGTTGAAAGGTTTGGTTGGAGAAGAACATTTGACTATCTACCATAACAACAGTACACGTGGAAAGGAAACTTCAAGTAAAGGATCGGTGATGGATAAAAAAAAAACATAAGAAGGCGGTTTGAGGATAAAAAATGTATGCCAGAACAGGACTGACATGGTATTTACAAGATTCCAGTGTGATGCGTGGAATTGATTCATAGAGGCTAAATAATGTATAAGTGCCAATGAGAAATCAATCCAATCAAAGTGGACTTAACAAATAATTGTAAAAAAAGAATATGTACTGAATTTCTGGAAAACTATTTTGATTTTGATGTTTTTACGAAGGTCATATAAGGGTTGGCATTAAGTTTGATATTAAGGTCTGCATCCTTAGTCCACAACACCTCATGAATGTCCTGACCTTATCTCATCAGGAGCCAGGAAGTGCGGCTTTTCCTGACCTTTCTATCAACACATAGTAGCTGATTGAGTTCACTTCCTGTTTAGATTAAAGGTGGATTGTCTTCGTATGTTTCTATATTCTGTTTGTCAGTTTTATTTATTT
>JAPQNM010000042.1:1312910-1330410 GCA_029783475.1 Metacarcinus magister | reverse complement strand
TTGGTATGAGTTTGTGAAAAAAAAAGTGACATTGGAAGTATTTGAATGATATTAAAAAAAAACTAATGGTGATGTTAACAATGATAATCAACAGCACCAAAAAAGAACAAAATAAATGTTAAAATTCACCTATAGAAAAATAATACACAATACATACAATTTTTAATATATTTCAGTGCCTTGCATAATACCATTTTAGTTCGTGTGTTTGTGCGTATCCTTCCCTTCCTCCTTCCTCGCTTGGGTCCCCTTTCCGCCTTCACTCATCCGGTCCTCGCCACGTCCCTTCCCTCTCCCCAGCTCTTAATTCCTTTCCTCCCATCATCCCCAAATCAAGAGGAATATTAATGGTCCAAGCAACGTCCTCCCCTTCCCCTCTCCATCCCGCATAATATCTCCGAACATAACCTTTCCCCCTTCTCTTCTTTCTTGGTCCTTCCGTCTATCCCTTGGTGGTATTTTCCGTCTTTCTATCTATCTGTCTGTCTATCTGTCTGTCTGTCTGTCTGTCCTTCCAGCCACCACACACCCACCTCTACAGAACCTCAGTCTATCTCCTCGTCTTTGTACTCGCCCGTTAGTGCCTCCTTCCGCGCCATTTGCCTCGTCTTCCCTCACACACACCCACTACAGAATAATTTATACCTCCTTGTGGGTTACTTTTAACGTATATTCTTCCTTTGGTGACTCTTCTATACCTTCGTCACCTGATTACCTGGTTATGTGTGGTGGACTCTAATACAGATGCGTCATGTGACTATTGTGCCCGAGTTTCGGTTGATGTTAATGACCTCACGTTGATATCACAAAAAAACATCAAGTATTTAGTCACTCATCTCATTTTGAGCTCCCAGTGGAAATTAGTTTTAGGATTATTCTTTTTATGTTTTATTTTTTTTGATGTGTGTTGATGAAATTTTAATGTGATTTGTGTGGTTTGCGTTGGTGATGGATGGAATTTGAATTTGTGTGTGTGTGTGTGTGTGTGTGTGTGTGTGTGTGTGTGTGTGTGTGTGTGTGTGTGTGTGTGTGTGTGTTTGTATATATACCTGGTCACTGTGTCTGTGTTCTGTATGTGTTTTCCTTGTTCATATTCTTAATCACTCATTCCTTGCATCGGTTATTAGAATCTTTTTGTATATATCCGTCTACTTAGATAGTTGTTGCATGTATAGTTTCATGTATCTCTTTGTGTTATGTCTCTATACTTGTTCTTGTATCTTGTATCTATCAATTAATGTTTCTTCTACACCAAGTCGTATCTACTTGAAACTATATTCTATGGTTCGTAATGTATCATCGTTTGCTTCAAATAATGTGTATGTATGTGTGTGCAGCTCTATCCACCTGTGTACCTGCCTATCTGCACTTTACATTCACCTTACACACCTTACACACCTTTCAACCTGTTCTCCACGCTTGTTAGTGCATCACGTTGTCTCTAATCGCACCTGTGTTTCATGCTCACACCTGCACCACCATTCAGCACCTTACACCTGTACCCTATTGTATGTACCTGTTCCTACTTTTCCTGTGTCTAATTATACCTGAACCCAGTCACGCAGGTGTTGTCCCACGTCACTACATTCATATAATTGACATACTAGGCAACAGGTATTAAATTTCACATCATTAATATTTCCATCCTGGTCCATATAAATAATAGCCTCGTATTTTTTAACTCTTTCGTTTCCTATTTACGACTCACTTGTTTCTCCCTTCCTCCTCTCCTCTCACACTTCCTCCTTGCCTCCTTTCCTCCTCATATTCCACTTCGTCCCCTTCCCTCCTATCTGGGTGCTCCTCCTCCCCCTCCCCCTTCACCTGCTCTTCTATTTTGCATATTTACGGTCCATTTAATTCCCTTTTACCCCGTTTTACCTTCCAGTGACGACCATTTATTGCTTGCACTTCTCTCCTCCATCCTTCCCCCATCGCTTTTTTTTTCTCTCTCTCTCTCTCTCTCTCTCTCTCTCTCTCTCTCTCTCTCTCTCTCTCTCTCTCTCTCTCTCTCTCTCTCTCTCTCTCTCTCTCTCTCTTTTCCTCCATTTCTCCGCTATCACCAGCTCTGTAATTTCACTTCCCTTCCTACCACTTTTTTTTTACAGTCTAGCCTTCCTTGTGTGTGTGTGTGTGTGTGTGTGTGTGTGTGTGTGTGTGTGTGTGTGTGTGTGTGTGTGTGTGCGCGTGTGCGTGTGTGTGTGCGTGTGTGTGTGTGTGTGAGAGAGAGACAGAGAGAGAGCGAGAGAGAGAGAGAGAGAGAGAGAGAGAGAGAGAGAGAGAGAGAGAGAGAGAGAGAGAGAAAGAGAGAGAGGTATGAAGGGGAGTGAGTGCGTGCTTAGAGTGTTGAATTTGGTAATTGATCTAAAGTGCTAGAAAAAAATGTAGGAATTTTTTTTTTAAAACGATACGTAGACTTTCGCCCTAAGTTATTAACGAAATAGTTGCTATTTTTTATGTCTCTAAAATTATTTCATGATGATTTGCTTGCTTACTAGTTATTAAAAGGAAATATATTATGCGTTTTTTTCTATGGTTGGGAGTTCGAAGCGGTAGACATAATTCCTCCTGCCACCCTGATAAAACTCTACGCTACTGGCTTACCGTGTTTCACTTACAAATGCGTAGAAACTTTTGTGGTTCTAATTTGAAATATATTTAGTATATACCAAACACTCATTCAAAAAGCAACTGCTGTATACTAAAGCTCATTATTTTATTTTACGCGTATAAAGCTTCACAAATGCTGAATTCCTTCCCCGTGACCTTCTTTAGTCGCCCTTTGATCCGCGGGAGGCTCACATTCTCTTATTCTTTCACATGGAAGAAAACGAAATATTTTTCACTAGGCACACTGAGTTATATGTTTCATTCCAATCACTCGCTCAAACCTAATAAAAAGACTCAGTAGATACACATTACATCCATTACTGTTCTATTGGAGTAACTCTTTATATTAAAACAATTAGAGAGTTGATGTATTTCTTGATCGGTTAGTGATTGTAATATTTTCCTTTGAGTCTGTATCTTTGTGTCTGTATATATGAGTGTGTATCTGGGGTGTGAAGTGCACGTGGCGAGGGTGTGAGGGGCTTACGGTGACAGTGACGGTGACCTCGAAAACCAGGAACAGCCCCGAGGAAGTGTGTCAGTGAGGCGCGGCGGACACCTATTGATTGCTGTGTGACCTACCAACGCCGGGACCCTAAGCCTCCCGCGGGGGTGTGAGGAGGCACGGCTGGGTGGGGCGCGCACTCATATAAACACATACATATAAACACACACACACACACACACACACACACACACACACACACACACACACACACACACACACACACCACATAAATACATTACCCATGCTCCTGAATTCCTGATTTTCTCTCTCTCTCTCTCTCTCTCTCTCTCTCTCTCTCTCTCTCTCTCTCTCTCTCTCTCTCTCTCTCTCTCTCTCTCTCTCTCTCTCTCTCTCTCTCTGTGTCTTTGCGGCCATTTAATGAGTTGCTCGAAATGGTACACTGTATTTTGCTATTTCTTACACACGTTTAATCTTTTCTTTGCCACGATCAAGCTGGAAAAAAGACGAACACTGATTGCTTGCTTACTTCTTTGATTGGCTCATGGCAAGATTTATAAGTAGGTAGATACATCTGGATAAATAAACCTGTAAATAGACAGATACTTGAATACGTCAATAGATATATAGATCGATTGATGCACAGATTAGGTAGCGAAGATATGAGTTTGAAATTATACTAACTGGATAATAATGCATGGTAACCATTATCATTTGCATCATCATCATCATCATCATCATCATCATCATCATCATCATCATCATGAACATTTTTTTTTATGTAATACTTTCTTTATTAATCATTTACTTATCTTTTTTCTTCTTACACGTTCTTTTCATCCTCCTCAGTAACAAATATAATTGAAATGATAATAATAGTAATAATGATAATAATAACTGATAATAATAACTAATGATAACAATAACAAATCATAATAATAATAATAATAATAATAATAATAATAATAGTAATAACTAGAGCAGCATTTCATACAGTGCAAGTACTTCTGCCGTGAATTTTTCCTGACGTTGACCTTTGACATTAATATTTAAATAATTAATGGAGTTAATACTTTTGGTATAAGGTCAAGTTGGTGAAGTTGTGACAGAGTTATCAATTTTATAATATTGTGTAGGTCGTCGGTCAGCTTGGTGTTGGTGGCGCCCAAGATAACGTGAAATGAGAATAGCTACTGATAAAGAGATATAACTTTTCCTGACCTTTACCTTTGACCTTGACCTTTCAAAATTTAATGGAGTTGGAATGTTCTACCAAACAAATATGTCCCCATGATATGATATGATAGAATAATGAATTATCCTACATCTTCATGGCCTCTTATGAAAATAATGTTTCCCAGAGGAGGAGTTTCTTCCCTCCTCTCTTGTTTATCATCATCGTCGTGTACGCAATGAACGCAATACCGAGATACATATAATAAATCTTCATGTGTCTGGGTGAAGTACAATTAAGGAAAGAGACAAAGGAATGCACACACTTTCACTGAAGAGGAGACGGTGATTCAAACCAAGACGGGAGTGTAAGACATTGATGTAGGTCGAGACAGGACAGGGCCGGCCAGGGTGAGGTAGTTTTACATTTCAAAACAACTCAGTGAGGTCTAAAGTAGGCAGTGTTAGTACAGGTTAAGTAAGGTGGATAGACGTGGATGTACTGGATACTGAATCAAAAATCACTGTATTGCGCTTCCATACACTCAAGGTAAAGAAAGTACTGTCGCACTCACTTCTCATCCCCATCAAAAAGCGACAGACAGGCTAGGCTGGCTCACACGTTTGTAAAAATAGAAATACTAATAATGATGAAATAGCACAACTCTCTCACTTACTTTATGAAAAAAAATTGATTTACCATTTTCCATTGCTACATTTTTTTTGCTGTATGAATCTATGCCATTTTGTCATGCCTCTCCCGTGGGTCTGTGTGCCTTCCTACCTTTTTGTGCAGAAAGATTGGCTGGAGGCAGTTATTGTATTGGTTGTGTAAATTTTGGTGCATTGATATTTACAGAGAGAGAGAGAGAGAGAGAGAGAGAGAGAGAGAGAGAGAGAGAGAGAGAGAGAGAGAGAGAGAGAGAGAGAGAGAGAGAGAGCACAATTCAGAACTCGCATTGTACGATATATATGGTGTCGACCACCTTTGCTCCTTTCCCGCCACACACACACACACACACACACACACACACACACACACACACACACACACACACACATAAATATCTACAGTAAAACTTTCTTGTGGAATTTATTTTTTTGTGAATCTGCAGAATGGGAATCCTTTTTACCTCCGCCTCCTTTTACCTTTCCTTTCCTCCTTCCTTCATCTACTTTCCATCTCCACCCTCCTCCTCCTCCTCTTCTTCTTCCTCCCTACTTTAACGATGTGATAAAAAAAGACGAGGTTACCAGGCAGCAGTGAGTAGGCAGGTAGTGGGCGGTTAACTATCCTTCCTGCGTCCTCTTTTTTCCCTTCCTCCGCCTCTTGGTGAGCACTGCACCATTACTGTGAGTATTTCGCGCCAACACAACGTTTCCATCAAAGCAGTGCAAACATGGTGTCCAGAACGGAGGCGCCATGCACTTCTGGGGGTAAAAACAGGGACATCAGCATTAGGTAAGGCGAATTATCTCCTTCCCTGGGTAGGAGAGGGAGTTTAAGGCTTCGAGGAGGTGCCTGATGGAGGGATGAAGGGTAATGGAGTGAGGAGCAAGAACCTGTGTGTCGAGGGTGTTATTAGATGTCTCTGAACCCTTCGTCATTTATTAGTTCCCCTGGAAAATAAATTGTGTGTGTATTATTTCATACAAAGCCAATTAACCGAGCAAGGCAATTATTTGTGGGAGATAATAACGTAACGAGCAGGTGGTGTGGGTGATGAAGCGTCTCTCTCTCTCTCTCTCTCTCTCTCTCTCTCTCTCTCTCTCTCTCTCTCTCTCTCTCTCTCTCTCTCTCTCTCACACACCCAGTCTCAGCCACACTTGCATGGCTAAGGCTGAAGAATACTTTGTTTACGTTATAACAGCTACTAACCAGCTACTTTCCCGCCCAAATATTGACCAATCACACGCATGCAGAGGAGACTAAGTGACATGGATCAAAACAGAAACGAGAGAAAGAGAAAAGACAGAGGGGGGAAAAATTAAGCTTCTGCGTATAATTGCAATGAATGAAGCGTGCATATTCCCATCACCAATAACTCAAAACAATCTCGCATCAAAGGAAACGAAATAACAGAGGGTAAAATACGTCGCAGTCCAGTGGTAAAAAAAAAAGAAAATGAAAGAGAAAACATAAATCCCTTAATATTAGTATAGATCACAACCGTTCTCTTTCTTATTTATTCTTATTCATTCTTCCTCTCCCTTCCATACTGTCCTGGCGTGTCTGAGGAGGGAGTGAGAGGCGCCGCGGATAAATCATGCGTAGGGAACTAATGGAGGTGAAGATCGTATAAGGGAAGGGAGTGAAGGAGGGAACCAGATGTGTGAAGGACGTATGATGAGACGAGTGATAGGGAAAGATTAGTGTAGTGACCCATGTGAAAAGAAAAACATTACTCTCTCTCTCTCTCTCTCTTTCTCTCTCTCTCTCTCTCTCTCTCTCTCTCTCTCTCTCTCTCTCTCTCTCTCTCTCTCTCTCTCTCTCTCTCTCTCTCTCTCTCTCTCTCGTATAATCAAGTGGGTGTTGCAATTCCTTTATTCTTAATGACAGTGATTATGATGATGATGACGATGATGACGCTAGCGGACGTGTGGCAGACGAGTGGTGACGGTGATTAGTGGTGGTGCCTCGTGGTGAATGGTAACATATAGTGGTGATTATGGTGGTGAGGGTCGAGGGTGGTGGGGAGAAGATAATGTTGGTGGTTGGGGTGGTAGCGGTGGGGAGGTAGGTGGGTGGGGGGTAGGGAGGATCTTCTTCATATTCTGTATTCTTTTTTATTTTTATTCTTATATATTTATTTATTTATTTATTTATTTATTCTTCTTCTTCTTCTTTCTTCTTTTTCTTTCTTTCTTCTTTTTCTTCTTCTTCTTCTTCTTGCAACATGTTTGTTCTTTTAATTCTATCGTCCTTCTTTCCCTCATCATTGTCATCGTCTCTTCTTCCTCCTTCTCCTTCTCCTCCTCCTCCTCCTCCTCCTCCTCCTCCTCCTCCTCCTCCTCCTCCTCCTCCTCCTCCTCCTCCTCCTCGTTATCAGTTCTTCATCATAATGGGTTAACTAAAACCAGTTTTCTTATCACAGTCCCATATTTTCCCTTCCTTACCCTTCCTTCCTTCCCTCTTTCAGGATAAATAATAATAATAATAATAATAATAATAATAATAATAATAATAATAATAATAATAATAAACTTATATAAAAATGGGGGAAAAAAGTATAGGGTGAGAGGTATTTTTTTTATATCAGTAATCAATACAAAAAATATAAATATACGTTACATCTTAGTTTTCCTTCTATTTGTTCTATTTGTATTATATTTTCCTTTTGTTTCCTTGGTGAGTGTTGGAGAAGTAAGGAAGGAAGGAAGGAAGGAAGGAAGGAAGGAAGGAAGTGTTGGGGCAGTGATGTATGAAGGTGAGGCGTGTAAGGGGAGTCATATTTCTCTCTTTGCAACAGTAACACCGTCTCCTCTTCTTACTCTCACTCTCTCTCTCTCTCTCTCTCTCTCTCTCTCTCTCTCTCTCTCTCTCTCTCTCTCTCTCTCTCTCTCTCTCTCTCTCTCTCTCTCTCTCTCTCTCTCTCTCTCTCTCTCTCTCTCTCTCCTTTTTTTTCTCTCTCTCTTCCCTTTTTACTTCCCTCATTCCATCTTTGACTCCCTATTCCTCCTTCTCCCTCTTTCCTTCTTACGTCTCTCCTTCCCTCTCTCTTCCTCCTCCTCCTCCTTCCCCTCCTCCTCCTCCTCTTCCTTCTCCTCCTCCTCCTCCCCTCCTCCTCATCCTCCCCTCCTCCTCCTCTCCTCCTCCTCCTTCTCCTCCTCCTCCTCCTCCTCTCCTCCTCCTCCTCCTCCTCCTCCTCCTCCTCCTCCTTGCAGTGTTTTTTTTATACATTCCTTCATATTTTATTATTACCTCTTGCTCCTCTGCACCCTTATTAAAATTCTTCTCTCTCTCTCTCTCTCTCTCTCTCTCTCTCTCTCTCTCTCTCTCTCTCTCTCTCTCTCTCTCTCTCTCTCTCTCTCTCTCTCTCTCTCTCTCTCTCGTGCACAACAATATCTTTTACTTTCCGACTTTCTTACGCAGCTCCTCCTTTTCACACCTTCCTATTCGCCTCATTTATCTTCACTCCCACTCCACCCTCTCCCTACCTTCCCTCCTCCACCCAGTACGCAGCAGCCTCTCCCCACTCCTTCCTTATCTCCTCCTCCCTCTCCCCATTACTCCTAACCCTTCCCTTCTACACGCACCTTCACACGCTCTCCCCACGCCCACTACTCGTATGTTCTCCCCACAAATCTCCCCTTTACTCCTCCCCCAAGTAGGTATCTCATCCTCCCCAAAGACCCAACTCAAGGTCTTCCTCTCCTCTTTGCCTTCTTCAGAATTGCGTTTGTGTATTGGAATGGAAGGAATTATTTGCAGGTGCGATAATTTGGCTCGACTAATGTGACTCTTTGATATATTTTGTGTCATGTTATAAAATTGTTGTATAGAATGATTCCACATGTTTGTTTATTACGTATTGTTGGGTGTGATTATACTGGATTGTGTTGGATGTGATGCCGCCTCTATGGTTGGTACTAAGAAAAAGATACGACTTATAATTACGTATGTAGATTTTTTTTACATATATATATATATTGTAAACTAATTAAATTTCTATTATGTTCATTTATTCTCCACTTAAGTCAATCATAATATAAATCAATCAGTCAGTCAGTCCACTAGTCCTGTTATTAATCAGTCAGTCTGTCAGTCAAGGCAGAAAACAGTAAAAATTAAAAATAAATTAATGCCTCGTTTAATCCGTAATCTCAACCTTACATATAATTGCTCATCACACGTCAGGAACATAACCTAACATTCATAAGCACAAGTTTTTAATGAGTCACCCTCGTTGCACCATACTTGTTCCTGTTTTTTATGAGCATTAAAAAACACACGACTACCTTATTTAGTGTTTTATTGTCAATCACTTGCTCAAAATATAACATTCACTGGCAATTATCTGATGAATGAGCTTCGTAACACTATACTCTTCTATCCTTTGTTATTCATGAACATTAGATCCTATTATATACTGTAAAGCAATGCGACACACCTTGACTGGAGGATAAATGACGTAACTCACACATCGCTGTTGCCTTCGTTCTTCTCGGAAAATATAGACAAGGGAGTTAAGTGGAATCTTGTCTCCCACACACATCTCTTTCACACTCTGGCATTGAACGCACTTCTCGAAACACAGTGACGAAGGTGGACTCAGAAGCCAACGTGATTATTTATGAGGAGGAGGAGGAGGCGGAGGAGGAAGAGGAGGAGGAGGAGGAGGAGGAGGAGGAGAGGAGGAGGAGGAGGAGGAGGAAGAGGAGGATAAAAGAACTGAGAGAACATAAACGTGAAACAAAAATTAAAAGAAAGCAGGAATAGGAATAATGAAAAAATAAGAAATATGAAATGCAAAAGAAGAAGAAAAAAGTAGAATAATAATAATAAAAGATATGAAGACGAGGAGGAAAGAAAAAAAAGGAGAGATGAGAAGAAGTAGAAGTAGAAAGAAGAAGGGGAGATGAGGTGAGGAGAGGAGAGAGGAGAGAGGAAGACTGATCTCCCGGCTGAAATCGAACCCAACACACAAAGGATTCTGGACAGCTCTGAGACGTCTTTTGTCGCCTCCCTCAAGTCTGTTTTCATTGCCAACTCTCCTGTGTGTGGGATATCTTAAAGACTTTATTTCATTCCTCAGTCTTCCCTTCCCTTCCCTTCCCCTCTTGTCCCAAAGTCATCCTCATTCATAATAATAAGTTTGAATTATATATATTTTTATTTGACTTATTAATTTCTTTTGATCACAGTTATAGATGAACGCTTAGGTGGGATAGGAAAGTATATGATTATGAGTAAAATGGGTTAATTGAAACACTTGTGAAGAAAAAAAAGGAATGGCAATAAAGAGGAGAAGAAGATGAAGGATAAGGATGAGGATACTGAGGAGGGTGAGAAAGATAGTAATTATAATAATGATAATAATGATCATTATAACAATAATGTTAATAATATTAATAATAATATTAATAATGATAATAATAATAATAATAATAATAATAATAATAATAATAATAACAACAATAAAAGAAGAAGAAAAAGAATAGTAAGAATAATAATAATAAGAGAGAGAGAGAGAGAGAGAGAGAGAGAGAGAGAGAGAGAGAGAGAGAGAGAGAGAGAGAGAGAGAGAGAGAGAGAGAGAGAGAGAGAGAGAATATCATCACTTGGAAAATGGAAAGATTAATTCTTGAAATTCTTCCGGTGAAAATTGTTACCACTAGAAAAAATACAACCACATTTAGACTTTTTATCATCGTCATGATGTAAAAACAAACATTAAATATATTTCAAAGTGTTACAACGGCGTAAAACCTACACTTTTAGAACACATCCACAGAACACGAGTTGAATATTATGAACATAGACAGTCACCAGTGTGTCTCTCTCTCTCTCTCTCTCTCTCTCTCTCTCTCTCTCTCTCTCTCTCTCTCTCTCTCTCTCTCTCTCTCTCTCTCTCTCTCTCTCTCTCTCTCTCAGGTTTAATATTGTATCTTGGGCTTGACTTGTGTTCACTTCACTTCCTTTTTCATCGATATAACTTTAATGCGAAAGTGTTGGTATATATTGAACTTTTTTTTGTATATATATTTATTTTCTTGAAGTGTTTGCAAAAAAAAGGAAATTATGAATATATGTAGAGATGGTCTGTTTTTTTCCCTTCTATTTTTTATGATTTGTGTTTTATATTATTTATATTTTCATCAATCTCTGTTACTTTTCATTAATATAAAAGAAACACAAATAATAGAATAAAAATGATTACAGATGTGCATGTGTATTTCTGTCTCTCTCTCTTCTACTTCCTCAACTTACTCCTCTCCATTTCCTCTGATTCTGTGCACCTTATTTATTTCCTCCTCCTTCTCCAGCCCTCCCCGCCCCCCCTCTCCTCACTTCTCTCAATGCTCCTTCAATTTACCTTCATAATCTGCACCCAGTCCCCGTCTCTCCCTCTCACTCCTCGTCTCTGGTTCTCTCTTCCTCATCTATTTCCTCCCCTCCCCCTTCTCATTTTCTCCTCAACCTCCTCCTTGTCGTCTTCCCCTTCGCCGTCCTTACATTCCTCCTCCCGCTCGTATTTTCCTACCTCCTCAAGCCCCTCCCACCTGCCTTCCCTCTGGTTTTCATCTTTATCTTCTCACCCACTCCTCCACCCACTCCTCCACCCACTCCTCCACCCACTCGTTCTCCTCACCTCCTCCTCACTCCTTTTCCGACCTCCAGTTCCTGTCCCTCCTGGTTATTTTTCATCTGTAGCTTTCCCTTGCTCCTCGCACTCTCCGTTTCTCCTGCTCATTCATCTCTACCTGCCTCCTCCTCCTCCTCCTCCTCCTTAATCTTTTCTTCCAGTTTCTTGACCTTCCTGTCAACTATCCTCACGAACTCTCTTCCGCGGCGCGTCTGCTTCAGTTTGAGAGTTAGGAAGAAAAGTTTACGAACACCCAAACTGCATTCCCGCTTGGCCACACTTCCTGGTTGGAAATGCTAATAAGCACCAATGTTTCCTTTTAAACTTCTTTGTTGGTGTTAAGGCATTTGGAATTATGATAAGTGTAGGAGAATAACTAAAACAGACTATCGAGGTCATGACAGGAAGGAGAATGTTTACACTGCTTTAGGATGGTGAGGGTTGTGTGGGTGTAAGGAAGAAGGGCGCCTTGATGATGCCTTGAGCAGGTGGGCGGCGCGGGTCGCCTGGGTGGAGGCCTGGGCTCCGTACCTGAGATTTTTATTGTCAATAACAAATATGGATTAATTGATTGAGTGTGTGTGTGTGTGTGTGTGTGTGTGTGTGTGTGTGTGTGTGTGTGTGTGTGTGTGTGTGTGTGTGTGTGTGTGTGTGCATGTGTGTGTGTGTGTGTGCATGTGTGTGTGTGTGTGTGTGCGTGTGTGTGTGTGTGTGTGTGTGTGTGTGTGTGTGTGTGTGTGTGTCTATATATATATATATATATATATATATATATATATATATATATATATATATATATATATACCTGCATACGTAGATGTACGTGGCAGGTCTAGGGAGCATCAGCTGTTGTAGTTGTACTTGATTATTAATGTTGGTGTTTTTTCCATTGCAGGGACAGCGAGCGGGAGCTGGGCGAGTACCGCGATGCTGACCTGGGGTCAGGCTCGCTCTCCGGCAGTGGCTTTGGGACAGCCGGAGGTGGTGCTGGGGGCGTGGCAGGGGGCGGGCCTGGGGGCGGGATAGGGGGCGGCAGCAGCAGCAGCAGCACTGGCAGTGCAGTTGGAAAGTCTCGAGGAGTGCCGGGTAGCGGGGCGGGGTCAACAACATCGGGGGGAGGAGCTATGGGTCTCGTGGCCAACGGGGGCGGTGCCTCGGAAACGGGCGGGGCGGCGAGGGACGGATCCAGCACCAACGGAGGCGGGAGCGTGGGGCGCCGCGCCCAGCGCCTGCCTAGTCTTCGGCTGGCCAACGGGCGTGTGGCTGTGACGGGCCCACTGACCGGCTCGGAGGAGGAGGTGCGGTCCCCTCGCTCCGCCACACTCAAGGACGATATCAAGATCTCAGTCGAGACGACAACATGCACCGACTCGTTGGTCACCGCCGTCGAGGATGAAACAGCGTTTGTGAACGACTGCATCTTACCAGAGATGAATTATCGAGATGTGAGCAAAGTGCACTTCGGAGGCGACGATGTGTCGCTCTATGGCACTCCCAAGGAGGAGCTGGGACCCGGGCAGCTATGTGTCGGGGCGGCGGGAGCGACGCCCGGGGTAGAGCCGAAACCATCCTTCCTCAAAAACCAGCTACAGGCTCTCTTCCAACCTACCGACAACAGATTAGCCATGAAGCTCTTCGGATCCAAGAAAGCGCTCATGAAGGAGCGCATCAGGCAAAAAGCTGCGGGCCACTGGATCATCCATCCTTGCTCCAACTTCAGGTAAGTGTTGAACCTCGTGTTGTGTGTTGGCAGGTGTGTGGCGCCCAGACGACCACGCTGCAGGTGTTTCAGTGACTCTTGTCTAGGGTGTCTAAGAGACGAAAATGTGTGTGTGTGTGTGTGTGTGTGTGTGTGTGTGTGTGTGTGTGTGTGTTTGGTAACACCCATCACAAGTGAACAGCTGGGCAGGTGTCACTGAAATACGATTATGTATATACATGTGCACAGTTTCCCTGAGGAGCTTCAGTGCTCTGTGTGTCAGGCATTGACTTCAATTATGAAATACTTGTACGTTGAATCGTTTTCCTGTGACTCTCGTTATTCATACGCTTGAAGGTACAGTGTGCAGGTACCTCAGGTGTGTCAGTGTTTCATGTGTGTGTGTGTGTGTGTGTGTGTGTGTGTGTGTGTGTGTGTGTGTGTGTGTGTGTGTGTGTCTGTTTCAAGAACATTTATTCATTTATTCATTTACTTTCTATTATCATTCCGTTGTCCTGCTTTCCCATCCCTACACACTCCTTGAGAATCTTCCGCAATTTGTCCTTTTTTACTTTGATATCATGGCCATATATTGTATTTTTATTTCAATTCACTGCCTATTTTTTTATTCTTTATTTGCTCGCTACTATATTCCTTTGATTTCAACTCTTTATCATTGTTATATATGTAATTATCGTGGTGTATTCAATCCTCTAGTTATGAGCTTCATTATTAATACCTGTTTCTAACCTCATTATGTGCACTTACTTTTTATTTAACTTCTGTGTAACTTCAACGTAACTTTTCTTTATATCGATTTTATATTCTCACAATTTTTTTTTCATCATATATCATTGTTGTATCTCCCTTTTATTACCTTTAGATATATTTCCTTTTCTTTTCTTTCCATTTTTTTTATCAAGCTCTTTCTTTCCCATAGCTCTATTTTCCCTTGCTTTTCTTTCCACTTTCATTTCATTATGCTCTTTTGTTTCCCTCTTCTTTGCTAGATATCCATTTTTTCATTCCATTATATGTTTTTTCTTTCCTCAAAGTATCTGTTTCTTTATATTTTTTTTTCTTTTCATTATTTACACTTGTTTCCTCCATCACTTAGGTCTTTTTTTCCTTTGTTGCACCAATTTTGTGTTCCTTTCTAGATGACATTATCAATCCATTCTTATCTTGTATCTTTATTTGTTGTCACATTTCATTCTATCTTGTTTATTTCATACTTTATTGCCGTTTGTTTATCTTCTTCCATGTTGTTTGTCATAGTTTTTTTTCCTTATATGTCGTTATTATCGTCATCTTCATCATCATCATCATCATCATCATTATCTCTGTTTTTTTGCTTCGTTTTAATATGTTTCTATTTCCTTCATTATATATTTTTTTCTTTATAATTTCCTTCATCACGTTTTCGACATTTCAACTTCTTTGTCTTTTTCTTCTTTAACTTCCTTCTTTCTTTTGTTTTCCTGAGTTTTCGCTTCTGGCATTTTCTATTTTTGTTCTTTTTTTTTTAGAATCTCCCCTTTACCTTATTTTTGCTTGTCTTTGTTTCGCTCTTTTTTTTGTCTTTCCTCCCCTTTCCCTCCTTTCTCTCTCTCTCTCTCTCTCTCTCTCTCTCTCTCTCTCTCTCTCTCTCTCTCTCTCTCTCTCTCTCTCTCTCTCTCTCTCTCTCTCTCTCTCTCTCTCTCTCTCTCTCTCTCTCTCTCTCCTTTTCTTCATATATGTATATTTTTTGTAATTTTGCAATAATTTATCTTTGTCTTCAACTTGATAAGTGTGTGTGTGTGTGTGTGTGTGTGTGTGTGTGTGTGTGTGTGTGTGTGTGTGTGTGTGTGTGTTTAGCTCCTCGTGTACATGTGGATTAGCAAACACCTGGAACACTTTTCTCACCAACGTGGGTTTTTCCTTTCTCTTTTTTGTTGTTGTTCCCGTGTCATGTACTGTTCCCATGAGTCACCTTGGAGCACGTAGGACGCCGTTAAGGGGAATTACGTGTCTCGTTCATGCAATTCAGTTTGACTTATATATTGATGTGGTTTAGTCAAGATATGTTCAGGGAGGCAAAGATCAAGTGTGTGTGTGTGTGTGTGTGTGTGTGTGTGTGTGTGTGTGTGTGTGTGTGTGTGTGTGTGTGTATGTGTCTACTTCATGAATACTTCTTTGACAACCTTGAAATGACATACGTTTATTAGAAGAAAAAAAAATATTAATGAAATGTGTATGATAATGTGTATAGAATATCGAAAAGATGTATTTATATCAGAAATTTGTAGGGAAATCTATAAAGGTCACGAAGTTGATTTATTAAAGAAACGGCGATCAGTATTCTTTTTTCTTAAACATATTTCGTCAACAGGTAGAAAGACTGCAACAATAGAGAGAAAGAAGTGAAAAGTATGATACGAAATGTACTGTGGGACTGTTATGCAATGTGTGTGTGTGTGTGTGTGTGTGTGTGTGTGTGTGTGTGTGTGTGTGTGTGTGTTTGTGTGTGTTTGTTTATTTGTTTGTTTTAAAGGGATAATTCAGTAAGTGACCATTTAATTGATTGAGTGAGTAAGCCAACCAATGAGAGAGAGAGAGAGAGAGAGAGAGAGAGAGAGAGAGAGAGAGAGAGAGAGAGAGAGAGAGAGAGAGAGAGAGAGAGAGAAAGAGAAAGAGAAAGAGAGAGAGAATAAAGGAGTAGTGGGTTTGAGTCGACCACCACTGTTAGTAAACACGCCTTGAGCCGCTGCCTCTGTCTCTCAACAACCTGTGTGTCGACTGGCGTTTATCAGCTGACGGGCCCAACATTACCTAAGACGTATGTGGTCGGCTTCTGAACACACACACACACACACACACACACACACACACACACACACACACACACACACACACACACACACATGACGCCGACCACAAAGCCTGATGCATCTTTCATTTGGTAAAAAAGACTTGCTCGTTTATTGTCACTGCGCGCCAGACTCACCTTTCTTCTGCACCTTCATAAAAGAGTCTCCTTCCCTCCCTCCCTCCCTCCCTCCCTCCCTCCCCTCGTGCTTCAAGGTGTCCCCTCCACAACCCCTCGGGCCTTATATACTCTCTTTTTGGATACTTACTCCTACACTTTTAGTCGTGTGTCTCTGTCTGTTTATCATCCTTCAAAACATTTTCTTTTTCTCTGCAAATATCCGTGTGTTGGGTTTGGTGATGAAGTTAATCAGTAAGTTGTTTGTTGGCGTATGAAATGGAAAACATCATTGGCGTAGTTGTAAATGATGTCAAGGACAGAGAGAGAGAGAGAGAGAGAGAGAGAGAGAGAGAGAGAGAGAGAGAGAGAGAGAGAGAGAGAGAGAGAGAGAGAGAGAGAGAGAGAGAGAGAGAGAGAGAGAAAAGGAGAATTAGATAACCCAACCAGTCATCCCATCGTCGGTTCTCAGTCTTCCTTTGGTCCTATTTTCTGAATCTCCTTTCCTTCCTCCCTTCCTCCCTCCCTGTATCCCTCCATACCTCCCTCCATCCCTCCCTGCATCCCTCTCTCCCTTGGACAGCGGCAGCGGAGTAATGCAATGAACTTTCCGCCCGACATGTTGATATCTAATTAGGCAGAAGGAATGTGGGCAGGCGAGCCAGTGAGCCTCGTTTGCCTCTACCTTGCTATGTGTTCTCCCAGGTCTTCCCCCAACTTGCCTAACCCGCCTCTAATGTAATTGCGTTACTACTAGTGCGTGAGAGTTTCCAGGTGTGGGTATGAAAGCATAATGTTTCCTTGAACGTGTGAATTACTCCCTGATTAGTGTTATACTATTACTATTAGCATACTAGTACTACTTCTCAGTGTATAGGTAATGTGATTCAGTCTCGTCCACATTGTAAGGAAAGTGACGTTGGTGTTAAGTGTAAAATTGAAGTCCTTTTCTTCTTCGTGATTCCGTGTTTCTCGGTCGAACTTAGACACCGATTGCTGAGGAAGATTTCTGCCTCATTTGTTGGTTGTGGATGGGCGTGGCGTGCCTGTGTCGAGCCTGAGGGACGCCCACGTGATTTGTCTGGCCCTGAGGAAGCCCGATCGGCCACCCAAACTTATGGGGTTCCTTTACTTCTTCACGCATTCCCACAGCTGCTCCTTCCCTCGTATCAACACCACCACGCGCAACACCACGACCCTTCCCCTTTACACTACACGCATTTCCTACCTACCACAACGACCTAATATTCTTTCTCCCTTCTCCTTTCTCCCTCGTCCTC
>JAPQNM010000042.1:1297910-1307910 GCA_029783475.1 Metacarcinus magister | reverse complement strand
CTCACACGTTCTCAACATATTCAAGAGAGAACTTAAACATTCGAGGCGTCACTATAAAAATTATAAAACCTACGCTAAATAACAGGCGAGGCAAGTCCACCTGTGCCTCCATATGCCTACTGGCGCCAACGGTTAATGATATAGAAGAAAAAAAATGTAACAAAAATTATGAAATAACAAATGCTGAGATGTCATTAGTTAATCATCTGGCACCAACATTATCATGTCATCATTTCATTACCAGTAATTAAACAAAAGTTCGGTCAAAGTTTATCTCTACAAAACCTCTTAATGTATTTAACTGTAGCATCATAATGTGTGGCGTATGTGTCGTTACTACACACTGTTGTGATGCAATACTTTACTTTACTCTAATTTACTTTAATTTACTTTACTTTACCTTACTTTACTTTAATTTAATTTAATTTAATTTGATTTACTACGCGGAAGGAAGTTGTCTCTCCCCGAGGCCGCTCACGTTGGTTTATTTTATCATCAAACATAATATTTGTTACATGTACTTATATGTTTAGAAAAAAAAAGTAAATACAATATATTTTATTATTTTTCAATGAGTTATGTTGACTATCATTATTGTACACCAGTTACATACTTGCAAGGTAAAAATAAATACATGGATTCAGACACTTTGGGAGAAGGTTGCCGAATGATATTATATTTCCTGAGACCGGAATGCGTTGTATGAATGTGTTGGTTTCCGGAGCACAAGTATTAAGGTGATGTGTGTACTGTAGACGAGGAGGGAGAGGAATAAAAACAAGGCATATATGGGTTCCAGTTTGGCTGTCTGTCGTGAGGGAAAGACGGTAGGACTGGAATGCCTGTGGGAGGCTCGTAGTAAAAGGGAGGAGGAGGAGGAGGAGGAGGAGGAGGAGGAGGAGGAGGAGGAGGAGGAGGAGGAGGAGGAGAAGGAGAAGGAGAAGGAGAAGGAGGAAGAGGAGGAGGAGGAAAAAGAGGAAGAAGAGGTCAAGAAAGGCATTCGTAAGGTTTACATTACTACAACTTTTGACCAGGACATTGACAGCTAAATGCCAACATCATCCTCCTCCTCCTCCTCCTCCTCCTCCTCCTCCTCCTCCCCAATACGACCTTGAACTGGACGCATCATGGCATCTAATTACAACGTGTCGTCCTCCATTGAGCTTCATTAACTAACCTATAACGTACAGAGAGAGAGAGAGAGAGAGAGAGAGAGAGAGAGAGAGAGAGAGAGAGAGAGAGAGAGAGAGAGAGTTTTCCTGGCTTCTGGCAAATAGTCATCTCAAGGTCATGGAACTTAGATAAATAAAAATAGAATCCTGGGAACACACACACACACACACACACACACACACACACACACACACACACACACACACACACACACACACACACACACACACACAGAGCATAAGAACCCCCCATGCCTGAGTGAGCGGGTGTCTCCTGAAGGTGCCAGCAGCGTGCGGGAGCGGGGGCTGGGGCGGGGGCGGCGGCACAGATAACTCCTACGACATAATGCCCGCGTGATATTGGAAAGGCATTAAATCTTGGTTTATGTCCTTTATTGAATTCTGAGCGGCGCCGATCTGAATGTTAGGTCAGCGGGGAGGAGCTGCATCGTGGCACTCCGGGGTGTTTAAAGACTCACCACCTTACTCATTATAATGGTACGTGTCTTATAGTGACTTCCTGCTATCCTGCCGCCCTGCCACTCCTTATGACGAGGCAATGAGGCGCTCACCCTTCCACACCCTTCCACACTCTGCCATACGTTCCTACACCGTTCTATACCTTCTCACTCTTCCCGGATCCGGCCTCGCACCCTCCTCGCTGGGATCTTATCGACATTTGGTATCCGGAAGCCCAAGTATGTCAGCGGGAGGAGTGGCCGCCCCTCTGCCGGTGTTCAATTACTGTAAAGTATCTTAATGGGACACAGAACGTTCATGGAGATGATAATTTGACGATGAGTGAAGGAGAGGAGTCTTATCGCCCACACCAGCCCACACCCACCCTACACGCCCTCTCCTCTTCCCTCTGTTTCTCCTTCCCACCCTACCTGCCATACCTTGCCCTGCCCTTACTCTGCCTACCACGCCCCGCTTCGGCAAGGAAGGGGATAAGGGAACCACCTGCTTCATGGGTAATGGTTGTTAGGTGTTGACTGTGTTTATGTTTTTTAGGCATTTTGTGTTGAGTAAAGTGGCAATTAAGTGATTTTTAATGGAAGGAAAATAAAACTATCGATAATTAACTTTCTTCGCGATAATAATAATTAGACGCGTTATGAACGAGTACATGACATGATAGTTTTTGAATTTGTAGTGGACATGGTTTTTTTTCCCTGGGGATAGATGTTTGTTGTTTGCTTGTTTGTTTGTTTATTTGTTTGTTTGTTTGTTTGTTTGTATGTATGTGTGTGTGTCTGTGTGTATGTATGTGTATGTATGTATGTGCATGTGTGTGTGTGTGTGTGTGTGTGTGTGTGTGTGTGTGTGTGTGTGTGTGTGTGTGTGTATGAATGTGTGTGTGTGTGTGTGTGTGTGTGTGTATGTATGTGTATGTTTGTATGTGTATGTGTGTGTGTGTGTGTGTGTGTGTGTGTGTGTGTGTGTGTGTGTGTGTGTGTGTGTGTGTGTGTGTGTGTGTGTGTGTGTGTGTGTGTGTGTGCATGTGTGTGTGTGTGTGTGTGTGTGTGTGTGTGTGTGTGTGTGTGTGTGTGTGTGTGTGTGTGTGTGTGTGTGTGTGTGTGTGTACGCTTTTCTTGTGAGTGCCATGCGGCTACCTACCTTTATCAAGCCTTGAAATATAAACTCACCTTCATAATATTTGGTTTAAGTGTTGTAAGCCTGGTGGGTGTCGTTGTGTGTTGTTCGTTTAGAGTGTGCAGCAGGAACAGCACACTCACCTTCGTTAGACTCGTTTATATAAGCGTCCATTACTCCCCCCCCACCCCCAACCTCCACACATCCTAACCCCCCAACATTACCTAACTCATTGTACGGAGACTGACAGTGGCGTAACACTCACACAAACCTAACATGCCAGGTAGTTATCTAGACTGACGTGGAAATGAGAAAAAGAAATAAAAGAAATGCAGGTAGGTAGTATAGTTAATTCTAGTGTTCATGACTTACCTAAACCACTTTTAGCGTCCTGCCTCCACTCCACTCCACTCCACTCCACATCGAGCGAGGGATGAACACCAACACCAACACCAACACCAACACCACTTCGATTACTGACACTATTACTTACATCGCCTTCCAAGGACGTCCGCGCCTCGCCTCGCCTCGCCTGCTTGTTGCCACTGATACATACTGTTAGAAAATGTTAAAGTAAAGAAAAATAAATACACGAAGGAACGAAAGAATGAGAACAAAAGTGAGATAGAAAGAAAGAGAAAGACATAAGATAGATAATGAAAAGAAATGATAATGTTTTTTTGTGTCCTGAGTAGTAGAGGTTTGCTTCACATAATCGGGGTTGGACATGTTGATGACGTGCTTCACCTCGTCAGAAACATGAAATAACCTGGTAATATTTCACTGTCTTATCCACCAAACCTACCATTACAGTGTTACCATTCATCACAATACATTATAATACGTATTTACCTATAACATTCCAAGGTCTTAAGTTCTTCTTCAATCTCCTTTTTCTTATTTTATTTATCGAGTGTAAAATTGGTTCCAAGTTCCAAGTTGTGGGCGTTTAAGGTAAAGGAGAGTGTGTGTGGTGGTGGAGGAAAGGGTTATGGTTGAGGGGGGTGTCCTGGGGGCTGAGGGGGAGGGGAATCAAGTAGTGTGGGTTGGGGGAATGGGTGAAAGGGGGGGGGAGCGTATTTGGGGAGAATTTCTGCGAACACTACGTACTAGATTTTTGGGGTTTTTTTGGCTTGCTTTTTGTGTGTCAAGTGTGATGCAGCTGTTATCGAATGTTGAAAAGGTGTGTGTGTGTGTGTGTGTGTGTGTGTGTGTGTGTGTGTGTGTGTGTGTGTGTGTGTGTGTGTGTGTGTGTGTGTGTGTGTGTGTGGTATTGGGAACTGATAAGGTGAATGTCTTGGTGTGTGTGTGTGTGTGTGTGTGTGTGTGTGTGTGTGTGTGGAGGTGGGGGGGGAGGCAGGTTTGTTTAGACTCTATGCATAAACTATTGCCTCTCTCTCTCTCTCTCTCTCTCTCTCTCTCTCTCTCTCTCTCTCTCTCTCTCTCTCTCTCTCTCTCTCTCTCTCTCTCTCTCTCTCTCTCTCATGCATTGGACTGACCGATTGATTGATTGATGTACTGATAATTAGCAAACTAACTCTTTGAATGACTGATTGCTTGACTGACTTACTGACTGACTTACTGACTGACTGATTGACTGATTGACTGATGGCCTCATTGAGACTGTATCGCCACGCATCATTAATGGCGTTCGAAGTACCCAGTGGCAATAAAAGTTTAATCACCCGACAGATTGTAACCATTTCAGAGATTGATAACCGGTGGAAATGGATGGATTGTTATTACTGTTATTATCATTGTTATTTTTATTATTATTATTATTATTATTATTATCATATTGGGGCTACGATTCATTCTTTATTTTTTTATTGATTATTTTCTATCTTTAACATGATCAAATTAAGGTCAATGGTTACCTGATTTCCTTTTTTCCTTTTTTCCTTCCCTCGTCCTCCTTTTCCCTGATATTTGAGCTCATTTCATCGTGATTTTCCTGCTTCTCTTCGGGTGCATTTTAATCTTCCTTCGTCATAATGATTTCCGGCATGAGCCACGGCCACGCCCTTGCTCTCACGCGGCTCCACGCACCTCACGCCCATCATTACTAAGTTAATGCCACGCCCTTCCCACGCCTTCCCTCCCCACGCCCTTACCTCCCGTCCTTCACCAACATGCACGCCCCTTACATGCAACCAAACACATCATTACAACGCTCTTTACTTGTTGTATGTTCTCTACCATTCTCAGGACATGGACTCGCTTTCTCTCTCTCTCTCTCTCTCTCTCTCTCTCTCTCTCTCTCTCTCTCTCTCTCTCTCTCTCTCTCTCTCTCTCTCTCTCTCTCTCTCTCTCTCTCTCTCTCTCTCTCTCTCTCCTTCATTGTTTTGGTTTCAATAAGTTGTGAATGGTGATGTCAATGGAAGGTAATAGATAGTTGAATTAATTTTATGGATGTATTTCTTCATTTATATTTCTTAATTTATTTTTTTTTATAGTTAATTTATTATATTTTATTATTTCTCTTCATAAGTGTCTCAGTGAAGCAGCTGGAATTTCGTTAGACTAATGAGCAAGTTAATATTTTTTTCCTCTATTTATATATATATATTTTTTTCTCATTCATTTAATATATATTTTTTCTCATGCAAATGGAAAACCGTCCAAGGGCAATAAAACACGTAAAAAACCTTCAAAAAGCCCCACCTGTATGTATTGCCAGTTCCTGAAGGTCAAACACAGGTGGAGATCAATCAAGAGTACGTGGGTTACCTGTGCTAATAATAACTAAAATGGTGAAATTGTAAAAGATGTTCATGTTGAAATCAGACCTTTTTTTCCATCATTATCTTATGAAGTAATAGTTCTTGGTATGAGTGTGTGTGTGTGTGCTAGAATGTGGCTGTGTGGGTTTGTTCAAAGTGTGTCCAGGTGTTGAGTCGAAGAAATGCAATACAGAAAGAAAAAAGACTGAAGTGAAGTCTAATAATAACTTGGTATTGATTTTAATTGACAAAGTAATGGATCAGTGAAACTCGAGGAGGGAAGGAATTAGTGGGCCAATTTGATTTTGTATTTACGATCTTTTGCAATACTTTGGACGATAACACACACACACACACACACACACACACACACACACACACACACACACACACACACACACACACACACACACACACACACACACAGATAATGATAATAATAATAATGATAATGATAATGATGATAATAACAACAATGGTAACAATAGCAACAACCACAACAAAAGCCACACATTATCCCTTATCCCAGCTACCTTAGTTTCCCCGCTGCTTTCTGGACACTCGATACAAACGCGTTACAAAGTCTGCAGCAGTAGTGGCCGTGGAGGGTACTTAAAGTGTCTTAAAAGTCGATGGGTAAGGTTTGATCCTGTAACGTTCAGTTATTTGGTTGTGGGAAGATTATTGCTGTTTTTGACGTCATCATTTTGTGGTTACGTCACCTTATTTGTGGTTGTCAGGACTTAGTGTTGCGTGGAAGAGAAGGGAAGAAGGAAATGTTGAGTCTAGCAGAGAAAGGAATGCTAGGGAGGTAAAGGGGACACGAGAGAGAGACACGTAAGGACATCCTCGGTAAAGACTTGGGGACAATATTTGTAGTCTCATCGTTGGTTTGAACCCAACTCGACATTTTTCCTTCAATATATATATGGAACTACGCGAATTCTCTAAAAAGGTCATTGCTGTCACGTACCTCTCTTTATATTTAATTTAGATGTCTAGGGGTATCTAAGAGCCAGTGACAAACTTATATTTATTTATTATAATCCAAATCTCCCGAGCACTTAATAACAATGTGTCCGTCACAGTAATATGTACATAGCTGATAATGTAGTGCCAATCACAACTCCAACCAATGTATACCTCACTTCCTACCAATCTCCAACCAGTCCCAACTCTAACACGTGGACTCCTCCTGTCCTCTGTTACCAAACTCCAACCAGTCTCAGCTCCAACCAATCCCAACTCCAACCAATCTCAACTCCAACCAATCCCAACTCCAACCAATCCCAACTCCAACCAATCTCAGCTCCAACCAATCCCAACTCCAACCAACACTACTCCAACCAGTCTCAACTCCAACCAACACTACTCCAACCAGTCTCAACTCCAACCAACACTACTCCAACCAGTCTCAACTCCAACCAACACTACTCCAACCAGTCTCAACTCCAACCAACACTACTCCAACCAGTCTCAACTCCAACCAACACTACTCCAACCAGTCTCAACTCCAACCAATCTCAGCTCCAACCAATCCCAACTCCAACCAACACTACTCCAACCAGTCTCAACTCCAACCAACACTACTCCAACCAGTCTACCTCACTTCCTACCACCAACCAAAACACATACCTTTGTTTTCACCACGTAGACCTCCACCACGTTACAGGACCTCAGCCCTCGCCAACCAGCCAAACCCCACCCCTGTGACCGAGAGAGAGAGAGAGAGAGAGAGAGAGAGAGAGAGAGAGAGAGAGAGAGAGAGAGAGAGAGAGAGAGAGAGAGAGAGAGAGAGAGAGAGCGTGACCCCGCTCTCTTCCTTATATATGACCCACACCCTTTGTGACCTGGCTTGCCCTCATACAACTGTATACTTCCGCGCCTCCGCGGACTACACCTCACGTACGCCAACCCAACATTTCCCACACACAAGTACATAACACATCACCCATCTTATCTACCTACCACATGTATAACTCAACCTACATAACAACTAATGCCCCCAACAAACCTCTACTAACCCCATACAATCTAATCTATACTTATTCACTACATGGTACCCTGGTGACACTCGCGTCCCCCGCATCCTTCCCGTCAAGATGCTAACACAAAGCATAAATGCGGGATCCGCCATCTTCTTACAGCTTCTCAGTTAAATGCACATGTCACATTTAAGTACCATACTACATATTATTATACATATCACTACATTGCATCTACATCGGAGGATACAAGACGGCCTTTGCAGCTCTACAATGGTAATCAATATGCCTGAATTTTCTTTTCGTGTTCAAACAATGGCTTACGTCCCACCGACACTCACCTCGTAGTGTTTCTCCGCCTCAAAGTTACATCACAAGACTAGTCCTTCTCTCTCTCCACCAGGCGGGAAGAGTGTTCAACCCGCCCACGTAAGACACAGGCATTATTTCAGACGTACGATGTGTCTGACGTATCGACATAATCTTTTACAGGCGGCTCAGGTTGGTCTTCTTTAATTACCCTTCAAGAGGCTATTAGTATTCAGTCTCATGCTTGAATTTACTCAGTATTTAGTTTTGTGCTGGGGCCTTGGGCGGCGAGCCTCTCCTGAACCCCAGCGCTGAGGAGGCTAAGAGGGAGAGGTTTAAAAGAAAGCGAGTTTGCGTAAAAAGGATTTATCGCAAAGCAAATAAAAGACCTTGGACCAAACCGTGAAGAGGCGGGAGTATAAGGCGAAAGTGCGACGTGTGAGAAAGACGAAAGAGACGCAGCATGACGGGAAGAAAGAAAGACAAAGAAGGAAAACAATTTTGACCTTCAAGGATGGTGAAACATTTCCAAAACTTAACGGTCGTAGGAATTTCTAACGGGGAAAACTAGGAATGTATGGAAGAACGAATCTGATGATGGAGTTCATTCCTAAACGAGGCGTGGAGGCACACCAACAGTACCAACACCCGAGCCTGAAGGCGTGGAGGGAAAAACATCTTCCTGCAAGTCAGTCATATTAACATTTAGACGACCTGGGAGGATAAAGATGCAAATCAGACGGAAGAAAAAACATATTGGAGTGACGATTGGT
This sequence comes from Metacarcinus magister, assembly GCA_029783475.1. Lineage (NCBI taxonomy): Eukaryota > Metazoa > Arthropoda > Malacostraca > Decapoda > Cancridae > Metacarcinus > Metacarcinus magister. Next base: position 1,299,352 of record JAPQNM010000042.1, on the reverse strand, counting down.
AACTGACGGAGTGATGAAAAGAGACATGATCTAACAGGAACATTTTTTAAAGCAAGGCCACGACGCTAGGGTTAGCTGGCCGCCTAGGGTTAAAATAAAAGGGAGAAGGGAGAGGAAGGATGATTGGTACGTAAGAGGCTGATGAAGATGATAGAAAGTAGGTCACTCTACTGACCCACAAAATACTGATTGTGATTTAGGCTGACGAAGATGAGTGTCACTACAAGATTACTCTGTTAGTATTGTTGGTGAGGAGCTGAGAGGGTGCACTAAGGGGAAAGGGGGAAGGGGGAAGCAGGAAAGGGAGGAATGGAAAGATGGAAGTAAGGGAGGGAAGGAGGGTGCATGTAGGGCGACCAAGGAGTGTGTTCGTCCTGCTTGATGCACAGGACACCTTAACACGCCTCCACACCGCGCCTGGAATGGATGGCGGGGATACACGGGATGAATTAAGACCGCCGCTACCCAATTCTCTCGCCCATTGTTGCTGGTGAATCGACTGGAGTCTCTCAGCCCCGCCCCGTCCTGGCCCCGCGCTGCTCCGAGACCCAGTCGTGACGGGGCCCACTCACTCAACGGTGCCGCTATCTTTCAAGACAAGAGGCTCTCCATTTAATTACATGGAGGAGGCGGAGGTGGAGGAGGAGGAACATTATCATTCAGCTAATAGTAAATTCAACATCACGAAGGGAAACAGGGGAGGGAAACCTACAATAATCCTTCCACGTTCATCAGGAAGGAAAGTACTTACATAACTATCACCTTGACCTACTTACACCCGCCGCCGTAACTCTTGACGAAGGCGGTGCAGGGTGTGTTAATGACCTCCACGGGGATTAGGAGTACTTGAGGAGCGAGAGTTAGTTAAGACAGGTGTTGAGGGGGAGCCAGAGGACGGGGATGACTTAAAGTGTCACGTGTGAGTGGGATTAATGCGGAAAAGCCGAAGTTATGGTTTCATGGGGAGGCGGAGGCAAGGGTGTGAAGGGTACGAACAGAAGGTGCAGGTTAGTGGAGCGGTGAGAGAGAGAGAGAGAGAGAGAGAGAGAGAGAGAGAGAGAGAGAGAGAGAGAGAGAGAGAGAGAGAGAGAGAGAGAGAGAGAGAGAGCGATATGTTGATGTGAATTGCAAATTAGCTCTTACCCAGTTATACGAAAGAAAGGAAACAGAAAAAAATACAAAAAAATACTTGTTGACACGAATGAAAGAATGAAGCTTAATCTAATTCTGCCATCAGGCTGCAATTGACACGTTCCATGCAGAGATTCAGTGCATATATATGTGTGTGTATGTATGTACCACACACACACACACACACACACACACACACACACACACACACACACACACACACACACACACACACTACATGTTTTTTGTTTTGTTTACCTTTCTCCCAAAACGTAAATAGAAAGGTGGTAAGAACATGAAAATGGGACACC
>JAPQNM010000042.1:1275410-1290410 GCA_029783475.1 Metacarcinus magister | reverse complement strand
AGTTTTGGGCGGGAAGGCGAGGTGGGGCTGTTTGGTAAGGGGCAGGGTGGAGGGGCAGGGTAGGGGAGGGATGGTAGCAGGAAGTGGAAACAGTGGAAGGAGATTTGGCGCCCAACCTGGTCTTCTGCGGGGCTCCTGGCACGGCGCTCAGGTCAATAATTCTAAGGGGAACGTAAATTATGTCAACAGTTTGAAGTTGATAAGCCTCACTCTGCCCCTGCCACCACCCTGTCGCCACCCTGCCACATCACCCTGCCACACCACCCTGCCACATCACCTTGCCACACCACCCTGCCACACCACCCTGCCACACTACCCTGCCACACCACCTTGCCACACCTACCCTGCCACACAACCCTGCCACTACCCTGCCACACCACCCTGCCACACCACCCTGCCACACTACCCTGTCACTATTGTACCATACCCTTTGGGGGCACTTAAGGGTAAAGGTGACCATGATTACCTGTCTGCCTTTGCCAATTAAAGTACTATTAAACTAATGAGAAGGTAAGGTAATTGATTAACTATGAAGAAATGTGTTTGAAGAATAATTGAAATCAGGAAGCCTTAAAGAAATATCAACAGTGAATGTAGACTTATGGATTTTTTTTTCTCTCTATCTCTCTCTCTCTCTCTCTCTCTCTCTCTCTCTCTCTCTCTCTCTCTCTCTCTCTCTCTCTCTCTCTCTCTCTCTCTCTCTCTCTCTCTCTCCCCCTCTCTCTCGCTCTCGCTCGCTCGCTTTCTCAGCATTTTTGTAAGAGTAAATCGAATAACCTAAAGGAGAGAGAGAGAGAGAGAGAGAGAGAGAGAGAGAGAGAGAGAGAGAGAGAGAGAGAGAGAGAGAGAGAGAGAGAGAGAGAAGAGAGAGAAGAGAGAGAGATCATTCAACGTAAAAGTTAACTGACAAGTTTTGACAAGAATGTTTACCTCCTCCTCCTCCTCCTCTTCCTCCTAGGTCAATGGGTCACTGGGGGACTGAGTCAGTATACCTTTCCTTGTTCAAGGTCACACGGTTAGTGAGGAGAACAGAGGGAAGAAGGGAAGAAGGGACGGGAGGGAGGAAGGAGGGGTGTCTTGATAGGGGAAGGAGAAAAGGTATGTAGGGGGACGAGAAACGATGAGAGGCTCTTTAAAGGGAGATGGCGGGAGAGGGGAGCCTTTAAGAGGGAAGAAAAGGGTGAAAGGGAGTCTTCGCAAGGGATGATGAGGGTGAAAGAAGAGAAGGGAAGGTGAGAGGATGAAGGTGAGTGTGTCCAGTGGTGGTAAGGGAGACAAAGGGTGCTGGAAGGGGAAGTGAACATCGCTGATTAAGATAAAGGTGATTAGGGGAGAGAGTGAGGCTCGTTTGTTCGTCAGGTGAGTGGTGGTAAGGGTAATGGTAATGGTGGTGAACAGTCCTGGTGAATGTGGTGACAGCTGTGGTTGGAAGTGGTAGTATTGGTGGTGGTTGTGGTAGAGGTGGAGGTGGTGATGGGGGTGGTAGTGTCAGGTATTGTAAGTAGAATATAGTAACGATAATGGTAAATAATAGTAGTAGAAGGAGGGTGGTGGTGGTAGCAAGAAGTAGTAGTAGTAGTAGTAGTAGTGGTGGTGGTGATGGTGGGGGTTAGTGAGCGTGGTGGTGATGGAGGTGGAGGTGGAGGTGGAGGTGACTGGTGGGTGTCGTGGGGCTGTGGATGGCCAGTGGTGACCAAACGACTGTGATGAATAGCGGGGCCAGATTGGTACTGTAGGTCATTTGTGTGGGAGTTCGAGGCTGTTTTTCTCGCTAAGGGAAATTGGAGGTCGTTGAATGTTGTGATGGTGAGCGAGTATTGAGTGATGGTGTGTGTTGAGGGGAGAGAGAGAGAGAGAGAGAGAGAGAGAGAGAGAGAGAGAGAGAGAGAGAGAGAGAGAGAGAGAGAGAGAGAGAGAGAGAGAGAGAGACAGAGACAGAAGAAAAGAAAGATATGGCTTGTTCCCCAGCCTGTATTTCGGTTTTTCTCTCTCTCTCTCTCTCTCTCTCTCTCTCTCTCTCTCTCTCTCTCTCTCTCTCTCTCTCTCTCTCTCTCTCTCTCTCTCTTTCTCTCTCTCTCCTCAATCATTTTTGCTCTCCTTCCTTTGTATATGAATCTGTATAATTATGTGTTAATATACATTTTATTTCCTCTTCATGTCTCCTCATCGTCAGTTTCAAGTCTTGTCTGAAGTTGTTTCTCTGACTGTCTATCCTTGGTAGTAATATATCAGTCTATTAAGGTCTTCTCGTGTGTCTCGTGGTGTGTCTAGTTGGGGAGTAATAGAGTCAGGGAGGTGTGTGCCTGCATCATACATACATACGTACATACATACATACATACATACATACATACATACATACATACATACATACATACACCCGAGGGAGTAGCATCCCCTTTTCAGGTTTATGGTGCATCTCTTCCTGGCCATCTCTTTTTTTTTCTCTCTCTCTCTCTCTCTCTCTCTCTCTCTCTCTCTCTCTCTCTCTCTCTCTCTCTCTCTCTCTCTCTCTCTCTCTCTCTCTCTCTCTTTCTCTCTTCACCCTTATTCCCTCCTCCTTCATCTTCCTACCTTGTAATATCTGTTCTTCCTTCAAATTCTCCTTTCTTTCCTACCTTATTTTCGTTCTTTCCCTTCATTATCATCTCCTTCCCCTCTTCCTTGATAGTTACTCCCTCCCCATTACTTACCTTCCCCTCCCTCCCCATCACTCGCCTTCCCCTCCCCTTCCCCTCCCCTTCCCTCCCCGCGTCGTGTGGGGAGCAACACTTCATCCCAATCACGTGGTCGCGGCTTCAGGTGAAAAGGACTAATTGTCTCACCTGGCCGTCAAGAACATCTGTTTTATCACCTAATCATCTCCTACGATTATTTAATTTCACTTATGTTTTCCTTGACTTTTTTTTCTTCTCTTTTATATACTCTTCTAATGTCCTTTTTTTTCTTCTTCTGTATATGATAATTTGTATGGGTGTGTATATCTATATAATGATGTATATATATTTGTTCCTGAGACGTGTAGGGGAGTTGAAATGCATGTCGTTGTATTCCCTCCGTGGATGTGTGTTGTATGTTTAAGGTGATTTGATTGTACGTATTCCCTCGATGCGTGTTTGTTTTCTGTTTAAGGTGATTGAAAGTAGCGTCAGTGGAAGGCCGCCCTCACGTGGGACATTTTGGAACCTTAACAAGACAAGAAAGGAGAATATAAATAGCTTTTTCTTTTGTGATTTTTTTTTCTCTCTCTTTTTTCTGTTTCTTTCTTTCTTGGTTTCAACTCTTGCATTGTGGGAAAAGACAAATTGTATTAAAAAAAAAAATACATATATAAGGAAGTGTACGTACATGAGAGAGAGAGAGAGAGAGAGAGAGAGAGAGAGAGAGAGAGAGAGAGAGAGAGAGAGAGAGAGAGAGAGAGAGAGAGAGAGAGAGAGAGAGAAGAGAGAGAGCAGAGAACATATATGAATGAAGCAAGGAAAAAGAATAACTTGGATGTAGGAAAAAAATAATAAAAAATGAGGTTGAGGAAGAGGGTTTTTGGGGCGGTAATGAGGCCACGACGCTCCCAATGGAACACCAAATGACGACGATGAGGCAGAGGAGAAGGAGGAAGTAAACATATCCTGACGAAGGTGCTGCTGGGGAGGAGGAGGAGGAGGAAGATGTGAAAGGAGGAAAGGAAGAAAAAAGATGAGGAGAAGAAGAATGAATGAGAAAAGGAGATGGAAGAGAAGGAAGAGCAAGAAAAAATGGAAAAGAGTAGAATAAGGAGAATAAAGAAAGATGAGATGGTACAGGAGGAGGAGGAGGAGGAGGAGGAGGAGGAGGAGGAGGAGGAGGAGGAGGAGGAGGAGGAGGCATGACGCTAGCCTGACGTTAACCCGACACAGACTTGGCAGGAGAGAGAGAGAGAGAGAGAGAGAGAGAGAGAGAGAGAGAGAGAGAGAGAGAGAGAGAGAGAGAGAGAGAGAGAGAGAGAGAAGAAAACAAAATCCAGATGTAATCAGAGCAAATACTCGTAAAAAAAATCGAAATAAATAAAAAAAATATAAAGCATTAGTGAAATCAACAAACACACACACACACACACACACACACACACACACACACACACACACACACACACACACACACACAGAGCCAGGTCGACCCACCCCAAAGGTTAGGTCAGGTTAGGTTAGCCTCGTCGCCAGGCAGCCCCGGTATATCACAGGTCGAGGGGCTTTCCAGAAACACGGGGCGGCCCAATTAATGCGTCCTCAACACCGGGGGACAAATAGGCCACGAAGGGGAGCGAAGACGGGGAAAAAGGTCTCGTGATCGATGGTGATACCTCCCACGAGGCGGCCCAGTAATCCCTGAATCAGAGGAAGGTCGCCAAGCATATAAATCTTGGCCTGTTCTTCTGTAATAGTGAGGTCGTAGTACAGTACATGGAGGACTTCAGTGTTTAATTTGATCATGCAAAGGTTTCATTTTTACGTAAGGTTTAAAGGTAAAGGTTTATAGAAAAAATATTGGTTTCAGTTTCAAGGACATCCATGGAAAAAAAAATGTTAATAGTTATTCTCCTAAAGGTACGCTATTGTAAATTGTGTATTAATTTGTATTGTTTTTAAAGATTATAATTTTCACACAATTGCCGTGTAAATAACTTTTATTGTTGTTTTAACTGGAAAGGAAAATAATGGTGTTTAATATTCTTATATATAAAAAAAATAATTTACGGCTGACAATTTCGGGTTTTTTTTCACATTATGCCTTAATTAAGACTTCTTTTTTTTCATTATTGAACCTACAAGTAGATTTTAGTGTCTGTTCATAGGTTTTCATATATGAGTAATTGAATGAAAAATATATAAGCTCCTCTAACATGTCTTACAAAATATGTCACACAAGTTAAACAAATAATATGGAAATCAATGAAGCAATTCGGATGTTTTGTTAATCTTTCTCCATTTTTTTTTATCAGATTCATTCTTATTTGAAGGTGCTATAATAACTCTCACACACACACACACACACACACACACACACACACACACACACACACACACACACACACACACACACACACACACACACACACACACACACACACACACACACACACTGGGAATTTAAAGGAAACCAAAGAGCAGGTATAGTGAAAAAAATAATAAAACATTTTAGGCAGATTTCGTGATAACCAGATCATCGTCATATTGATCAAGCTTATTGCAATGAACTCTAATCCTTCAGCGGCGGAACTTAATCCTGAACAAAATTTATATACCAATGATTTCTCTTTTTTCTTTATATATTTTTGTTAAAGCGCCAAATTTAGTGTGATAATGTGGAAAGAAATTGAGTTACGTGCAGTAGAAGGATTGATTGAGTTGGAAATTTAAACTGTGTGTGTAAAGTGGATGAAACGATGGTGTGGATGACGAATTTATGTATGTGTTTGTCATTTAGTGGATGAAAATAATAATAATAATAATAATAATAATAATAATAATAATAATAATAATAATAATAATAATAAAAATATCAATACAAAGAAAACGACGACGAGGAAGAAAAAAAAATATGACAAGAAAAAAAATACGAATGTAAAGAAAACAAAGAGAATCCAAGAAGTGGAATGAAAAAGATGATGAGGTGAGGTGAGGTGAGTGCGTGTAGAATGTCAGTCAAGGTGAGGCATTGGTAGTGTTAGGTTTGGTGGGTCATAGTGATGGAGGAGGAGGTAGAGGAGGAGGAGGAGGGGCGTGCATAGGAATGTGTAAATTCTCTCTCTCTCTCTCTCTCTCTCTCTCTCTCTCTCTCTCTCTCTCTCTCTCTCTCTCTCTCTCTCTCTCTCTCTCTCTCTCTCTCTCTCTCTCTCTCGTTTAGTTCGTATACTCAACCTTCGCAATATCAAATTTATCTTCCTTTATATTCATGTTTTTCGCAATTAGGAATTTCTAGATTTATCTCTTTTGAGTCGTCCCTGAAAGTCCATTAAAATTAGCATACAAACACCTTTCTCTGTATGTTGTATAGCAGGATTTAATTGCCTTTAATTAGCTTTTTTTTTATATATACAATGCAATTAGGAGAATGACTATCTTTTTTTATGTGTGTGGGTGTGTGTGTGGGTGTTACTTATCTATCTAATTGTTATAAGATATTTACTACAAGTTATTGAGTACGTGGAAGGGAGTCAAAAATTCAGTGCTTCCCCTACCTATGTATTGGACTCCCTCCCTCGCAGCAATACTTTGGGTGTGTATGTACCAGATGCACGACCGTCCCTCTGCCTCCATTCACCTGCTGTGCTTTCGGCTGAGTTGACTGACAAGACCCGTAGGCGAGGGTAGGGAGAGGAAGGGAGGGATGGAGGGAAAGAGAGAAGAGAGAGAGAAGAGAGAGAAGAGAGAGAGAGAGAGAGAGAGAGAGAGAGAGAGAGAGAGAGAGAGAGAGGAGAGAGAGAGAGGAGAGAGGAGAGAGAGAGAGAGAGAGAGAGAGAGGAAAAGAAAGGAAAGGAAATACAGGAAATGGTCTTTTATTGAGAGAGAGAGAGAGAGAGAGAGAGAGAGAGGAGAGAGAGAGAGAGAGAGAGAGAGAGAGAGAGAGAGAGAGAGAGAGAGAGAGAGAGAGAGAGAGAGAGAGAGAGAGGTCATGACACAATACATCCGCGTTTTGAAAGAGAGCAAAGAGAAGCAATACGAGAATGGTAAGCTGGCGGGGTTATCTTTGGCCGAAGAGACAAAGGCATGCATCTAAGAGCACAGAGGAAGAGAGAGAGAGAGAGAGAGAGAGAGAGAGAGAGAGAGAGAGAGAGAGAGAGAGAGAGAGAGAGAGAGAGAGAGAGAGAGAGGTGTGTGTGTGTGTGTGTGTGTGTGTGTGTGTGTGTGTGTGTGTGTGTGTGTGTGTGTGTGTTGGGAGGGGTGTTGCAATCTATATCGAAAGAGTGCAGGTTTGTCCACTAAAAATTCAATCAAAACCACTCGTGCACTTCTGCCTGCACGCAAAATATTCACTTCCTCTGATGTTCTGTAACGTAAAAAGCCCAGCCAAGCCCAGGCATCGAGAACTTAACTCGTAAAATAAACACGAGATCACATATTTTACTTTGATTCTAGACGCAAGTGACCCTTCATAATAGTTTATTTTTGACCACTTATTCAAAAAAATTCTTCTAGAAAATGCATGTAAGTGTATTACTAATTTTAACTTTCCTGTGGATGGATTTTGGTAGTAAGTGATGTGTGTGTTTTTTTTCCGTACATAAATTCGCTGTAAGTGTTCTAGAGTGTTGGTCGAGTGTTCATGGTGTTGGTCGGTGGTCGTGGGCGTCGGGTGGCGGGCGGGCGGGCGGCGGTCAAGGGCGTCGGTCGTTGGTTTGAAGTGATTTATTGTTTGACCAAAGCCAAGCTGTCGCCGTATTTCATATTGTTAAAACAAGAGTCGCTTTCCTCTTTATTTACCACCATCTGTTACCAGTATGTGTGTGTGTGTGTGTGTGTGTGTGTGTGTGTGTGTGTGTGTGTGTGTGTGTGTGTGTGTGTGTGTGTGTGTGTGTGTGTGTCATCTGCTTATCGGTGTCTTAATTGCATGCCGTTTGAGCCTCCCACGTTAATACCTACGATTGTCTCCGCTTGTTTGAGTCTTATCTAATCTGGTCCCTTGACTTGCCGGTAACTTAGACGTGAACGCAATCAGTAAGTGCGTTCCAATGTCCCTCGTCACTCGTTGCCTCTGCCACGTCTCCCTCCGCGAACGCACCCTCCCTCACACTCCTATCCTAGCAAGGGAGGAATAGAGGGAAGACAGGATAGGAGGGGGAAAAGAGCCTTTAATTAGAAACCATTCGCGAAAATAGTTCGTTGTTTTCTCTCCTGGACTGGCATCGTTTATTCTTCCATTGCTAGTTGTATAATGTTCTCGTAATTGACAAACTTCTACTAGGCAATCACATCGTCCCTCGGCTGATTGGCTTCTCGGGGAACTTGATTAATGTGCCCCTCGCCCTCAGAAGCAGCGGGAGCCCTTGGTGGCCCCGCTGCACACCACACCCCCGTCACGCCCGAACCTCGCAGACGACAGTGAGCTGCTTGTCTGCTGGGTGAGGTTCGCGTGTGTGGCTGCAGCAGAGGTCGGGTGGAGGCGGGGGTTGGGGGTTGGGAGAGGTTTTTTTAGCCCTCAAGAAATGTACATACTTCTGGAGGCTGTTGTGATTAATTTGATGGGTAATTTCCTACTTATCTTAGTCTTCGTTCTTATTATCGTCGTCGTCTTAGTCTTCCTCCTCCTCCCCCTCCTCCTCCTCTTTCTCCTCCTCTTTCTCCTCCTCCTCCTCCTCCTCCTCCTCCTCTTTCTCCTCCTCCTCCTCCTCCTCCTCCTCCTCCTCCTCCTCCTCCTCCTCCTCCTCCACCAAAGTGCCCGTGATCGAGGGTTGTTTAAAGGGTAAATGCATTCATGTGGTAGACGCCAGGCGGAAGGGCCGCGCCGTATCCATCAACATTTTCCTCTTATACTCCCAACATTTTTATTCCGGAGCTGCATTTATTCAAGTTTTTTCCCCCCTTCACATTTATTTTACGCCTCCATAAGTCTGATTTCGCTCGTGTTGGTTGTAAAAAAAAAGTAGAGAAAAAGAAAAATAGAGGAAAATCAAAGCAGACCATAGACAGTGAGTGAGACACGACAGACATCCGATGCATTTGTTTGACCTTGGGAACGTGAGTGATTGCACGCTGCGGACCACGAGGCCTTGGGTGGAATAATGTACTGCATTAATCCTCCCAATATTGGTATTTGGGAATCCTGTGAGGGCGGGAAAATTTACTCACTGAATTTACTCCAAAAAACGTTATTGCCTTCGAAATAAATACAAAAAAGGGAAGAGCGGTATCGACAACCTGATGTATTTCCTGCACTAAAAACAGAAAGCAATATATTTCCTGATCACAACGAAGAGACGAAAAAAAATTGGGTTCAAAGTTAGTTCTCTCAAATATTTCATTGCATGCGGCGCTCTCAAGAATCCTGTCAATTAGCATAACTCACTACATTATGCAACGTTTATTTATCTTTCAGCCGAACGTTACTATTGAGTTGTAAGTTAAGGCAACGTGTCACAGAAAAGACCCACAGGAAGGAGGAGGAGGAAGAGGTGGCTTCAAAGGTTCATTTATGTAGGTTTTATATAATTTATACTTGACTTGATGGTTCTTGTGTTTCTTTGCTGTGTTGTGGTGACATGAAATTATGTTTTATCTTAGCATTTGACCCTCCTCCTCCTCCTCCTCCTCCTCCTCCTCCTCCTCCTCCTCCTCCTCCTCCTCCTCCTCCTCCTCCTCCTCCTCCTCCTCCTCCTCCTCCTGATTCTTTATTCCCTCGTAAATGACTTCCTATCCATTGTCATACGCGATCTTGTTCCTGTTCACTAATGATTCTTTATTCCCCGTCCAACAGTGTTCCCACCTCTGCTTCCCTGTTTCCTTCCACACGACCTTCTCCCTCACATAAGATCTCTCTCCTGCACACAAGCGTCTCCCTCCCTGTCCACGAGCGGCACATTCCCTTGGTACACACGACTCTCTCTCTGCCTCCATATACATGCAACTCTCACCCTGCACATGTATACGACCTTCCAATCCCTTACAGACACCTTTCCCTCACCCTTTCCCTCGTCCCCTTGCCCTTGACGACCTTCACTCACTCTCACACACACACACACACACACACACATACACACACACACACACACACACACACACACACACACACACACACACACACGCACGCACACGCACACGCACACACATACACACACACACAAACACACTTCTCAGACACTCACCCTCGGGTTGCCGCTCTTCACATGCTGAAAACTGGGCAGTAATTCCTCAGTTTGTCCTGGAAAAAGAAAATAATACAGCTTGCAGGATGAAACCAACGTTGTGTTTCCACCTTAAGTTTTCCTTTTTCCTTTTGCCTCCGCTCTCTTTCCTTTTGTGAAGGAGAAAAGTTAGATGTGTTTTAAAGGAAAACCCAGTTTGCGCAACACAAATGGCCCTCCAAGAAACAAAGGAAAGAACTCGCAACACTTCTGGATTACCGACGCCAGACTCAGAATTAAGGAAGCACTCATCTCACTGTGTCCAGTGGCCACGTCAGATACACTCCCGTGATGGATGAGGGCGGCGGGCGGCAGGCGGTGGAAGGGGGGTGGGCGGCCGGGGCGTAAAGGCAAAAAATCCCAACAAGGCTGAAAATCATGTTAATAGGTTAAGATTCCTAACGAAACTCCGGTATTGATGCGTGATTTATCCTGTAGGTTGTCTCTTCCCCCTCCCCCCTTCCCCCTTCCCCCTTCCCCCTTCCCCCTATGCCTTGCCTCGCACATATTGCCGCAGGTGACCCAGTGACTTGCTTTAATTGGTGATGTCAGGTCAGAAAGTAAACAATTTGGGGTGAATATCAGTGTGAAGCCATGTCTCACCTGTCCCTTGATTACAGTACACACACACACACACACACACACACACACACACACACACACACACACACACACACACACACACACACACACACATACACACGGAACATTGCATCAATTTGCTTCCCGTTGATATTTAATGATTTTTTTTTTTTTCATATGAACAATGAATCACTTTTGTTTACTGTTTACTATTATTGATGCCTAAGAATTACAACTTCAATAAACTTTTTTTTTTGTCCTTATTCATGTCTTTCACACACTGTAACTCCAGTTGTTTGCATTACGAAAAAAAAAAGATTTACAAAAATATTACATTACAAAAAAAATTGCATTACAAATACAAATGTACTACCAGAAATATTACTTCATATAAAACACTTCACTAAAATTATTACAAACAAACACATAACACACTGAATCCATCTCATCTTCCCGAAACGAACCATTAGAAGCTTCATTATCTATTTTCACTTCCTACGAGTGCCGATAAACTGTGTCTTGGAAGGACATGATTACCCAGTGATTGGAACACTGCCTGGGATCGATGATGGGCTGAATGAACACCTGTTTATGGAAAGACGCGACGACATTCAATGAGACGAATGAGCCGCTGATTTCCGTACCGTCAGGACATTCAATTCACTGTACTAAGGATCTGCTGACAAATCATACTGACGACGAGGCCAATTTAACACCACAGAATTATAATATCAAATCGTGTCCGAATCACAGACGTGCAAACATGTATTCAAATGACCGCGACAACAGCCCGGCTACAGATTTAAACACCGAACATGACAGCGGGCGAGGGAGAGCCGGAAAAAAGGTTGATTTAAAGTAAATTACTCGTCGTGTTTCAGCCGCCGGCCGTGCACGTAATAAATGGTCACTCTCTCTCTCTCTCTCTCCCTGTAAATGATGATGAATCGCCGCCACACTAGCTGCTGTTTTTCACGCTGATTCTCTTCGGCGCCAAATAGTAATTGCGTGTAAACTTCAAACATTAGTGTTCCGTCCCCAAGGGCGCCTCCCCTCCCCTCCACTTGCGGCCCACGCCGCCCACGCCACTTCGAACCAAAGCCACGCGATCCTTTCTCCTCACTTTCTCATCGAACATTTTCCGAGAGAGAGAGAGAGAGAGAGAGAGAGAGAGAGAGAGAGAGAGAGAGCGAGAGCGAGAGAGAATCCTCTTCCATCAGGCACTAGATTTGATGTAAAGGTTTGTATCCTAACTCGATGCTACGGAATGTATCACCGAGTTTATTCACACTCGTCAAAATATTCCTTCGTAATTTAGGCATCGGGGAGGGAGCGGTGGCCCCTAGAGGGTTGAGGTGTGCCGCGTGCATTATTGATGACACGCGGGACACACCTTTGATCGTTCCCCCTCATTACCACGGCCTCACCCTTGTTAGCATGACAATCCAGTGTTGTGTCGCTGTGTGTCGACGCGGCGGCACACACACACGAGGCGAGGCACCCGAGGCCCCGCCAGACAATCCAGTCTTAGGGGAAGTTGGATCCGAGTGACGTGTTTACATATTCAGAATCTTTTATGCTATACTGTAAAGGTTTTCTAGGAGCACTCTCGTATAAGTTTTTTTTATGGACAAGTTGGGGAAGGCAGGAAAAGGGATTGAAACCTCCTACGTCAAATTGGATTTATGGAACAAATTATATAAGTTAAGAAGTCATGGCGAGGCCGCGTACAACCAAACTTGTGACGTTCGTCTATGGATTATGTAAACGGACAAAGGTAACGCCGGGTGTGGCTGCCCCCTTGTGTCAGGGGTGAGGGGGCGCCGCGCCCTTGTCCTGCCCTATGCGGCACGGCATCACTGGAACTTTGTGTGATGTAAAATTAAATGTGTAGTGCATATTAAGTTAAGAGGCTTGCATAACACACACACACACACACACACACACACACACACACACACACACACACACACACACACACACACACACACACACACACACACACACACACATACATACACACACACACACAGGCCTTAAAATATGTACAGGTCGGAAGCTCGGATTAACCTGCACCCACTGCCGGACAAGTGCTTCTGGTTTATTTGAGAGAGAGAGAGAGAGAGAGAGAGAGAGAGAGAGAGAGAGAGAGAGAGAGAGAGAGAGAGAGAGAGAGAGAGAGAGAGAGAGAGAGAGAGAGAAAGATTATTATTAGTGTTGTGTTCTGTTCATTATAATATGCTCATGTTATCTTTTGAAAATATACGATGATAATAAGCAAGAAATGTCAGTAGTTTCTAAAATCTTTCTCGCGGATTAAAAATGAATGAATACTGATGAACAAATAATGCAATGCCTTCACTTGTTTGAAATATGCACATCGCTGAAAGGAAATTTTGTTTGTGTTTCTACATATTATTCTGTTCATCATTATTCATGCACTGTCAGGTAGGTAAAGAGTAATAGAGAAGTCCAGTTTTTCTTCTGTTTAGGCAAAGTCCTGATTAACAACAAATATTGTATAAAAAAAAAATCCAAGTCGGCAAAAAGATGAAAAACTCGTAACAAGAAAAATAGAAAAAAATAATATGAGAAAAAAAAACTCCAGCCTTGCAATATTTTAAAGCCACTTGACCTGATGCAAGTAAATATTTAACATATGTCAACCTCACACACACACACACACACACACACACACACACACACACACACACACACACACACACACACACACACACACACACACACACACATATCAACACCGTTCTTGAGCCACTCGGGACCTTGAGGTTATCTGAGGAGCAGCAAATTAAATGGTCTTTCTACCTTCTCATCGCCCTACTGAGGCTCGTCATTGTCTCCTGAAGGCTTTGATATCAGGTTCTAGGGGCTGAAGGGGCTGCCGGGCCTACGTCAGCTTAGGTTACCTGGTAGACTTATGTAAACTTTTGAATCCTCGCTCTTGACCCGGAAAATTGTCGATCGCGTTAAGTGACACTCGATAATTTTATGCTTATCACGTGCTTGAGTGGCACGGACACCCCATTCATGGCTAATGGTGCGTTACGGCGTGTGGGGGCGTGGGAGGTGCTGAAGGGGGGGCGGAGGGTGGGCGGGGTGTTGCTTAATGTGGTGATGTTGTTGTTGTTAGTGGTAGTATGTTCTTATTGGCTGTATTATTAGTATATATTTGTGATGGTGGTGTTGTGATTAGTGGTAGTCGTGGTGTTGTAAGTGGTGGTAGCAGTCGTAGTCGTGATAGTGGTGGTGGGGCGGAGGAGTCGTTGTAAGTCTGTCTGTCTGCCAGTCCGTTGGGCCTTGTGTCGCAGACTGGAGCTGCTTATATCAGTCTGGAAGTAAAATCTGCAACAAATCTATGAACACCGAACATACGCAAGAAAAAAAAATTACTTCAAACATGCGTAATTTATCGTCTGAGTCACCTGGTGAATAAAAAAATAACGTAATAAGTGAGTATGGAAATGACAGGAAAAGAGTTAATTGTAGCTTAATGACGGAGGGTAATGGGAGGGCAGGAAGGGAGGGAGTACAGGTAAAGCAACATTAATGGGAGGTGGAGGGGAGGCAGACGAGCCCAATGAAGTTAAGGGAAGATAATGGGGAACGAAAAGTTAGAGATGGTAGTGTGGGAAGAGAAGTTAATGGGAGGTAGTGAGGAGCAAGGAGGTAAGTGGAGGTGGTAGGGAGAAGTTAAGGGAAGAAAGTGGAAGGAGAGAAGTCCACTAAGGTTAAAGGAGGTGGCGATGGAGGTGAGTGGGAGATGCATCACAGCTGGGAGCGTTGACCTGCTGAGTGTGGTGGGACGGGATTGGAGAGGAAAGCACAGTGTGGAGGAAGAGAAGCTGCCTCAATGCTTACACACTGATCTGTAGCGGGGACCAGTAGGGGGTGGTAAGGGGTGCATGCCTGAGCCAGATGGTAACGAAGATTGATGTCTTGCTGGAGCCCATTAGCGGCAAGAGACTGAGGATCCTATTGTGACGGCGTGCAAACCCAACACCAAACTGCAGATCTGGAGCAAGGAAGCGAAGGGACAGAGTGACTCCTGCTGACGAAGATGTATGAGTAAACCAAGGATCTTCGCGTCTCTTATATTAGAAAAAGCTTTATATCATCAGTAAGCTTAGGAATGCAAAAAACGTTAATGACGGTGACGGGTTTTAACGTATATTTAAGGAAGTTTAAGTCATTTTTATTCACTACGCAGATGTAAACGAGTAATAAAGTAATTTTTTTCACTATTTTATTGAAAGAACTGAATTTTAGATAACGAACGTGTTTTCAGAAGCCTCGTCAAATATACACAACAGAATACAGTATGACACGTTTGGAAGTTTCATCATTTTTCAACGTAATGCAACAATGATACAAAAATATTTCCTATCAGTGCCTTGCCTTCATCTGTACATGTAATGATGAAAGACTTCCACTAACGAGCAACGGTTACAAGGTACAATTACTCTCTCTCTCTCTCTCTCTCTCTCTCTCTCTCTCTCTCTCTCTCTCTCTCTCTCTCTCTCTCT
>JAPQNM010000042.1:1270410-1272910 GCA_029783475.1 Metacarcinus magister | reverse complement strand
CCAACACTCGGTAACACTGTATGGCTATACATTAAAAAAAATTGTTTATCTGATGGGTCCGTGGAGGTGCGTGGCAGTGAACGTGTCCCTCGGGCCAGGTGGCGGCGCTGATGCTGCTACTGTAAACACAAGGCATTGAATGTAGGGCGCCACGTGGGGAGGGAACACATCCCTGCCACCAACACCATCACGCTGCACATTACACTTACACTGTCGCGAGAAGTGAACCAAAGGTGTACACTGTCACACTGTTATGCTGCTTCCCCTTTAAGCCTTACCTGCAGAGTGTACTTCCTGAGGGCGTGGTAAGCGACGCCCTAGCCTCAGATAAGGTGCCATGTGCCTTATCGGGCCGGGACGGAGCGGCAGCTTTAAGCCGTGCCTTAAAGCCGAGACCCGGCCCGATTGTCGCCTTGAGGTCCCGTCCAGGCTAATAATACTCGTGCCTCCCCGGCGGCCGAGGCCCCGGCAGGCACACGAAGGCCAGGGAAAAGGGTCCATAATAATAAGGAAAAAATCACCTTTAATGCCTATTTATGTCTCTTTAATTATTATTGAGGTGATGCACGTGCCCAGCGGCAGGTGGAGGCGGTGATGGTGCTGCACCTGGCCACTCCACAGCCTCCTTGGCATTAAAGTGTGATGAGTCCCAGGCATGACCTTCCACTCCTCCCTCATAACCTTCCTCCTGCGTCCTCCACCCATCCTCAGACTCTCCTCCCCTTTCATTCCTTCTCTTTCTACACTCTTTTCATCCTTCCTCGTCTCCGCATCCTCATCCTCTTCGTCACCGACCCTGACGCCTTATAGCACTCAAACATTTGATAACTGAAAGTGTTTAGGCTCGGTACAGATACTAAGTCATTATTGTTATTATTATTATTATTATTATTATTATTATTATTATTATTATTATTATTATTATTATTATTACTATTACTATCATCATCATTATCATCGTCCCTGTGGTGGGGTTACAATAATTCTACCACCGTAATCCCTGCGGTTAGTAATAGGCAACAAAAGGGACGGAGCGAGGGTTTGGGTCTGTATATTCTCCTACAAAGATACAAGGCACAGACGGGAAGGGCAGAATAATATCTCCCTGAACCTTGGTGTGCCTTGTCTTGGCTAATCTCCCTTAGATAGATAACAACCTCATATAGATAGATAAATTGTTGTAATTAGTCTTATTCTTATTTTTATTATAGCTAATTATAATTATCATTGTTATCATTATTACCTTTAACATTAACATTTAAAAAAATAATATAATGGTGATGATTTACGGAGTTATGGTGTGTTTTGACATAATTATAAGTTTTTGAAAATCCTGTTGGTCTTTGGTCGGGTTGGACTTGGGCGCACTGAAGGTGGCGCCCAAGATAACGTCCAATAGGAATACTAATGGTGACTTTTATTTAATCCTAGCCTTTATCTGTGACCTTGCTCTTTCAAAATGTAATGGCGTTCAGATATAGGGTGATAGGGGGTCATGCTGATGCAGTTTCATGAGGTTGCAATGTATGGTGTTGTCAGGAAGTTGATAACATACCTACAACCAGACAGACTCACCTCCTTTCACCTCGTGTGTGGAGGTGATGATAATGGTGATGAAGGTGTTGATCATGAGTCAACAACAAACTGTAGAAGGTCGATGAGTCCGTGCTAGCATTCCTACTTTGTCTCAGTACCTCCTCCCTCCCTCCCTCCCTTCCTTCCTTCCTCCCTCCCTCCCTCCCTCCCTCCCTCCCTCCCTCCCTCCCTCCCTCCCTCCCTCCCTCCCTCCCTCCCTCCCTCCCTCCCTCCCTCCCTCTCCCTCCTCCTCCATTATCCACTCCGTCCTCTTTCATCCTCACCTCTCCAGCGTCCTTGTCTTAATTTCTTTTCTCTTTGTGTCACGTTCACAGTAGCGGCGCCTCAGTTTAGGTTGTCGTCTACCTCTCCTCCTCCTCTTCCTCTTCCTCTTCCTCTTCCTCTTCCACATACTCTGTAACCTTTCTTCGTGTCAATAATATAATACGTTTTCATTTTGGTTAATTCATTTCGTTTTGGAATTTTGATTTGGTGGAGTATTAGTAATTATTGTTCTCCCTTTTAATCTCCTCGCTTCTGGTTTCCATTCACTTTAATTTACTCTCGGAATCCATGTATTTCCCGCCTTATCGCGTCTTGTCGGCACCACTGTCTCTTCCGCTGCACCCGTCCTCACCCCTTCTTACCCTGGCCAGCGCTTTTATTATGTCTCCTCTTCATTTCCTGCTTCTCGTTATCTCTCTCTCTCTCTCTCTCTCTCTCTCTCTCTCTCTCTCTCTCTCTCTCTCTCTCTCTCTCTCTCTCTCTCTCTCTCTCTCTCTCGTTCCTAATTTTCCGTGTTTCTTCTTCTTCTTCTTCTTCTTCTTCTTCTTCTTCTTCTTCTTCTTCTTCTTCCTTGTCGGTGTTTGTGTCTTTGTCCTTGACCTAGTTCATGTACTTGTTCTCCTCCTCCTCCTCCTCCTCC
>JAPQNM010000042.1:1242910-1257910 GCA_029783475.1 Metacarcinus magister | reverse complement strand
CAAATAAAGCCGTTCATGCAAATCTCCCTAACATTGACACACACACACACACACACACACACACACACACACACACACACACACACACACACACACTACCCATTGAGTATATTAAGAAGGATGGGTTTTCTGGCACCCTCCCCGCCTGCCACACACTGCATCGATCAGCCCTCCTATTGACACCTGGACACCCGCATCCTTCTGAGCTGCAGGTAAGGTCAGGGGATGAGTCAGGCACCTCCTTCACCCACCTTGGCGAGGATTACCACACAACCTTGAGGCTATGGTCCTCGGGGGGGGGGGGAAGGGGGCGTTCTGCCAAGTGGAATCTGCAATATTTTCTTCCTTACCGTCTGTCGAGATTCTTTTGGTAATTTTCTTCGTCAGTTTAGATGTTTAGATTCTTGTTTTGTTTATTAGTTGGTATTCTGTTTTGTTTTGCTCTCTCTCTCTCTCTCTCTCTCTCTCTCTCTCTCTCTCTCTCTCTCTCTCTCTCTCTCTCTCTCTCTCTCTCTCTCTCTCTCTCTCTCTCTCTCTCTCTCTCTCTCTTTTTATGGTATTGGGTTTCTTGCTCTTTCTTTTCTCCTTTTTTCTCTTCGTTCTTTTATATCCTCTTCATCCGTCTATTTATCACTTCCTCCTTCCGTCCTTTTCATTCTTCTTTCTCCCTCTTTTCTTACTGCTACTCTTTCTTTTTATCTGTATATTTTTCCTTCCCTCCTTACTTTTTTCATTCTTTTTCCTCCATCTATCCATCCATCTATTCATCATTCCTATTTTTATTTCTTTCGTTATCTCTTTGCTTCTTCTCATTTTACTAATTTATATGTTTTTTGCTTATGTTTTCTTTTCCATTTCTTCTTTCATAATCTGTCATTTTTTTCTAATAATATGTCAATTAGTTCTTATGTATATTACTCTTTGCCTGAAAAGCTCTGCTAATTATTTCAAAGACTGCCTTTCAAAACTGTTAATTAGCATTTGGGCATTTCCTCAGCTATTCTTAAATGTTTCAATGTTTCACAAGAATTTCACACTAACCACCCTCGTGTCCTCCCTCACCTCATCCATAAACCTCTTTTTTGTGTTCTATTTCCCTCTGTTTGTTTCCTCGTAATTGTTTGGTTCGTATCGATACAAAAAATATATTTGACAACCCTTTCATTCAGTTTCATTGTCGGAAAATATCAAACTCCAGAGACATTATTCCCCTCTCTCTCTCTTTTAATTTAATTTGTATTATTAACATCTTTTCTGCCATTAACATCATTACATCAATTTTTTACCCTATCGTTTTCATCTTAAAGGCTTTGTTACGCTGTTAGCATGTCTTCTGTTTCTCTGATCATATTGTTTTTATTTCCTTCTAAACTTTAACATACGTCTGATTTTCCTTGAACTTTTATAACTTTCCCAAATGATATGTTACCAAAGTCTTCCTGTCCCATTGTCCGATAAACAGACACCTGACACTTATTACTTACACAGCTCAAGAAAATAGAACCCGGCTTTCAGTACAGAGGTAAAACGATTCGACCTTCCTGGAGGAGTAAGTGGCTTATAGCGCAGCCTATCTGTCAGGGGAGAAAATCCTTCAAGAATACTCTGACGGGGAAACAACCTAGAGGCGATAAACTCAATGGAAAACCTGATCCCATTCACTTTAGCATGTAGAGATTTGGGTTACAGGAACAGAAAGTAAGGAGGAGGAGGACAGCTGGTGTGCGTGGGTGGGTGTGCATGTGGGTGGGTGTGAGTGGGTGTGGGTGTGGGTGGGTGTACCGTAGGGATGTAGTGGTAGAAAGAGGTATACTGAAGGAGAAAATACACCTGAGTGAACAAGATTACCGAAGATACATTAGAAGGAACGGATGAAGGCAGTCCCACAAGGAGATGTAGACAAAGAGAGTGTTTAAAATGCATTGTGAATCGTGTTATTTGAGTGAGTTTAGAAAAAAACCCAAAGCTGAAGGGTGTGTTGTAAAAGGTGAGAAGAGTATTGGGGTCTCAGGGAATTGTTGGCCAAGGCAAAGGATTGTACGAGGAAGGAGTAGAGGATTACAGAAGGAAGGGAGGAGGAGGAGGAGGAGGATTGTATAGATGGTGCACATATTACAATTTAAAGAAAGGGTGAAGAATCTGGTCTGTTACTAGAGGAAGTGAATGAAAAAAAATATAGAAGAAAAAGAGAAAAAAAAATTGAAAAAGAAGTGTTCTTGCGTTATGGGGAATAAAATCAAAGTGTAACTAAATGATGCAGAAAGTGTATAATTAGCTCACTTTCATTATCAATACATGCAGTTTCCCTTTTGCTATATACTTTTGAGTAGAAAATAAAAAATAACTACACCAAGACCAACACAGAGTCATTCCCTCGTTTGGTCATTAACAGATAAAAGCCAATAACGAAATCAAGGCAAAAGTAGAGTATATGAAATCAATGTTTTGTAGAGCAGGGAAAAAACGTCGAAAAGCTGGTTTCAAAATTACTTGGCGAAGGAAACTTGTCGGAATTCCTTCTGTGGGATGCCTTGTGTCCACTAAACTTGAAGGAGACGAGGACAGGCTGTGGATGTTGATTCTCCTTCTTCCTTCCCCTCGTTCTCCTCCTCTTTCCCCTCTTCCTCCTCCTCTTTCCCCTCTTCTTCCTCCTCTTTCCCCTCGTCCTGCTTTTCCCATTATCGTTGTTTTGATCGTGGTCGTAGTCTTGTGTTTCCTCTTGTTCTTGTTCCTCATCTTCCTCCTCCTCTGAACTCCCTTCTACTATCTCTATTAAGAAGACCACTGAGGGGAGAGGATTGGATGGGAAGGTAAGGTAGGAAGGGAAGGAAAGAAGGAGTGAGGGAAAGGAGGGAAGGGAAGGGAAAGGAGAAAGGAAGTTAAAGTGTATATAATTTAGTGCATTAACTCATTACTTTGCTTGCTGAGTGTTACAGTTTTATGTTGTTTGGTCGTGTTTAAAAAAATGTGTTTGTCTTTTTGATATACGTGTTCATTTTTTCAAGTTAATACAGGTAAATTGTAAGCATTTTTCTTTTTCTTTCTTTCTTTTTAGCAGTGCAGTTACGTAATGTTTATGTCACGGCCTTCTTCTGTTTATCTTTTTTATTTAGGCTTGCGCTTGTTATTCCTTTTTTTCAGGCAACCTTTGTTATTTATTTATGTTACATGCAAGGAAAGGAAACATGTGCACTTGAAATTTTAAAGTGCAATGCGTTCATTTTAAAACACAAACGAAACAATATGTAATTTACGTCTGAATCCTATATAAATTAAATGCTCTTGGTTCATCTACAAATAAAATAATAAAAATGTTCACAACTTTACGAACAAATTATTGAAAGAAAAACTTAAAAACAATAAGGTTTAAGTTAATAAATGATAAAGTGAAGTTCATAATGTGAAAAAAAAACCCTTCAAGATGACCTCTAATCTAGGAATGCAAAGGGTAACTTGTCCTCATTGGTGATACTGTAACTATATGCATTTCTTAGGTTATCAGAGTTACACTTGGAGGTGGTTGAGGAAGGCTGGGTTGGAGGTCACTTCTTGAGTGTTTGTGGATGCAAGGAAGATTAATACCAAGAAGAAAACATTTGAGAACTTTATTGACTAGTGATTTCAGGTGTGGCAGGATGAAAGACTCTCTCTCTCTCTCTCTCTCTCTCTCTCTCTCTCTCTCTCTCTCTCTCTCTCTCTCTCTCTCTCTCTCTCTCTCTCTCTCTCTCTCTCTCTCTCTCTCTCTCTCTCTCCTGTGTGTGTTTGATAGTGTGTGTGTGTGTGTGTGTGTGTGTGTGTGTGTGTGTGTGTGTGTGTGTGTGTGTGTGTGTGTGTGTGTGTGTGTGGATGAAAGAGCTTCGTTTCAGGACAGGTGGACACTCGCTGCCTTTGTGTTGTGTTCCTTCAATGTATTCGTGTCAAAGTTACCTCGTCTCACCTTTTTCTTTTATTTGTTTTTACGTCCGTGTATTTTATTATATATATATTTTTTTAAGTTCCTTCAAAATATTGGTCGCCTTCCATAAGTTTTATATTAATGGTGGTTTTTTTTATTATTTTTTTATTGAACGTTATTGCTTCGTTTTCTGTTTGTTGATTGATTGAGTCAGTCAGTCAGTCAGTCAATCGTATGTTTCCCTCAGGATGAATCAATGTTTCCTCACACACAACATCAGTCAGGTCTGCGGAGGGAAAGTCAGGGAATAAAAACAATTTCTTGGTAAGCTGCCCACAAGAAAAGAAAAAAATTTAGTAGATTTAAGGAAAACAAAAGTAAGTTTACCTCGTGCGGTGATGTGATTCTAAATTCTTGATGGAGTTTAAAGTTGTAGCAAAGGAAGAAAGAGAGGAACGATTGCATGCTGGGAGTAGATGGAGTATATGCTGGAGAGCCTCGATTAGTGACGTAGAAAGACCCATCTTACTACTACTACTACTACTACTACTACTACTACTACTACTACTACTACTACTACTACTACTACTACTACTACTACTACTACTACTACTAATAATAATAATAATAATAATAATAATAATAATAATGATAATAATAATAATAATAATAATAATGATAATAACAATGGTAGTAGTAATGATAATAATTCTACCACAACAATAGTAATTACAAACAGAACCTAACCTAACCTAACCTAACCTAACCTAACCTAACCTAACCTAACCTAACCTAACTTAACAAAGCTGTACTCTCCATGCTGTACATTCCCACGCCGTACACTTGATACACGAGGTTTTCTGTGCTAGGTCAAGGGTGAAAGTCGTATATTTTTCCTCACTAATGTGATTGGCTGGCACCCACAGCATCCCCTTCATCACCTGACCAAGAACTACCTTATGGCACCACAGGGAAGAACGTGAGGGAATTCTTCAAGTGTTTTTCTCTCTCTATATTTCTTTCTTTCTTTATCTCTCTCTCTCTCTCTCTCTCTCTCTCTCTCTCTCTCTCTCTCTCTCTCTCTCTCTCTCTCTCTCTCTCTCTCTCTCTCTCTCTCTCTCTCTCTCTCCCCTTTTACCGTTACCCAAACTGTTTCCTTTTTGCTTTTCTTCCATCAATTCCTTCCTTCCCTCCTTCCTTCCTTCCTTCCTTCCATATATTCCTTCCTTCCTTCCATCTATTCCTTCATTCCTTCCTTCTACTCCTTCCATCTACTCCTTCCTTCCTTCCATCTACTCCTTCTTTCCTTCCTTCCTTCCTTCCTTCCTTCCTTCCTTCCTTTCTTCCTTTTCATTCCTTGAGTTAACGTCATTTTATTTTCATTTCAATCCATCGTGCTAGCGTGACGGAGGATGAAAACACACAGGTATTGAATAGAGTGTGTGTTGGTTGCCCTGAGAGACGCACACACACACACACACACACACACACACACACACACACACACACACACACACACACACACACACACACACACACACACACACACACACACCAAGTTTCCATTACAACAACCACCTTTAACACCTCTCCCATAGATTACCTTTATTTCGACCGCTTATATAGGGAAGGGAAGAGGGAGGGAGCAAAGTAGAGATGATCAGGAGATGATAACCATGAAAGTGTATATGGTATGGGTGATAGAGAGAATAGCAGTGAGAAGGAAAGAGAGTAATCATAAGTAAGGAAAAAGAGAGAGTGTAAACATGAGGAAGGGTAGAATGACGTGATGAAAAGTTATAGGGTAGAGAGATGAAGGGTACGTACGAGTGAGTGAGGGGAGAGAATGAGAATTAGGGAGATGAGGGAAGGAAGAAGGACAGCAATGAGGAAGAGGATGGGAGAGTAAGTATGAGGAATGGAGGAGAATGAGTGACTGTGAGGGAGAGTAAGGGGAGTTTAACGAAGCAGAGACAGTAGGGAGGTTAACGAGGGGGGGGGGAAGAAAGGGTACTCTCTCCCCTTATCTTCCCTTTACCCTCCCTTTACACCTTGAGAGAGAGAGAGAGAGAGAGAGAGAGAGAGAGAGAGAGAGAGAGAGAGAGAGAGAGAGAGAGAGAGAGAGAGAGAGAGAGAGAGAGAGAGAGAGAGAGAGAGAGATGACTGTTATATCTTTAAAATCCAAGGTACATAAGAGTAACAAGATTAGTCATTAAAATTCTAAGACGATTCAAGTCTAATATATATTGATTTTTTTTTTTTTTCTCTCTCTCTCTCTCTCTCTCTCTCTCTCTCTCTCTCTCTCTCTCTCCTCTCTCTCTCTCTCTCTCTCTCTCTCTCTCTCTCTTTCTTTCTCTTTCTTTCTTTCTTTCTATCTTTATTCACTTATTCATTTATTCATCTTTTTGTATGTTTCTAGAAGTACTGTACATGCCTTTATTTTTTCAACATTTTATTATTTCATTCAATTTTCTTTCTTTTTTATACATATATATTTGTTGTGTGTGTTCAAGAGCTGGCTTTTTTTTTTTAACCCTTTCCTCCTTTTATATATAAAGCTTTGTTCCATCCAATCCTTTCTATTTTTTTTATTTTCTATTCTGTCTGACTTCAAAATCCTTCCTTTTCCTACCTCGTGCAATCCTACCTCAACCTTTCTTTCTTTCTTCCTTTCTTTCTTTCTTTCTTTATTTATTTATTTATTTTCTCCCTCCTTTACTTCCTTCCATCCTATCTTTATTTGTCTATGATTTTTATATATTTTCCTTCACTGACATCCCTTCCTTCCATTCAGTTCCTTTTTCATTGCTTCTATTTTTCATTATTATTTTCTTTCCCTTCCTTTTATTTCCTTCTTTCCTTCCTTTCTTTCTTTCTTCCTTCCTTTCTTCCCATACGTCATTCATTTCTTTTTTCTTTCTTATATCCTTCCTTTTTCATTGTTCTTTCTTTCCTTTCCTTTAGTATCTCCTCATAACCTGTCTCTCCTCCCTTTCCTTCCTTCCTTCTCTCCTTCCCTCCTTCCTTCCTTCCTTCCTTCCCTTCCTTCTTTCCTTCCTTCCTTCCTTCCTTCCCTCCCTCCCTCCCTCTCTCCCTCTCTCCCTCCCTCCCTCCCTCCCTCCCTCCCTTCCTCCCTCCCTCCCTCCCTCCCTCCTTCCTTCCTTCCTTCCTTCCTTTTTTCCCTCCTTCCTTTCTTCCCATCTTTCCTTCTTTCCTTTCTTCCTTCCTTCCTTCCTTCCTTCCTTCCTTCCTTCCTTCCTTCCCTTCCTTTCTTCCTTCGTTGCCTGGCTCGGTCCGGTCTGGGAACACGTTTATTTCAAGTCATTATTGCCTTTATCACCTTCTCCTTCATTACCCTCACCTGCCCCACTCCCATCTACTCCTCCCCCCCCACTCTCTCTCTCTCTCTCTCTCTCTCTCTCTCTCTCTCTCTCTCTCTCTCTCTCTCTCTCTCTCTCTCTCTCTCTCTCTCTCTCTCTCTCTCTCTCTCTGCGTGGAAGGTATTTTTTATGTGAATGTAAAGGAAACTAGAGTGGAATGTTGGGTGTGATTCAGGTTAATACTTTCCCTTCACAGTGATATGAGTTGGTAGGGTTGAAGTATTAGTGTCTTGGATGTGTGAAGGCAATGAAAGAACACAGGAGAATGTGAGGGTATGGGATCAGAAGAGTTCTGCTCACCTTGATGTTTGTATCCAGTGACCCCATGACCTGGTGAGGCTGCTACTCAAGCCTCACCGAAACACGCATCACTGGTCTTGTATCGCCTTGTAAGCTGACAAAACTTTCGCGTCTCGGGTTAGAAAGTCATCTGAACCGCCGCTGTACCTCCGATGGTGGAGCAAAAATGGCAGTACACGTCCAGAAAGGCCGCGAAGGGTGTCTACGATGAAGTTATGTCGTCGTTTTTGCTTTGTTTGCTGCCAGAAAACGTCAGGTTCACGTGATAGTTTTGTACGTTTCTTATGCAAGTCCGGAAGAAAACTGTTGCTGAGAAATTAAGTGACAAAGAATGTTGGGCTTCCAGTTATCCTTGACCTTGTAATTATCCACGTAGAGTTCAGCCGCACCGAATCATATGAACGCAAGTATTCGGAGGTGAGTTTGTTGAATCCCGGCAAAGTGTAGTGGATCTGCGTGAGTGAGGGAGGCTCCGTGCTGCACGTAGTCTTATTCTTAGCAATCAGTTGTCGTGTTCTGCAGCTCCAGATAAAATTCATGGTACGCCAAAGCTGTTGCTGCCTGCGTCGCCTCGTGTCAAGAGAATAGTATGAATCTTACTCAGGCTGTTGTTTTCAGCTGTAAAGTTGTATTCATTCATGATGGTTTCCGTAATGCTCAATGCTGTGTATATCTTCTCAATAACAGACTTGTTTTGAAAATCCATCGCCAAGATGCCCTGAACGACGGCGGTTCAGATGAATTTCACGTCTCGAGTAACGCAAGTTTTGGCGACGCAACACCAGTGACGTAGGTGACAATGAGGCTTCACCACCTGCCTCACCACCTCATGGACTCACGCGCTGGACGCGTGTTCACCAGCCATTACCCTTCAAGTGATAGCTTATAATTCGTACAGTCCTATCCTCTTGCTGAAGGAGGACAACAACTACTCGCTCATCAGTGACAACCTTCAGCAACCTGAATGGGGCGCGAACCTCGGCCTACCAGGAACAAACAAAGTGGTTAACACTGAGGCAGCAAGTGTGTATGTCAGCACCACTCTAGTGTTGTCCAGTCGTTGCACGTTATTAACTAAGATGTGGGGAAATACGGAAATACGGAAGGTTCGTTCGTAATTCAGCGAAAAGAAGAAGTGGAGAGAAGAAAAGGTTAAAGGAGAGAGGAGAGGAGAGAGATGGAGCAATAAAATAAATGAGTTCAGGGCACCATGTCGTCAAGCACGGAAATGGTGGGAGTGAAACCAAGGATTGAGATGGATTGTGTGGGGCAGGGCGGGGCAGGGTAGAGTTAGTTGTATTGGTAGAAATGGGTGACACCTGTCGGGGGGGGGGCAGGATTATAGGCTACTGGTTTTTGCAGAGCGGGGAGGGAAGGGTGTGTGTGGGGGGGGGGTGGCTTTAAAATGGGGCGAGGATGGGATGGGGGGGAGGATAGGAATACACATGTGAGGTGAGACAAAAAATGTGGGACGGTGCGTGAGGTGGAACTATGCATTGTGTGATATTCTCTCTCTCTCTCTCTCTCTCTCTCTCTCTCTCTCTCTCTCTCTCTCTCTCTCTCTCTCTCTCTCTCTCTCTCTCTCTCTCTCTCTCTCTCTCTCTCTCTCTCTGATTTTCAACTCGCGACCTCCAGCGGAGTGTGGGTGGAGGATAGATTAGGAAAAATACTTGAAGGAGGAGGAGGAGGAGGAGGAGGAGGACGTAAAGAAGAAAAGAAAAAAAGATTCACTATTTCCCCCATAACTTTTTTTCTTCCATGACAAATACATAATATTCCTTCCTTCTTTCCTTCCTTCCTTCCTTCCTTCATTAATTTTTTTTCTCTCTCCTTCAACATTTTATCCTCCCTGCCACTCCCTTCCTCTCCACAAGGTCGTGCGTGCAATGTGTTCATGTTTGTCACGTCTCGCTAAAACGCTTTCTTCTCTTCCTTCAAATAGGTGTCATTAACATATAAAAATTCCTGCCATTCCACCGCCTCTGTTTCCCTATAATTACTCTCCAGCATTCAAGTTTTTTTTTCTTAATGAATTTCCTTTTTTGGTCTGGTTTAAAATGACCCAAAGCAGTGTTAATAAGGATAATTTTGGTGGGCGTGCGAGAGGCTTTAAGTGTAAACCCAATCCTCGCCCTTACAAACATGGCCACTTTTAATCGGGGTTTCAAATTAAGTGAAGTTAGGAAAGGGAAAAAAAAAAAAATCATTATTCTTACAGCAGCTCTCAGGCAAATTGGGAGAAGGTGCTTTGGGCTTGGTCGGGGGCGTGGGCGGGGATGGGCGGGGCAGGGCGGGGCTGAAGGGGGTGTATTGAGTCGGGCGGCAGGTGTTGGGAAAGGAGACATTGATGGTGGTAGTGGTGGAGGGGTTGACCATCATGACTTTGCCTGGGCCTTAACGTGGTCGTAAGCCTCACCTGGCCCGGCGCACACACACCTGCAGGCGGGGAGTGGTCGTCCTTACCTACAGTTTGCTTACTAATCTACAAATGGGGAGAAAAAATTGTACCATACTAACTTTTCTAACTTCAAAATGTAAATTGTGTTTTTTCTGCCTCGTGGATGAATTTGCTAAGGTTGATGTATAGTTGCGTGCTTGCGCGCTCACACACTAAATCTAAAACGCGCACACACACACACACACACACACACACACACACACACACACACACACACACACACACACACACACACACACATTCACACATTACCTTCCCTTCCCTTCACCTGCCCTTCACCTGCCCTTCACCTGCCCTTCACCTGCCCTTCACTTGCCCTTCACTTGCCCTTCACCTCTTAACACGATCCTTCTGAGTGAAGTTTACGAATTAACGCTTAGCGAACAAAGATGAATACAATAATAACAAAGTCAGCGGACGAATATATAAAATCATTAATAAAAAGATGAATAAAGATACATTTTAACATAGAACAAATAAGTAGATGAATCAAGGAATTACAAAAGAGGCAGGTAATTAGAACACATACTTAGTAATTATCCTCCATGACCTTGTGGGAATTGTGTGCCGTGGAAGAGGCTCAGAACTATTAAAAGAGGACTCCAATCGGCCAGCCAATCCTGCCATCGCGTTCGTATTCAACACCCACACATACAAAACTGAAGGAAATAGTTAAGAATTTATCTCCCGCAAAAAAAGTGGGATGAGTTGCAAATAATTAAGAAAGTATTGATGATAACAACAATAGTATTGATAGTAATATTGATAGTAATGATAATGATAGTTATAATGATAATGATGATAATAATAATAATAATGACGACATGATGGGTCCATTGTGGATGCCTGTCTAGGATACAACACATCATCCCAACACAATTAAACACAACACTGCACTGCAAATAGTTACACTCATCAACAACAACAACAACAACAACAACAACAAAAACAACAGTAACAACATATTTACACATGAACAGGTATCACCAAAGCACGAGTTTAGAAGAAACCCACACACACACACACACACACACACACACACACACACACACACACACACACACACACACACACACACACACACACACACATGGTATACCAATCTTCGCCTACACACGGTATCACAAGTTCCATTGCATCTGAATAAAGTTTGCGCGGCACATAACCGTGAATGTCCCACTGATGGAATTGGATGAGGTGGGCGGGTGGGCGGCCGGGCAAGTTTACCTGCAGGCAGTACAAACACACCTGAGCACTGCATGTCATACCTGTAATTACCTTGCCGCCAGAACCACACCCTTCCTCACACACATTCTCTCTCTCTCTCTCTCTCTCTCTCTCTCTCTCTCTCTCTCTCTCTCTCTCTCTCTCTCTCTCTCTCTCTCTCTCTCTCTCTCTCTCTCTCTCTCTCTCTCTCGTTACCTACATCACCCTCAATGCAATCAGGCGGCCTCGTGTAATCGATGAAAGCAATTTACATCGAGAGAAAAAAAAAAATTTCCTCGTCAAAGCTTGTTCGAAAGTTAAAACAGAAGAAATTGGCGCGCGCGCACGAGAGAGAGAGAGAGAGAGAGAGAGAGAGAGAGAGAGAGAGAGAGAGAGAGAGAGAGAGAGAGAGAGAGAGAGAGAGAGAGAGAGGTGGCCTTACGTATATCCCACTTTAAAAGCTCGAACCCAACCCAAAAATAGCTTCTGCCCAACTATCGCTAACTTGAACAATCTAAAAGAGAGAGAGAGAGAGAGAGAGAGAGAGAGAGAGAGAGAGAGAGAGAGAGAGAGAGAGAGAGAGAGAGAGAGAGAGAGAGAGAGAGAGAGAGAGACACACACACACACACACACACACACACACACACACACACACACACATTCAGACACATTCACAAACACAGACAGACAGACAGACACGACAAACAAACAAGGTAAACTGAAAGGAACATAATCTAGAAGCAAAGACGGACACCCACAAAATCAACAGCGGAAAGAATAGACGGGGAAAGGCAGCGCGAGGAGGAGGAGGAGGGGGAGGAGGAGGAGGAGGAGGAGGAGGAGGAGGAGGAGGAGGAGGAGGAGGGGTGAAAGTGTGATAAAGAAGAGGATGCTATAAGTGGATTTGTTATGATTTACTAATTGTTTTTCTTTCCTTCCTCAGGTGAGTGTTGAGGACGACAGGCGGGCAGGCGAGGCAAGGTAATGAGAGAGAGAGAGAGAGAGAGAGAGAGAGAGAGAGAGAGAGAGAGAGAGAGAGAGAGAGAGATTTAAATGGTGTTTAAATTCTCGTTGCACTTTCCGGAACAAAATGTGAACTTTTTCCAACGCCTGAACCACTAAGTTTATATGTAATTTCCTGAACCCATCGTGTAATGAGTTTGGATTCTTTTATTTTCACCCACCGAGAACAAATAGCAAATAGAGTTACAACAAATGAACCAGACCTAAAGTATTTATATACCTTATTTGTTCTTATATATATATTTCCTGTGTGTGTGTGTGTGTGTGCGTGCGTTATCTATTAATGTTAAAATAAATTAATAACAACATACATACATTTCCCTTGACCAAATTAACCAAGACCTTCCTTAAATTCACTCTCCATCCCTTCCCCTTATCAATTATTTCCTTGCTTCGTGCCAAATAATTCTCCTTCTTGCCACATTTCGCTGCCATAGCATTATATCTTCCATTTCTCGACGGCAGCCCTTCCTTCTCCTCCTCCTCCTCCTCCTCCTCCTCCTCCTCCTCCAGTAAATTAAATAATGGAGAGATAGCCAAGAAGATCGCTTCGGATTAAGTTACAAGCGTGGCATTATTATATACATTTTTCTCCCTGAGGTTGATTCTTGTAAATATCAAGTGACGTCACAGAGAGAGAGAGAGAGAGAGAGAGAGAGAGAGAGAGAGAGAGAGAGAGAGAGAGAGAGAGAGAGAGAGAGAGAGAGAGAGAGAGAGAGAGAGAGAGAGAGAGAGAGAGAGAATATCACCCTTCGTAGATATTATCTGTAATTTTTTTGGAATCTTTGACACTTATGACTTTGTTATGTATTATTTTACTTAGGCTTCTCCTCCTCCTCCTCCTCCTCCTCCTCCTCCTCCTCCTTCTTTATTTTTCCCCAATTTCTTTGTCCTTGTTCTTGTCGTTCTCCTCCTCTTCTCTTTTTTATATCTCTCTTTCCCTATCCTTTCATCTTCTCCTTTCTCTTTTTCACTTCCTCTTCCACCTCTTCTTCCTCCTCCTCCTCCTCCTCCTCCTCCTCCTCCTCCTCCTCCTCCTCCTCCTCCTCCTCCTCCTCCTCCTCCTTTTCGTCTTTGTCTCTTTGCCTGTCATTTCCACAGTTTGCCTCAGGACACACACACACACACACACACACACACACACACACACACACACACACACACACACACACACACACACACACACACACACACACACACACACACACACACACTGCAATACATGGCCAAGATATCTTACGCTCTTTGTGGACTCTGACCTTGAAACGAACAAATGAACATCGTTGCTTTAAGATTTAGTTCCTTATGCAAAAGTGTGTTCGATCCTCTTTTCTCTCTCTGTTTCTCGCGAGTCAATTCCTGCACACCGAGAGTCGTTGTTCCTTTGTTTAACCTGAAGGAAGGAAAAGTTCTATCGTTTATATTTTTTTTCCTTATTTTTTTTTTTTTTCAACCTTATTAAAAGACACGCATGAGATTTCTTTCCTTTTTCTCTATTGTTTTTTTTGTTTTGGGTGTGTGTGTGTGTGTGTGTGTGTGTGTGTGTGTGTGTGTGTGTGTGTGTGTGTGTGTGTGTGTGTGTATGTGCGTGCGTTTGCTTGCGTTTGCGTGTGCATGCAAGCGGCAAATCAGAACAAGAAGAAAAAAAATTGGGTCATTCGTGTGTTGGGGTTGGTCAGCGATGTGGGACGGAGCTTTGAGGGAACAGGCGGAGTGGTGGGGGTGGGGAGGGGGAGGAGAGGGAGGGAAAGAGTGGTAGAAAAATTCAAATGAGGCCAGGGAGTGGTGGGAGGGAGGGAGGGAGGGAGGGAGGTGGATGGAATGAGACTCGGGAGGAAGGGTAAGAGTGAATGGGAAAAAAGGAGGCAAATGACGAAGGAAAAAAAATATTAAATGGGAGAATGAAACAAGGAGGAAGAAGAGTCAAATTAAAGAAGAAAGGAAGGGAAATAATGGGAAGAGAGAGAGAGAGAGAGAGAGAGAGAGAGAGAGAGAGAGAGAGAGAGAGAGAGAGAGAGAGAGAGAGAGAGAGACGCTGTGTAAATCAATTGTTTCCTGTTAGGTCAGCCGGCTCCTCTTTTCCTACCCTGGAAACCTTCTTGGGTACCATTACGCTCCTCCCTCCCTTCACCACGCCCTGCTTCACCACGCCCCCAAGGCTCCTCCTCCTCCTCCTCCTCCTCCTCCTCCTCCTCCTCCTCCTCCTCCTCCTCCTCCTCCTCCTCCTCCTCCTCCTCCTCCTCCTCCTCGTGGTGTTCCTCGTCCTTGTCCTTCTCCTCTTTCTTATTTTTTCCTCAACCCTTTCTGATTTTTCTGGAGTAATTTTTATTGTTGATTTTTCGTTCTCGACTTGCAAATCCTATATGTTTTTTTTCGTCCTCGATCCTTACTTCCTCCTCCTCCTCCTCCTCCTGTCCTTTTATTTCTCCAGCCTGAGTCCTCTTAGTCGTACCTCGCCTCACCCCGCCCACCTCTGACCCACTTCAACGCCTTGCCTGCCTCACCCTTACACTCTCGCACCGCCACACCCTCGTTTCTCCTGCCCCAATTACCAGTCCGTCCAGCCCACACATCCTTTCACCCTTCCCCACTTTACCCTTGCTTGCCTCCTTTCTTCCTGGTATCATCCTTAATCTTTGTATAAATGTTGCTTCACCCCTGACCTTCTGTTGCGCATTCTTAGGGTCATGTCAGTTTCATGGCCGTCAGTCTTTGTTTCTTGGCGTTGGTTCCGAGTT
>JAPQNM010000042.1:1210410-1237910 GCA_029783475.1 Metacarcinus magister | reverse complement strand
TATGTGTAGTCTTTTGATATTCGATCGTATGGATATAACTCGATATTCGTGGTCGTTCAGCAAGAAGAGGAGGAGGAGGAGGAGGAGGAGGAGGAGGAGGAGGAGGAGGAGGAGGAGGAGGAGGAGGAGAAGAAGAAGAAGAAGAAGAAGGAGGAGAAGGAGGAGGAGGAACAAAAAAACACAAAGGAAGAATAAACATCAGTATACCTGTTGGCTTTACAAGGATGTTTGAGATAAACTACACTATCTAATCTGAAGTGAGAGGCAGAGGACAGTAAAGGCGAAGGCTCCTCCCCACCCACGGCTCCCTCCACTCGAGGTTGGCAAGAAAGGGTGAAATAGAAAAACCAAGAAGCATGAAAAATAACTTAACTAAATAGAATTTCTTTAATAGGAATGAGATAAGGACTATCAGTACTACTTCTTCCCAGGAGTTAATATACCACTAGCAACAAAATCCAAAAAAGTGACATTTCTTAAACATATATCTATATTAATATATTTATTTATTTTCTTGCTATCGTTTACCGTTATGTCCATGTTAACTGCTCTTCTGAACTTGTTAACTGCATGCTTCTCCCTCTTTCTCGGCCTCGCCGCACACGACTTTCTACTCACTCTCATCCCTATTCTGCGAGAGCTCACCAGTATCTTCACTCTTTCTTCCCTTCTACTGGTAAACCCTGGAACTCTCTATCTGAATCTGTAGTTCTACCTTCCTACGACTTGAACTCATTTAAGAGAGGAGTATCAAGACACCTGCAACCTTAATTTTTGCATATACTTTCTGATTACTCTTTCATCTTTAGGGAACCAGCTATTACGTGGACTTTTACATAACGTTTTTTTTTACCCTTGGCTGGTTCTCCAATAGCATAAAAAGAAAAAAAAGTAATATATATATATATATATATATATATATATATATATATATATATATATATATATATATATATATATATGTGGAAGATTACTTGCTCTAAATATCTTTGATTGTGTTTGTTGTTTTATTTACTCAGCTGTTTGTTGTGTGTTTGTTCATGCGTTAGTCATGCAAACAGGCAGGAATGTTTTATTTTAGTATATGTGTATTGACACAAACGTGAAGATATAAATGAAGGAAGGGAGAGGGAACGTAGCGAGTGTGTGAAAGAAAAGTAATAAGGAGGGAAACAAGGGTGAGGCAGTAGGGTGAGCAGGGTGTGGCGAGGATGTGTATCGACAGACCCGAGGGTAGATTAGGAGGAAGGGAAGAAGGGATGAAGGAAGCAGGGAAGATGAAGGAGAAGGGAAAATGAGTTGAGTAAATATAAAAGAATTGTTTGTGAATTACAGGCGGTAGAATTCTGAAGTAGTGTATAGGAAGGAAAGCAGGAAATAGGGGGAAAACTGAAAACGAAGGGAATAAGGTAGCATATGGAGAGAGAGAGAGAGAGAGAGAGAGAGAGAGAGAGAGAGAGAGAGAGAGAGAGAGAGAGAGAGAGAGAGAATACACTTGTAAGTAAGGAACAGTAAGTGGAGTTAGTGAGGTGGAGGAAGTGGTTCAGAAAGTCCACCAACATCGTCAACATCAGCAATCCAGCGCCGTTAGAATCTACATAATTTGTTCTTCCAACTTTGGGTAAAAACTTTAGATCTTTTTTAGAGGCCTCGTCCACCGGGTCTTTTAAGCAGATTTTATTCCTCTTTCAAATCCCGAAAGTTCAGAGGCAAGAAAAATAAGATTTGTAAAGGAGAAAAAAAAAATGATGAAATGTATATCGAAAAATGTGGTTGAAATGCTAAACGTCTTTATAGGAATATAATTTGTATATACTTTCGGTGGATTAAAGAGAGAGAGAGAGAGAGAGAGAGAGAGAGAGAGAGAGAGAGAGAGAGAGAGAGAGAGAGAGAGAGAGAGAGAGAGAGAGAGAGAGAGAGAGAAAGAGCAAGCAAGCAAGCAAGCACCATTGAGGTAGTGTTTGAAGGGGGAGGCAGGGAGGCCATATAAACTAGGAACTCCATTGCTTTTGTTATGGAGAAGTGACGCGTCAACTTGTATCCTTGGAAGGTAAACGAACACTGACTTAATATTACCTGACCTTGACACACACACACACACACACACACACACACACACACACACACACACACACACACACCTTTCGGGAACACTGACCATTAAAGGAGACAATATTTACACTATTAATTCATGGCTATAATATATTTTTCTAGTACACATTAAAGAAAAAAACCAAACATGCCATATATAGCTTAAGGTTTTAAACACATCAAGTATGTTGGCATGAGTGAGTCAGGTCAGGTCAGGTCAAGTGAGGTCAGGGAGTTAGGTCAGGTGGAGTGAGGTCAGGCAGTGGTGGGCCTTGGAACGAGTGGCCAGGCGGATGTTTACCGAGGAGCGTCACAAAGTCAGAGTGAAAAGAGGCGACAAGTTTCCAAGTAGACCTCCGGGGCCGATGAGAGGGCGGTGCCGCGTAAAACTGGCCTTCTGTTGGAAACTCGAAATAAAACGCTTCTTGAGTTTGGGGGACTGTAGTGGAGGAAGAAGAAGAAGAAGAAGAAGAAGAAGAAGAAGAAGAAGAAGAGGAAGAGGAGATAGAGGAAGAAGAGGAGGAGGAGAAACCAGGCAAGCAATTTACACTTAGTTGGGTTCACTTTTTGTCAAGTGTTCTTTTTCAAGCCTTCGATCGTGCTGAATATTACCCGCTTTGCATCCACGAGGAGGAGGAGGAGGAGGCGGAGGAGGAGGAGGAGGAGGAGGAGGAGGAGGAGGAGGAGGAGGAGGAGGAGGAGGAGCACCAGCAGCAGCAGCATCATCAGCATCAACACTAGACAGTATTGACAGTGTTGCAGTTCATTGCTTTGCTTCCCGTTCCTGAACATTTAAGAACATCACATAAACAGTTATTTTCCCCATGATTGCAGCTGTTCCTGAAATTATTTATTTATTTTTTTTTGAGTCAGGGGATAGGAGGAGGGGGAATTTTGTCTCGTGTCTATGCTGGTCAGAGTATGAATCAGGATTAAAATGATGATGATGATGATGATGATGATGGTGATGATGATGATGATGATGGTGGTGGTGGTGATGACGATAATTATGATGATGAAGATAGTTGAGTATTGATATTAGCATTTTATTTAATCACAATATATTTTTTGCTTTTTCCTAGTCGTCTCATTGTAACCCTTGCTCTCCTGTAGACAGTCAGCTGTTTCCCGTTGTGTTCTGTTGTTTCCTGTTGTTCCCTGTTGTTCCCTGTATGTTACCTTCCTTCCTGTACAGTCTTAAGGAAATATAGACAAAAAATGAAGTTTATGTTGATATATAAGTAATATGTTGTGTGAAAATGCATTAGTAATCACATTTGCACTCCTCTTCTTCCTCCTCCTCCTCCTACTACTCCTCCTCCTCCTCCTCCTCCTCCTCCTCCTCCTCCTCCTCCTCCTCCTCCTCCTCCTCCTCCTCCTCCTCCTCCTTCTCCTCCATCTTCTTCTCTTCCTCCTCCTCCTCCTCGTCTCCTTGTTATTCTGTTTTATCCAGCACTCACTCTATCCCTCGTTTTCTATCCCTGTGTTCCTATGTGTTCCTCCTCCTCCTCCTCCTCCTCCTCCTCCTCCTCCTCCTCCTCCTCCTCCTTCTCCTTCTCCTCCATCTTCTTCTCTTCCTCCTCCTCCTCCTCGTCTCCTTGTTATTCTGTTTTACCCAGCACTCACTCAATCCCTCGTTTTCTTTGCACGGTTTCCTTAGGGTGGAGGTGAAAGCCTTCTTCCCCCCGGCCTCTATTATGAAGTGTTTCCCCGTGATGGAAGCCTCCTATCTAGACGCCCTGTAATTGTTTCCATCCACGAGCAGGTCTCAGGGTCACGCTGCATCCTCCTTCCTCTCTTTTCCCTTTTCCTTCGCTTTTTTCCCACCTTTACTCTATTATTGCTGTGTTTGTTACTTCGTTGGTTCCTTTCTTTTGTTACTATATTCAAGTATGTTTGCTCTCTTGTATTTGCCGTCTGTCTTTCTTTGTTTTGTTTCTGTTTTTTCTTCCTACTTTCTTTTCTTCCTTCTGCTCGTTTGTTTATTTCATCCTCTTATTGTTCTTCAACTCCATCCTTCTTTTCCTTTCATTCATCATTCTGCATCGCACTTAAAGGACGAAATGGATTCTGCTCTCTCTCTCTCTCTCTCTCTCTCTCTCTCTCTCTCTCTCTCTCTCTCTCTCTCTCTCTCTCTCTCTCTCTCTCTCTCTCTCTCTCTCTCTCTCTCTCTCTCTCTCTCTCTCTCTTTTTCCATTTCTTGTCATTGTATATTCGATGCAATAGTCTGCTATATAATCCTGGTTCTGGTAAAGTCATAGCCTCTGCCTTCTCAATCTAGTAAAAAAAAACCCTGTAAATACATTAATTCAAGAACATAAAACACTTTGGTCGTGATCAGCAGTCGATGAAGAATCAGGCTTTTACGACACACTCTTAATCTTAATCCGTATTCAAGCTTAGTTACATCGGTCTCTCTATGTGCATTGAAAGCCTCGTAGAGTTTTATATTTAGGTGTGATGATGCTGCCGCTTGAGCCTCAACTGTGTGTGTTTGTCCTCGAGGTCACATCTCCGCTGGAGGATTCTCTGTTGTCGACAAATGTTATTGGATTCTGGCTGTAAATGGAGACAGTTGACCTTAGACAACCAATTGCTGCCACTCACCCCCATGCCCCCCCCCTTTCTGTCCCCTCCCCTGCCTCCCCTCCAAGGCGCCACCCCCTCCAGCCCTACCAAGGAAAGGAAGACGTTCGTGTGTCTGTTTAGAGTTTAAAGTCTGTGTTTTTTTTCTTTCTCCAAATTCTAAAGTATGTCGTTTCCTTTTTTCCTCACTCTAAAGTCTGTGTTGTAGTTATTTTTCTCTCTTTAAAGTCTATGTTGTAATTTTTCCGGCAACCCTTCCAAGGAAAAGAACAAATAATGACGACTGAGAGAGAGAGAGAGAGAGAGAGAGAGAGAGAGAGAGAGAGAGAGAGAGAGAGAGAGAGAGAGAGAGAGAGAGAGAGAGAGAGAGAGAGAGAGAGAGTGATTAAGTCATCTTTATCATTCTTCTTCCTGAAAGTATGATTTTGTGAGAGGAATAAGTATTTAGTTAAAGCACACGAGTGGGAAACCAAAGAGGAAGGTTGTATGAAAAGTTTAAAGTAGGTAAATATAGTGATCAGAATACTGTATCATACCCTCAAGAAACTCCTGCAGGAGTTCCCTGGCGTGGCCGTGACGGTGCCTCCCCAGAAGGACCGCGAGTCCTGCACCGTGGGGCTCAAGGGTCCCCGCCGCCAGGTGACATGGGACACGGC
The DNA here is from genome assembly GCA_029783475.1 of Metacarcinus magister. NCBI lineage: Eukaryota > Metazoa > Arthropoda > Malacostraca > Decapoda > Cancridae > Metacarcinus > Metacarcinus magister. The sequence continues at coordinate 1,232,577 of JAPQNM010000042.1, read as the reverse complement.
CGCCCTCACCACCTGTCTGCAGGTCGCCACCACCACCTGCCGACCCGCCCACCCTAACACCCACTCTAACACCCACCCTAACACCCACTCTTAACACCCACCCTAACACCCACTCTTAACACCCATCGACCCTCACCTCACCTGTCATAATGAAGGAACAGTAATAGTTGCGGAAATTTCATAGTCAAAAAATGAAAGAAAAACTTCTCCTAGAAAAGTGAATGGTAATAATTAATATTGAAATGTTCGTAGTCACCCTCGATGACACCATCTTTGTAAGTGATTGTATGCAATGTAATTTAAAATGTTTTGTAAATTGTATACATCAAATTGATTGATATTTTTCTGTCAATTAAAAAAAAAGTTTTCTCTTGAAAACTGAACTGAAACCAATACAATACTTTTCATATTAATAAAATACATTTACAAAAACAATGTATGGACTTAACCTTATAATATATTCATTAAAGTTTCCCCGGAAAAATAATTCAAAATAATAATGTAATGAATATAACAGCTTTCTTTTACATTATTTACGTTCTACAGCGGAAAATTACATTGTCTTATTTATCTCTCTCCCCTCAAGTTTGTGCTGTAACTCTTTCTCCCTCTCTTTAGTCTGTACCATACTTTTTTCCCCTCTCTTTAAAGTCTGTGCCGTAGTTTTTTCCCAATCTTTGATATAATGTCTGTACTGTAATGTTTTCCTCTTACTAACATTAGTTCCTTACATTCAGTCGTAATGATAACACGCCGTTCTACCCTGACGCAAGGAAGCAGTCCACGGTATCCTTAGTCTCGCCTATTCACTTCTGTCACTATGTTTCCATTTACTCCATTTTATTCTCTCTTTTGTCATCCTACCATACTGAAATCAAATCTAAACACCAATAAGACTCGTGGAGGTGTTGATAGCATGGGTCTGAAGGGTAAGTCAACGTGACACTCCTGCTCCGTCTCGTGTCACTACCAAACATGTCAAGCTCAGCCCTTGATCTCGCCAGGCACCAAATCACACGTCCTCCATACCCAAGGCAGTGAAGGACGGCTAGTTAATCTCCCGCCGGTAACGCTAAACACGGCTTTCAACGGTAATTGTACACGTAGTTAATCATTAGCCTCGCAAACGCTGTGTGTGTGTGTGTGTGTGTGTGTGTGTGTGTGCGTGTGTGTGCGTGTGTGTGTGCGTGTGTGTGTGTGTGTGTGTGTGTGTGTGTGTGTGTGTGTGTGTGTGTGTGTGTGTGTGTGTGTGTGTGTGTGTGTGTGTGTGTGTGGAAATATTTTGAAGAATATATGCTTGGCAGAGGTTTTATATAAATGTTAAATTTCCTGCAGTTCTCGTATACTTATTAATCTGTGTTAATGTGTACCTTTATAAAGACGAAAATATACAGTCGTAGGATAAGGTCTAATATTACCTTTCCTTTGTAATTAGTTCCACCTTATTCTGAAGTGTTTATTAAGACGACAATAATACGTGGATGGAAAATGTTAATCGGTCAATTCCAGTAATGAAGCAGAATTACAATAGTTCCAACTCAGTGGTTCAGATACAGTGCTTCGGTTCAATTGCTTCGTGTCTTGGTTTGCTTCAATGACGGTTCTTAAGTTTCGTCATGATAAACAGATCAAATTTAGTTTCATAAGTGTTGAAGGGAGACGAGGTGAGTTAGTGGTTTTACAGTTTATACCAGACAATCTAAATCATTCAACATATTACTATTATATCTAGTTTACAATGTTAATTAATACCACCATAGCATACAGGCAGTGATGGTTGGTTCCTTCACTGGGGCAGATTAGACTCAAAATGTGACCTAATTAAAAAAAATTTAAATAAAAAAAGGACAGCAAACAGACTAATGGAGGGAGACGAAAAATATGTTCTATACTTTTGATATGAGAAAAAGTAAATAGTGACCTTACCAGACCCAGGTTTAATTAGAGGATAATGTATAAAAAAAAAGCAGTGCGGAGAAAATGCAACGTTCTCAAGAGAGGGAGTGCAAAGAGAGAGAGAGAGAGAGAGAGAGAGAGAGAGAGAGAGAGAGAGAGAGAGAGAGAGAGAGAGAGAGAGAGAGAGAGAGAGAGACAGAAGGTGGTGGTGGTGGTGGTGGTGGTGGTCATCCCTCCTGGTTTTGTTGCTTTATTCTTTACTTTGTTTTCAGAATAATGAGGGAAGGAGTTTCTTTTTCCTTGCTCTCTCTCTCTCTCTCTCTCTCTCTCTCTCTCTCTCTCTCTCTCTCTCTCTCTCTCTCTCTCTCTCTCTCTCTCTCTCTCTCTCTCTCTCTCTCTCTCTCAATGAAGGATTTCGTCATATTCTTTTTCGTGACGCAAGAAATTAACTAACAAAGGAAAATAAACAACGCTTTATATTATTTATTTTGTTTCTTACTTCATTCCATTTTCTTTCCCTTCCTCCAATTTCGTTTTTCTCTCCACACTTTTTTTTTTCTCTCCTACCTCCACCCGCCTCTTATTTTTTCCTCCTCCTCCATTCTATCTGTAGCTCTTTATTTTTTTTAGTTATTTCTTTCCTTCGTTATTTGCTTTCGCCTCTCCGCCTGTTTCACTTTCCTCTCCTCCACCACCCCATTCGTGGCTCCTCTGTTATATTCTCTATGACCACCAGCGCCTCTAGTCTCTCCCTCCTCCTCCTCCTCCTCCTCCTCCTCCTCCTCCTCCTCCTCCTCCTCCTCCTCCTCCTCCTCCTCCTCCTCCTCCTCCTCCTCCTCCTCAACATGTGCACCTGGCAACACCTAAGAAAGAGGCTTCTCACCTTTCACCCTCAGACTCAGTTCGCCTTTGCCTCACTTCACCTTCCTTCCCTGATTAAGATTCACCTGGAAAGTTACATTTACTCACCTCACTGTACGCTCAACACCTAACACACACAACACAACACAACACACACACACAACACACAACACACACAACACACACAACACTGCTCGCTAGCTCAGTGGTAGTGTACTTACTTGTCACTTGGCAGGCTGAGGTTCGCGACCTGCTCGGGTTGCAAAATGTTCATAGATTAGCGAGTATTTAATGTCCTCCTTGAGCATGTGTGTGTGTGTGTGTGTGTGTGTGTGTGTGTGTGTGTGTGTGTGTGTGTGTGTGTTTGTGTGTTTGGATCCCTTTTCATGTGCTTCAGAAGTTAATGATTTCCTTGAGTGGTGTTATTCATCTCTAAACCTTTCCTTCTTTTCTTCGATCCTTTTCTACCTCCATCCCTCCCTCCATTTCCTTCCTTCCCTGACCTCTCTTTTCCCTCTTCTAGACTCCCATTTCCCTCTCCGCTCTTGCTCCTCCACCTCATCTCCACCATTCATGTTTCTTCTCCCAAACCTTCTTCCTACCGTCTTTCCTCTCCATCCCCATCTTTATATTCCCCTCTTCCCCTCTCTGTTCCCCTTCCCCACCATGCAGTCGCCTCCCCTCCTTCCTCCCTCAATTTAACCTTCATCAGAGGTCACCAACGCGATGGATTATTGGTCAGGCTAGCACTGGATGCAATCTGGAGTATTTTTTCTTTCTGATTCAAAAGAAAACTTGGAAGAATAGGCCACTAGACTCTACCGATTACTTGGAGAGGGGAAAGGGAAGAGGCTAAGGATGGGTGAGGGAAGGAGTAAGAGATGGAATGTGAGGGGAAGGACGCAGGAAGTGGATTGTTTGCGGAAGGAGACTGGAGTTGGAACGAATGGAATGGTGGAGGAATGAGAAGAGGGTCGAGGATGGGTGTAGAGGGAAGAGTAGACAATTGTAAAGGAGGAGGAGGAGGAGGAAAAGGAGGAAGTGAACGAGCATTGAGAACCAAGTAACTGAAAGAAAGAGACAAGCAAGAAGACAGTGTAACGAGGCCTCGCGGATGTTGAAGGGTTAATTGCACGCTAAATTTAGAGTCAAGAAGTTAAACAGTTGCAAAAAGTATTTATAGAAAGAAGGTCGTGAAATGATAAGTAAATGCATTATAATCTCGTCTCCTGAAGCCCTTTAGAGTGCACGGAGGAGGAGGAGGAGGAGGAGGAGGGAGGAGGAGGAGGAGGAGGAGGAGGAGGAGGAGGAGGAGGAGGAGGAGGAGGAGGAGAAGAGGAGAGAGGACAGGTGAGGTACATACTAAGCTATTCAGGGCTTAGGGATGACCTCCTGTACTTACATACATAGACACATTACATACACAGTTCTGGCCTGCATTTATGTGTGTATGCATGTGTATGTGTGTGTGTGTGTGTGTGTGTGTGTGTGTGTGTGTGTGTGTGTGTGTGTGTGTGTGTGTGTGTGTGTGTGTGTGTGTGGCAGAAGTGGTGGAGGTGAGTCATTGAATTTCATCTCCTTCTATTTACATCATATCACGGAAACTTTACTTTACGGCGCGGTGCCCAAAGATTATTGTTCCATTAGAAAAGTGGAGCCCAAGGAGACCCCGTCCACCATACTCCCCCCACCCCCCAAAAAAAAAAAACTCGGCAGGTAGGCAGCGGCGGAGGGACGCATAATATACTTCATTTTTTTCACTTGTCTTAATGATACGGCAGAAATATTATGCAGGTCACCGCCGGCACGGAAGAAATGAAGGAATAGTGTATAGAGAGTGTAGTGGTGGTGTGGTGGTGTGGTGGAGAGGAAGGGGCGAGGGTGCAGCCTTTGTGGTGGGGCGGTGGTGGTGGTGGTGGTGGTGCCTAGATGGAGAGATTTATTAAGGGGCGGCTCAGGGTAGGAGGCCAAGCAAGGAAAGAAACACAACTGCTGGAGGGAAGCCTAGAGGGAGGGAGGGTGAGGGGGGCAAGGAGGGAAGGGAGGGTGAGGGGGCAAGGAGGGAAGGGAGGGTGAGGGGGACAAGGAGGGAAGGGAGGGTGAGGGGGACAAGGAGGGAAGGGAGGAGGAAGTGGAAGGTAGTCAGAAATTATGAAGCGAAGGTCCGGGAATGTTAAGGGAACGAAGGAATTACAGGAGGATGAGGATGAGGCCAACGAGGCAAGTACCTGACTTAATTAACGGGTTTATATGTTGACTTATTGTACACATGAACACACATTTCAGTCGTCAACATGGAGTAGGTTGTGTATGTATAATATTACGTATTTGGTTTTTGATTAATGGATGCAATATTTACTTTTATAAACTGATTAATTCTGGAAACAAACTCGGTTACGTGAATTGTTTATGTTTACGTCTTCCCTTATTCCCACTACGAAGACAAATTCATTCCTCCGACTTGAACTCTGAATGTCGCGTTATGTTGTGATTAATATATGTGGTTTTATTGGTAGTGGTCGGTGTCATCACTAATATCACCACTAAAACACGGTCGTGGTGCCTGGGTTTTAGTGGTGACCGAGCAGCATCAAGCCACGGAAAGTTAGAGTGCATATTAAACTTTGACTTTCCTTCCGTCATTTCAGGTTTGTTATTATTTTGTGTTCGAACCTTGAATCACGAAGCACCAATACTACTCACGGAACTATCATGGCGCGTTTCAGAAGTTGGCTTTCCTTTTTCTGGTCCAACATGAAGTTTGAATGAAGTTATGCCATATATAGAAATCTTGATCATTGGGCCACCGTAAGCGATGCAGAAAGTGGTATGAACGTAGGTTTGAATATTTGGTTTACTAAAGATTCAGACGCAGGGTCGTGGTGGTCAGTTTAGAAACAACTTTAAGTCAAATGGTGTTAACTGGAGCGAGTCAGACTATAAAGACACACACACACACACACACACACACACACACACACACACACACACACACACACACACTTTCAACCTCAGTGACGTGTCCCCACCACCTCGTCCCGTCCACATGCACCTCAGTTAACGAGGCTGTTTGAATCCTCGCCTCTTTTTACATGTACCATTTAGCGTTGTGTCATTAGCTAATTACTATTCGTACGCGCCCTTCTCTCGCCTGGCCCAGCGTCATGCATGGCCCTCGACGCTTGGCTGAAAAGTAATAATGCGTTTGTCAGATTAGAGCTTAACTTTTAATAGAAGGTAAATATGGTGCGAGCAGAGTGTTTGCAAGCATTGTTTGAATATGACGATTGGGAGAAGCCTTGTGCATAATCATTATAAATTAACAATGTCTGTGAGAAAGAAAGAATGAAAGAAAAAGAGAGAATAAACGTATTCATCTCACGTAAAAAAAAATAAGTTTTGAGATAAATTGGTATTATTGCTAGGCAGAACAATAGAGTTTAGAATAGAAGACAAGTATGAAGGTCAAAATACACGAATCAAGATGAGGATTGTGGATTAGATCGAGGTGGATAAGTGGATGGAGGATGCAAGGGAGAGGTGGAAGCAGAGGAAAGGTAACGAAAGCATGAAGAACAGAACCAAGGAAAACCAGTCTGTTTGGCAACTTATTTCATGCATAAAAGAAAGAGTAAATATTGAAATGAATAGATCAAAAGAGAAAGAAAGAAAGAATTGCAGAAGGTAGCGATAATGTCAAAGCAGAAAGAACGGAACAGAGGGGAAGGAAGGGAAAGAGGGGAGGGAGGAGAGGGGAAGGGGGTTTGCTTTGGGGGAGGGGGGGGCTGAGGGTAAAGGTTAAGGGTGGGGCTGATAATTGCTTGGTCTAGGAGGGGGGAGTGAGTCAGATGGGGGTTGGGGCTCAGTTAGGGGGGTGAGGGGAAGGGAGGGGAGGGAAGCTTGCAGGTTAAGAGGATAAACGAATTGTCTGTCTGTCTGTCTGTCTGCTTGTTTGCATCTGTCTATATGCTTCTGCTGTTCTTTTCTATCTGTCTGTCTGTCTGTCTGTTTGTTTGTATCTGTCTATATGCTTCTGTTGTTCTTTTCTATCTATCTGTCTGTTCACTCGTCTGTCTGTCTGTCTGTCTGAATGTATAGCTACTTATGTACTTACCTGACTGCCTTCCTGTCGTTGCAAATTGCTCTCAGGTAGATAACCATAAATTTGACATCATAAGTTTACGTCGCTTGTGTATCACGTCAGGACTTGGATTCATATTTTAATCTCATTTCATCCTCTTTTAGTCTCGCCTTTAATATTTGATTCCCTGTTGTACATCCACGTGAGGAATTGCGAACTACAGAAAGGAAAATTAAGGATTAATTATGACGCTTTGCATCGGAGTCAGAGCTATTTGTGCCGTGTTGTTATTGTTGTTGTTGTTGTTGTTATTATTATTATTATTATTATTATTATTATTATTATTATTATTATTATTATCATTATTATTATTATTATTATTATTATTACTACTACTACTACTACTACTACTACTACTACTACTACTACTACTACTACTACTACTACTACTACTAGTATCACATCATCATCATCATCATCATCATCATCATCATCATCATCATCATCATCATCTGCAGCAGCAGCAGAATTATCATCATCAGTATCATCATTATAATCATTATCATCTTATATTATTGTTGCTATTCATTTTGTTATGATTATTATTATTATTATTATTATTATTATTATTATTATTATTATTATTATTATTATTATTTTTATCATTATATTATCCTTATTATTATTATCATTATTATTAACAAGGTTCGTGCTCAGGTGACTCACGCCCCACCGCCGCCCAACACACACACACACACACACACACACACACACACACACACACACACACACACACACACACACACACACACACACACACACACACACACACACCTGCACAATTACCTTATTTAATTAATAATCACGCAGCTTCTAATACGAACTCATGTTGACTTCACATTTTAATTCATCTATTTATTTATTGACTTGTATCCTTACCTTTATTTAGTCACACGTCTGTTTATTTATTTTGCTTAATTGCACAGGATTAGTAGAGGCTGTAACTCTTTGCATTGCATTACCTGGCGGGGCTGCTAAACATATACATATAACATAGTTCAGTTTTACATGAACTCAAACCTCGTCGTTGTGTGAGGAAGTCTCTTAAAGGTGACTCGTGCCGCAGTGCCTGGCTGAGAGTGTTTAGAAATGACCTCACCTGCTGGCTGGTGCTAGGGGGGGGGGTGGGATCTGTAGGTGGTGGCGGGCGGGCGGTGGGTGTGGTAAGAATGGCCTGGAGGTTGGGTGGGGTCAGGAAAGGTGTAGACTCTAGGAGCAGGGTGGTGGTAGGGTGTTGGGGGGGGGCGGAGGGAACACTGAGGGGGGGAAGAGTTGAGACAGGTAAACGAGGTACAGGTAGGTAGATGGCGCTTAGAAGAGACAGTTACGTATATAGGAAAGGGGGAGGAAGGACTATAGATATTAAGGGGGAGAAAGGGGGTAAGCAATAGGACAATGCCGAGGGGTTGATAGGCCTGGACTAGAGGAAGTGGAGAGGACTAAAGGAGGGGAGGTGAGGGGAGGTGACTGCTGTGGGATCGACCCGTATGTCCTCTGCTGCAGCGGCCTAGAAAATGAGGTTCTGTCTGGGCTCGGCTTTGAAGGTCACTGTGTATCTTTTCCTCGCGAAGGTTAAGAACTCACCTTTACCTGATAGAGAGAGGCCAGGTGAGCCGCAGCATCACTCTCATTCTGACATATTCACCTGCATTGCCTCAAGGTCACCCCCATCTTTTTTTCCTACTCGTGTTTCCTTTGATATTCGTGGTAATTGTAAGTGGGTCATGGAGGCAGGTTTTTCCTCGGAGTGACTGATTCTATATGCAGTTAGACGGTACAGGAATGCAGGTAAAGTTTGCTGTTCTATATTGGAGAGATTAGGAGATTAGTACTTATCTGTGTGTGTGTGTGTGTGTGTGTGTGTGTGCGTGTGCGTGTGCGTGTGTGTGTGTGCGTGTGTGTGTGTGTGTGTGTGTGTGTGTGTGTGTGTGTGTGTGTGTGTAGTGGGAAACAGTTGCATGCTAGGGTGACAAATGGCCCTGGTTCATCACAAAGGATCTCCGGTTGATCATTGCATTTCCCGCGCCGCGATTCCCTGCCGCAGTGAAGGGAAGGAAGGGCTGATGACTTCCCTTCCCTCCAATCTGTACCCTTCATCAAGACTAGAGAGGAGGTGGAGGCGAGGGAAGGATAAGGAGGCGGATAAGAAGGTGGAGAGAAGACGAGGAGGTGACTGAGGTGGAGGCAGTGGTGGTTGGGTAATGAAAGTTGAGTGGAGACTACCTGGAGAAGAGATGAAGGAGGGGAGGCACTGCACATCCCATCGTCGTTTTTTGTCTCAAGCCTTGAAGCCCGAAGCTAAGACTTAATTTACTCGAGTCTTTCCTTCAACCCCAAAAGATGTCCTTCACGTAGTCTTTTAAGCTTCCTTTTTCATCTCTCTAAACTCCCTTCACTTACTCGGTGTCACGTTTATGCCTCCCCCTCTCACCTTTCCCTCATTCACCGCCCTCTTCCCCTCTCATCCACTCATCCAGCGGGGCTTCCACATTCATCCTCGCCGTGCAACATTAACCTTTGCCTCTCAACTTCGCGGACTCATGCACCAAAATTGTCCTTTCCGAATATGTGCTTCGTTTCTCTCCTAATATTGCATGACTTAGGAAGGAAAGGAAGGTTTAGGTAAGGTAAGGTAGGCAAGGCGTGAAGCACCTGCCTAAATCCCCCTCCCCCCCCCCATGACTGGCTACCACGTTCCCTAATCAGAGGAAAGGTGTTTGATGGGGAGTTGTAGTAAAATGTTTCTTTTTTTGGTTGTGAGTGTGAGTGAGGCGCGCGAGGACATTACACACACCCGTTAACATGTTTGCTCACCCGCTGGACATTGCAAGTTATGGATTTGGTGGTGGCTGTTAGCGTGTCTTTTTTCCATGTGATTTCTATTCCTTTTTGCCGTCGCATTAATTATCTAAACTACTAATGACGGACGGCAATGTTACGATTATTAATTAAGATGTACTGTGTAATAATAATAGTAGTAGTAGTGGTAGTAGTAGTAGTAGTAGTAGTAAAAGTAGTAGTAGTAGTAGTAGATGATGTTGTTGTAATAGTAGTAATACAACAACAGTACCTTCGTCAGGGAATAACATTTGACATCATTAAAAAGTTCTACAAATCAACATCACAATAAGGATTCATAAGGTGCAAAACATTCCCCTTTAAACTAAAAATAACATGAAGTAAGAAGAGGCGAAAGAAAATGTACTCCTTCCACCCTCATCTTTTCCTCCAGACCTTCCACATGTCTTGAGCTTTTCTGGAGTGAGAAGAAAATTAATGTGATACAGTGGCGGCGACTCAGCCTCACACTCTTTTGGTTGCCCTCGCCGCCGCCGCCGCTTCCGCCCACGCAGCTGCCGCCTCCCATCAGCTGCTTCTCCCATCCCTTCAGCAGCAGCATCGCCTAAGCTCGTGGATCCCCCTCTTCAAGGCCACAATCCTCTAATGGCTGCTCGTTATTAAACACTTTGAATTATGCGGCAACACTATTTTTAGCGGCGTCATTTTTTGAGTTTTTTTTCTTCTTCAGCGTCTCCGTGAAATACAGGACGTCCTCGGGGAGTGGAGAATATTTTTATGATGCAGTGAATAGATTTAAACACACACACACACACACACACACACACACACACACACACACACACACACACACACACACACACACACACACACACACACACTCAAGTGAATAGGTCGGTTAGGATGGACACATTTACATCATCTTTAAAATGTTCTATTAACTAAACATTTATCAGTTTTCTATCTATATGATTTTGTTTGTTTTACACATACTTATATGAGTGAAATAAGACGAATGAATAATGCATTGTGGGAGCAAATCATTGGTTTGAATATGTAGTGTGCAGAAAAAGGTCGTCATCTCACACTGCGCATCACATCGCGGAGAGGTCAACGAAATGCAACCTTTACTAGCAAAAAAACAAATAACTAGAAATATATAACAACGTGAACGGGACCTGTATTTAGGCTTAGTGGGATTCGAACGAGGATCTTTGACCTAATAACAAGTTTGTGTTCGTGGATTGAGAGTCTCGGGCAGTGTTAGGGCGGTGTGTGGCGCGTGTTTCCTGTTGTTCTAGTGAGGCTGCAAAGCATGTCCTTGACCCATGACCCTTCAACACTCAACACTCGTAAGGGCAGAACATTCACGAAGAGTTATTGCTGAGCGTCTGTATGTCTTCATTATACACGAAGTCAATTGGAGATCCTGGTGATGCCTCTTGAGACTACAGAAGGAAACGGAAACCCATGACCTGAAGATTCCTTGCGGGATTCTTTTTTTTTTACGTAATTTTGTTGTCCCTTAGCCAGTACCATTTCAATGGGAAAAAAAAACTATAACCAAGTTCAAGGTGATAAGAATATAAGGTGAGGCCCACAAGACAAGGTCGTGGGTGCAGCAAGTTGTGTGATCCAGCCGCATGGAAACACCGTGAGAAACACCAGATATTGTAGGACGCGGAATGAAGTATATATCACTACCAAATGTTTCCTCCTCACAATGTAAGTAAAGGAGAATGATACTGCATCCCTTCCTGAAAAGTTTGTGACCTGACTCAATCGTCCTTGCAATGTGTTCCTGTACATATGACGAACCACTTGAGTTCAGAAACTTTATTGCTGTACACTTGAAGCTAAGGTTATTACATAATTACATACCCTATAAATGTGTGTGTGTGTGTGGTGTGTGTGTGTGTGTGTGTGTGTGTGTGTGTGTGTGGTGTGTGTGTGTAAGGCTTGTGATCACCTCTGCGCCCTCTGCCACAGCTCCTCGTGGGTCCAAAAAAGTTTCCGCCAGCGAGGCCGCGGGAGGAAATTTCGTATCCGATTCGTTTCTTCCTTTTGTTGTTCCCTTTTCTCCCTTTTTAGGTTTTGTGTGTGTGTGTGTGTGTGTGTGTGTGTGTGTGTCTGTGTGTGTGTGTGCGTGTGTATGTATGTGTGTGTGTGTGTGTGTGTGTGTGTGTGTGTGTGTGTGTGTGTGTGTGTGTGTGTGTGTGTGTGTGTGTGTGTGTGTGTGTGTGTGTGTGTGTGTGTGTGTGTGTGTGTGTGTGTGTGTGTGTGTGTGTATGTATGTATGTATGTATGTGTGTGTGTGTGTGTGTGTGTGTGTGTGTGTGTGTGTGTGTGTGTGTGTGTGTGTGTGTGTGTGTGTGTGTGTGTGTGTATGTGTGCCATGAGGTTAATAAGAAAATTCAATTAATAATGGTATGGCAAAAGTTCTAGCATGAGGGTACAGAGAGAGAGAGAGAGAGAGAGAGAGAGAGAGAGAGAGAGAGAGAGAGAGAGAGAGAGAGAGAGAGAGAGAGAGAGTAGAAAAATACGTGAACATGTTCGGCATTATGCAACATAACCAGTAACCCAACTATTATTATATTGAAATTGTTGCACACTGTTATGCACGCGAGGCACCCCGGCTTGGAGGACACGGCGGCTTAATTGTTATTGTACTGCGTTAATATAATTTTTGTCTCTCTCTCTCTCTCTCTCTCTCTCTCTCTCTCTCTCTCTCTCTCTCTCTCTCTCTCTCTCTCTCTCTCTCTCTCTCTCTCTCTCTCTCTCTCTCTCTCTCTCTCTCTATCTATCTATCTATCTATCTATCTATCTCCGTTACAGTTTTATTACATTTTCTTGTGACCAATTTGTGTCAGTCAGACTCGCTCCGGATCAGTGTTAATCCACAACCAACGCTCTCAATCCCTCCTGACGAAGGCACTACAACATCAGCCCACTCACGGGCCCTCCTGACGTAGATAGCTGAGCGACACCCACCCACGCGCGCTCCCCTCCTGACGTAGGCATCGGAACCTCAGTCGCCCCCACACATACATTTCTGACGTCAGTAACCCAAGGTGTGCCGCCCCACGCATGACCCTCCTGCTGGTGCCTCTTAATGTAACTCAGATTCCTACTACAGTATCAGAGGGCGTCACTGCCTCGGCTTTAGTACGACTTGATCTGGGGATGGACACTTTATGAGATACTGAGAGAGAGAGAGAGAGAGAGAGAGAGAGAGAGAGAGAGAGAGAGAGAGAGAGAGAGAGAGAGAGAGAGAGAGAGAGAGGCCGTTCACATTCGTATTATTGGACTTATTACACCTCTATCATCATATCCTTTGTTCTGAGCACCCCCCCCCCCCCCCGACCCTCTTCTCCCACTCGTCACTGGCAGCTTCTCTTGTCATAGATCCTGACGGCCCATTCTGAGGGCTGGCCGTGCGAGACCTTCCGGGAACTTGCAGCAGGAGGTGGTGGGTGAGGGCGTTGGTGGGAATCGATATGTGGGCGTGTGGGGGGCGTTCGGTAAGGTGGTGCAGGTTGGGGAAGGAAGGGGAAGGAAGGGGAAAGAGGAAGGACTGTAACTGGAAGAATATTTGGGTTTTTCCTTCATTTCGGTGTCTATAATTTTTTTTTAAGTTTGGTTTATTTTGATGTAAATTGGGCTATGTAGTTTTTTTGTTTGTATATCAGTTTATTTCTTGATTTTGTATGAATATGATTATTTTTAAATTTATTTATTCGACTTTCCGTTGCTGATGGCGAAGTTAAAATGAAGTCACTGAGCTGTTGAAAGTATTCGGTTGATAATTCTTCTCCTTTTTTTTTCTCACTGTAGCCAGCAAAAGAAAAAAAAAATCATTCCTATTGACGTGGCAGCAGCTGGCGGTCATTTACAGGATTAATTACTGTTTTCATATCATTTTTTTTTTATTCCTTTTGGTGGAATCATACTTCCCACGCATCGTCATCGTCATGAAATATACGTCCGTTCACCTCAACCAACGACTGCACGTCTTCCTCTTTCCAATATTCCTCCTCACCTGTTCCTTGCCTTTCTGGTGCCCACCTCCTATGTCTAATAAAGAAAGAGAGCCCAGTATCTTTTTCACCTGTTTTTTTTCTTCTCTCTCTCTCTCTCTCTCTCTCTCTCTCTCTCTCTCTCTCTCTCTCTCTCTCTCTCTCTCTCTCTCTCTCTCTCTCTCTCTCTCTCTCTCTCTCTCTGTATATCTCTAATGAAGAAAGAGAACACATTATCCTTATCATCCTTTTCTCTTTCTTTTCTCTCGCCTTGCTGGATGGGTCTACGTCTAATGAAGAAATAAGGACCATTAGCTTCCCTTTTTCCACCTCATGTTCAGCTCAGCGATCCTTGTAAGGCGGTGACGTTGCTCCTACGTCTATCCTTATGCGTGATATTCGTCTTTTCTGATTCAGTCCCAGGAAAGGTTGAGACTCGAGCGTGTTTAAGCTAATTAGTCGTGTTTGTCCTGCTCGTAATAAGAGCGATACACATATACCTGACTTTAATCTCCAGTCCCTTTGCGTATTGACTCTGTGTACCTTCCCCTCTCCCCCTCCACCGGTGACCTTGAATCGAGTGGCTGCGTCTGAAAGTCACCAAGAAGCGTGTTTAAAAAAAAGTCACGTTTACAAGTGTGAGTTAAGGATGTTAAGACGGGTGAAATCAGGTCACAGAGACAGTCTTTTCTTAACAATCTTGAAGGTAATTTTTACAGGTCCTAGTAGGGTTTTGTGGGAGGTCACGTCTAGAGGTAATTTTTCACACACGGTCAGTTTACTTTTTTTTTTTTTTTCAAGTCCAATAATAAACATTTTTTTTGGAATCTTTTAGTAGGTCGCATCAGGAATTCACAATCAGGATTTTTCAGGTAGGTCACACAAGTGGTCACAGTTGTTCTATTTTAAGTTAGACAGGTCACCTAAAGATATGAAAATGTAGGTCACCACTCATTATACAGACGATGCAGGATATGTAAGGGAAGGGTCGTCTGAGTGGGTCGTGTTGTCGTGGTCGGGTGAGGGGAAGGGAAGGTCGTGAGGAAGGAATGACCGTGGGATGCTGCGGCCACTCGTCAGATTAAGAGATACTAAACCCTTGAGATGCTGCACTCACCCCTGCCTGCACCTCTATCTGATCTGATTTATCATGCATCTTCTTCGTCGTCATCTTTTTCATCTTAGTCTTTATTTTTCTTACACACACACATACTCACACACACGAAAAAGCCACACATGTACAACTAATAAATACACACAAACACACGGAAGGAGTGGAACATTACACCTAGAAAAGCCAGCCATACACATGCATTCGACGGAGTAACATAATGGCAACCCCGGGGTAGTAAAACTAGATGGAGAGATGAAATAGAAAATTTTGTTGGAGTAACCTGGAATATACAGACAGTTGATAGAAATGGACAGAGAAGGTTGAGGGAGTCATTTGTCCTGCAGTGGACTCAAAGAGACTGATGATCATCATAATGATTATGTCTTGAATGCAGTTTACTATCACAACAAATAAAGTTTGTCGAGAACAATGTAACCTTACAAAAATTAAAGTAAAACCGTATATCCTCAGTGAATGTTAGGATAAGAAGTCTGTATAGACTGATATGGTATGTATTATATGAAATTGTGTAGTCAGGAATCAGATGAAGAATATCTAAATAATCTTCGATTTGCTGATGATATTGTTCAAATGAGCGAATCGACTGATGAAGTACAGCAGATGATTTTGCAGTTGCACAGAGAAAGCCAGAGGGTGGGTTGTAAGACGTATATGAAAAAAACTGAAGTGATATTAAAAAATTACATACTAGACAATGAAATTAAGATATATGATGAAGTAATAGAATTTGTCCAGGAGTACATTTCTTAGGACAGAATAATAATAATAATAATATACAGAGAAAGAGAGAGAGAGAGAGAGAGAGAGAGAGAGAGAGAGAGAGAGAGAGAGAGAGAGAGAGAGAGAGAGAGAGAGAGAGAGAGAGAGAGAGAGAGAGAGAGGGGGGGGCTGGGATAAAACACCTAGTGGAAAAAATGGTGATGGGAATAGGAGAAGGATTTGAGGATTAAGGTGAATGATGGGTCACTGGAGGTCAGCCAATGACAGATGCCATGAAATAGGAAGTGACATATGTCGCCTGATTCGGAAATTTGGTTAGGAAGAGTCTGGTACAGATGGCCCGCGACTGTACTTATATCTGATCTGATTTATTGTGTCTTCTTCGTCTTCATCTTCTTCATCTTCGTCTTCTTTTTCTTCTTGTTCTCGTTGTTCTTGTTCTTGTTCTTGTTCTTTTTCTTCTTCGCTAGCTATATATTAAGGAAAAGAATAACCATTGTAAAAGGGAAATAATATGTTATGATTCTTCTTAATTTTCATCTTCGTCTTTTTTTCTCTTCTTCATAATTTTTCTTCTTTATTTTCTTTTTTTGTCTTCATCATTTCTTCTTCTTCTTCTTCTTCTTCTTCTTCTTCTTCTTCTTCTTCTTCTTCTTCGTAGCTCTTTCTCCTTTTTTTTTCTTCTTTTTCTTATTTTTCCAATCTTTTCTATCATTTACTTTTCAATTTTCTTTCTTCTAAATTTACTACAACAACTACTACTACTACTACTACTACTACTACTACTACTACTACTACTACTACTACTACTACTACTACTACTACTACTATAATTCCTCCATTGTTTTCCTGTCATTCATCTGGTTTCTCCCCCGTGTTAGTGTTGCATCGTGTCCTTCAGGTACTTACAATTCTCGTCTCCTCTCTGACAGGTAAATTATCGCGTTCTTCAGGCGGAAAATTAAATGAAAATTATCATCAAGTAACTTCCTCGACAATGACTCTATCGTGTTTTATGTTTCTTTTTTTTATTTATTTATCGTCAAATGATAATGGCAGTGTTGGAAATAATGATAATAATAATAATAATAATAATAATAATAATAATAATAATAATGATAAAGGTGCATCGCCATCATCCACATCTAGTATTGTTAAAATAAAAACAATATATATTAACACTTGCATACATTTTGAAGCACTAAACGATGATTATATTTCTTTAGTATTTCGTTTAAACCAAGCAACTAAAGCCAGATGAAGAGTTATTTGTATGCAGAGGTTAAACTGAACCAATAAATCTTTGTCCGCACACCTACTACATATAAACACAAAATGAAACGGAGGGTAAGGAAAACACGGACCAACAAGGACAAACAAGGACAAACACGGACGCTGAAGCCACAGTGGATGAGGTAGAGAAACTAACTAACTCTTTAGGTGTAAAAGTGACCCACGGACCCACTTCACATCCCCAAAACAAGTGAAAATCGACACTAAGGATTTAATGAACACTTATGGCGCCAACGCTAATTGGTCAGCTGGAATAATAATTAGCCAAAAGAAACACACACAAAAAAACAAAAAATTAATAGTTAATTAAGTCAACTTCACGCGTGGCTGAAATAATGACGTGTTTTCAAGATTGCGTGTGTGTTATAATTGGGAAAGTGTGTTAATGTTTTATAGTGATTTGATTAGTGGAATTTGCTTATCGAGAGAGAGAGAGAGAGAGAGAGAGAGAGAGAGAGAGAGAGAGAGAGAGAGAGAGAGAGAGAGAGAGAGAGAGAGAGAGAGAGAGAGAGAGGAAAAAGGAAGGAAGGAACGAAGTTAGAAAGAAAGAAGAAAAATAAAAAAAGAAAGAATGAAAGGAGAGAGGAAAAAAAGGAGAAAAGATTTAGAGAGAGAGAGAGAGAGAGAGAGAGAGAGAGAGAGAGAGAGAGAGAGAGAGAGAGAGAGAGAGAGAGAGAGAGAGAGAGAGAGAGATCTTGGTATTAATAGCTTCACCTTTCTTATCTAACAACATAACCTTCACCATCTTTTAGCCTAGTTCAATCTTACCTAAATTTCACCTTTCCTTCCTTCCTCAATCACCCTGAAACCCCACAGCAACACGGGCGACAAAATACAACTGTAGGATATTATTAGATTATTTGAGTCTTCCACGTAACCCTTTTAGAGGTGATCACAGGATAGTAAGTAAGTAAGTGAGTGAGTGAGTGAGTGAGTGAGTGAGTGAGTGATGTAACAGGCTCAAAGCACCTCTCCTTCCCTTCTCACTGCGGGAATATAGACTTAGAAACGCATGGAGACAGTGGAGGTGATGGAGGTGATGACGGAGATAAGTATACCTGGTTTGTTTACATGTCCTAGCTGGTACAGGTGTATGTCCCTCTCTCACCACCACCACCACCACCACCACCTGCGTTTCCACACCCTCGCTAGATTCTTTTTTTCCTTATTGTGTTTACCTTAATGTGTGTTCCTGGTGCGTGTATAGGTGTTGTGTGGTGTTGAGTAATGAAGGACGCTGTTGTTGTGGTAAGTGTTGTGTTGTGCTGTCATCTACTTGTAGCGACTAAAAGTGTGTCGCTCTTATATCTAATGTGTTTTTTCTTGCTGTCTCCCGCAGGTATGTGTCCTTTGGTGTTGGTGGCGCCGACGGTGAGTGTATTGCCTGAATTGAGTAAGTTTTCCTCTAAAATTATCATCCCGTTTTTCTGTTCTTTAGGTACTGTACGTATTAGTCAAGTGTTAGGTTCGTTATGCATTTATTACGTACGCGTTGTGCAGCTTATTCTCTGAGGTGCATAACTCTCCGTCCTTGAAAGTGTCTGGTGCAGTAAAAACAGATACTTGATCGTCAATCTCGCCCAGGTATATGAAACACAAAGTAACAGGAGGGAAGATGAATGAAGCTGCCCAGGTGAGTGTAAATATTTGGACCAGGAATTCGCACCTGCACGCCTCCCATAACTTTTTTTTTTCTCTCTCTCTCTCCCTTTTCTTCCTTCCTCTCATCCTCCATCTTCCTCTTCCTCTTATCATTCCTTCCGGTCTGCATTGAGTTACCAACCACTTCCTTCCTTCTCTATCCTTCTTTCATTTTTTTCTTTCATCTCCTTGTTCCTCTCCATCTCCTGTCCTTTCCCTTATCTCTCCCTCGCCATGATCCGTCCGTCCCTCTATCGTTTCAACGCAGAAATTGGACAAAGTTACGCTGTATAGATTAAGAGTTTAGACTGAGAGAGAGAGAGAGAGCGAGAGAGAGAGAGAGAGAGAGAGAGAGAGAGAGAGAGAGAGAGAGAGAGAGAGAGAGAGAGAGAGAGAGAGAGTTCAATCTTCACCTGCCATCATCACATCACCATCACCATCACCATCACCATCACCATCATTGCCACGTTTTCCATGTAGTTCGTTGTTTCCTTTTCTTTGTCATTCATCACAAATTATCTATTAACCTTCCACTCCCTTCTGTTGCACTTCATCACACGTTCTTGTCACCTGAACTCACCATTTTTCAAGCTTCCGTTCTTTTCTTTTTTTTCTCTCTCTTTTCTCTCCTTCCTCTTTATTATAATTACTCTATATTCATCTCTCTTATCAACCCTTGCTTTATTTTTTTCCCAAAGTCTACCCAAAAACCCCCAAAATTCCATATTACTAAATTTTCATCGATTCGTGTCACACTAGAAATAAAACTGAGTCAGAATCCTTAAGTCAAACAAAGAAAGTTGATCATTTATAATCAACGGAATTTTGAGAATCGTTGACTCGAGAAGGCTGTTGAGAGGCTGAGGAAATCTGGCGAGAGGAAATCCTGGTATCACCTTAAGCGCCATCTTCAGGAGAGAGAATAAAGAGGAAAAAAATAGGAAGGGAAGGAGGGAAGGAAGGAAGGGAGGGAGGGAAGGAGAGAGAGAAGATTTGGGAGCTGATGAGAATATGCACGATGGTAAAACTCTTCATGTTATTGTCATTTGTTTGGTGTATGGTGTTAGGCGCGTGTGTGTCCTTCCTCACCACGCCGCACACACCTGGCGGGGCTTCACATGTGGCGCGGCGAAGTCATTGTGAATTCTTACCGCGTGTGAGACTGTGAGGTTATGTGGCGCGGAACACAGACTTCAGCTGACGTGAGATTCATCATTTATTTACCATTATTTTAAAACTATTTCAACTCCTCCCGTACGACTGTAATATTCGTATGTGTAGGATTCTTTACCATTGTTAGTGTCTTTTAACCAGACTTCACGTAGACAGAAAGAAAGTGTATTAATGAAAAGTTTGATTTACTAAAAAAAATAAATAATAATAATAATAATAATAATAATAATAATAATAATAATAATTAAGCAAATAGACATGCTGGGTGACCATGAAATTTAAAAAAAACTCACCCAGCATACCCAAACTGCTCGCTCAGGAAAGAAAGTTACACGCTGTTGTATTTTTCAATAAAAGACAAGTTATATTTTATTTGGATAAAAATAGAAAAACACACATTTTCAATCTTCTTTACTGTAGATTCTTCTACAGAAAGGGAGGTAGAAAGGGAGGTAGGAGGTAAAAAGTAACAATAATAACAGTAATAGTAAGAAGAAGAAGACGACGACCTAGAGGGGCACTTTGATTAGCACAAGTACCTAAGCCGCCGCCACTGATATTTGTGAGGTTTCTTTCCTTGTTTTCGCGTTTGGATTCCAGCAGGACGGCTGGCTGCTCATTGGCCCATCTAAGTGGGAAAATGTGACGCCATGCTGTATGGTGGACATCGAAGGCCTTCGTAAGCTGAAAGCTGACTTGCCTCTAAAACTGAAGGTGTGGACTAAGGACTGCAAGGGGAAGGTGGTGCTGCAGGCCAAGCTGGGAGACTTTTTAGATCACCTGGATTCCTGCTCTACCCCTGCCACCTTCAAGGTCACGCCATCTGGTGACTCCTCGACCTTTGCCTATTCTGTACAAGAACAAGAGGTAGAACAGGTGCAGAAGCTACAGGAGAAGCTTCTTGTCAGGGCGGACACAGCTTCTGTCGTAACGGAAGCAACTTCTGCAGCAGACGCCGTGCCTTTTGCTGCAGATGAAGGACTGGTGACTGAAAATCAAGAAGAGGCAAGTGTGTGTACCCCGGCATTGGATGGACAATGGGTAACTTTTGTAAATAAGTCCACCGGGGCGACATTCAGTCTGCCGGCACACACACAGGCAGAAAAGGAGGCCATGTGGCGGGGACCTGGTGCCTGGACGAGCAAAGACGACTTGCTGGATGGAGAATGGATAACTTTTGTAAATAAGTCCACCGGGGCGACATTCAGTCTGCCGGCACACACGCAGGCAGAGATGGAGGCCAGATGGCGGGGACCCGGTGCCTGGACGAGCGAAGAGGACTTGCTGGATGATAAGGCGCTGGAAATCATTGCCAGCATCAAAAGCAAGCCTCACTCGAACAAGGGACAAGGCATCTTAGCATTCCATGTCCAACAACAGGACCAGAGGATACCTATGCCCCCGATAGACATTTCAAAACGGCTCGTGGAACCATACGTCGCACCAAGCTGGACGAACGATGCTTCCAGTCACCAAATGACCTTTAGTCCATCACTGACAGCCACACCAAAACTACGTAATCTGCACAACCACCGCCACGCCACATCAAGAGCGTTCCGTTTGTCAAAAACATTCCCGTGGCATTTATGTTTCCTGCTGTTGATGTTGTGGGTAAAGAGAGCCGAAGGGACGCACTTATTTCTGGATTAAGATGTGAACTGATGTTCTCACGTGAGACAGTTCCAATGTTGATGTCCTTTTAAAAACCTGCTCCTCATTTCAGTCTCAATCTTCTTTTCTTTGTTGATACAACAACAACAACAACAACAACAACAACAGGAGGTAGAAAGGGAGGTAGAAAGTAGGAGGTATAAATGGAGGTAGGAGGTAGGAGGTTGGTCAAGGTGTCTCCTGTGCCAGTATGAATATGTGCGACCAGTATTAAGCGAGATACAGGTTTTTCACAAATAACTTTAAAATTTACATAATAACAATATGTTTTTAATATATAATAACCATTTAAGGGTTGATGCCTACGACCCCTGAAAATTTCATTCCGATCCCTCTAGTGGTATAGGAGGAGATAGAAGACGGACGGACGGACAGACAGACGGACGGACGGACGGACGGACGGACAGACAGACAGACAGACAGACAGACAGACAGACAGACAGACAGACATACAGACACACAGACAAATTTTGGATGGGGTCGTTTCGTAACTTCCAAACTTCTCGCTTCGCTCGCAGTTTGAAATAATGGAAAAAAAAGTGCAAGAAAAAAAAAATTTACGGTAATGGAGTAAAATACTGCAATATAAAGTAAATGTAGAGAAAATTTGGCAAAACGTCTCGCAGAAAGCTTACGAGTAAAATAATCATGAAGTGAAATGGTAAAATATGTTGTAGAATGATTGGTAACTGACTCACCACATATGTTTTCTTCAATTTCAAAAGAATTCATCAGGAAAATGTATTACGAAAATGTTTGATGGACAGGCATTCCGCATTCCTAGGCCGAATATTTGGATAAAAGATTTCAGGTAAAAATGT
>JAPQNM010000042.1:1202910-1207910 GCA_029783475.1 Metacarcinus magister | reverse complement strand
GTATTGGGCAGGATAACGCCTCGAACACACACCCCTCTCCTTTACACACTAATGAAGCAAAAACAATGATAATCACTCCTTTTCAGCCTATGTTCTGTCCCAAAAAAATTCCTGCCCTTTTTTTTTTATCGTTGAAAGACACACACACAAAAAAGCAAAGCTAATAATGAATAAAATTTTCCCACCTACATCTTCCCGTTACCTGCCGCAGCCACTTCATCGATTAGTCTCTCTTCGTGCTCCACTTTCCTTATCGTGGATGTAGGGTGTGTGTGTGTGATGAGGGAGGGAGGGAGGGAGGGAGGGAGGGAGTGGATGTCTGTGGTGGGAGAAGAGAAAACCTACACCCCTATACAGAGGCGTTGAAATGGCTACAGGACCATTGGAAAGTGTAATACTTGAATATTTATCTTTGGGACCTGCGAGGGCGAGAAGGGGAGCGACGCCCCCCGACAGAAAGACTAGAACCACCTCCTCTTTGTGTTGAGGTTGTTTGCGGCACCGCCTATAATGCCCTCACAGGACCTCTTGTTTGTCTTTTAATACTTGTTCAGTTTACTTAAGTGTCGCCTCACGTCTAATTTGAACCTATACCCTTGCATTGTGGGTACTGGGAACACTCCGCAGCAGGGGATCAGTGTGTGTGTCCTCATGTACCGGGAAGTCTTTCAAAGCTATTCACATTTTTGTACAAACTCCAGATTTCTTTCACAACTTGAATAATTAAAAAAGATACAGGAACAGGACGGGTCGTGTGTATGTGTTTGTACTGTGTTGCGCTGCCGCCTTGGTGTGTGTTGCAGGGAAGGTTGGTGACCGGAATACAGCAGGGATTATGACCTTCAGGTGTGTGTGTGTGTGTGTGTGTGTGTGTGTGTGTGTGTGTGTGTGTGGGTGTGTGGGTGTGTGTGTGGGTATGTGAATTGAGCATTGCTAGGCAAAGGGAAGCCGTAACTATGTGATGTTGCACACGCTATTGGAACACACACACACACACACACACACACACACACACACACACACACACACACACACACACACACACACACACACACACACACACACACACACACACACACACACCCAAAGCAGAAATAAATGAAAATTTGAAACATATCAAATAAATTCCAAGAAAATCGTAAAATCATATAAAAACACCAAGTGAATTATAGTTTGAGAAGAAGAGGAAGTATTACCAAGTAGAAAGAGGGACCTGTTGTGGCATACATCTGTGAGTCATGGCCGCGGTGCTATCTCCATTTCCTCTGCCTTACGACCCTGTAGCGGATTATTTACTCACAATCTTGGGCAAAGGGCTGTTATATAACCCACAATCCCACAGTTAACCCACACCAGGTAATCTACTAATTTCCTGCCAGTCCTGAAACGGTGGAAGGCTGTCAGGTGCCCAACCCACCCAGTTTAGCAGTAGACAGTGAGGCAGAAATCACCGCTGTGGCACATTAGATAAAAGATGATATTTGTATTGTGATGCTGTCGAGGAGGAAGGATGAAAGGTGAGAATCATAGGACGGAAGGAGACATGGCTTCCTTAGAGCAGCTTGACCAGAAGATGAAGAGAGAGAGAGAGAGAGAGAGAGAGAGAGAGAGAGAGAGAGAGAGAGAGAGAGAGAGAGAGAGAGAGAAAGAGAAAGAGAAAGAGAGAGAGAGAGAGAAAAAAAAACATCTGAGACGTCACTTTCACTCCCACGTGCCGAACTTTAAGAGAGTGAGGCGGACGGGACGCGGTGACTATGGTTCTAAGAGTTTGTTCCAATGCGTAAAATTGAGGTCAGTCGTCCCTGGGCGCCGTAAGAGTGAGGGGCCGTGTCTTATCTCCCCGTGAGCAGCGCGCGTCCTTTGAATCCCATGAAGGGCGCTCCTGTGAGAGAGGCAGAGAGGATCACGGAAAGAAGAGGAATTATGTTACGAATGAATAGGCAGGCGTGTGTGTGTGTGTGTGTGTGTGTGTGTGTGTGTGTGTGTGTGTGTATGTGTGTGTGTGTGTGTGTGTGTGTGTTTCGTAAGCCTTGCAGTGTAGATTGATTGCATAAGGGAAATATTGAGAGGAAAAGAATGGTGTAGAGTATAATGAGGTGAAAAGAAAGGAGAAAAGGAAAGAATTGAGGCATAGAAAGAGGAAGATGATACGTGAGGAAGGACGAATACAAGGAACAGGAGGAGGAGGAGGAGGAGGAGGGAGAGGAAGAGGAGGAGGAGGAGGAGGAGAATTAAGTTGAACAGACACAATAGCGAAACAATAATGAAAAAGCAAAAAAAAATACCAAAGACAGTATTTACGATTCAAACCAAGAAAGAAGAATGAAAAGAAGAATACATATATGGGGAGAGAGAGAGAGAGAGAGAGAGAGAGAGAGAGAGAGAGAGAGAGAGAGAGAGAGAGAGAGAGAGAGAGAGAGAGAGAGAGAGAGATTAAAGAGGGATCGACCCAGTCTGCGGAAAGTTACATAACCACTGATGATTTAGAACCTGACTCATGGCTCACCACCACCACCACCACCACCACCACCACCACCACCACCACCACCACCACCACCACCATCACCACCACCACTACCACCACCACCACCACTACCACCACCACCACCACCACCACCACCACCACCACCACCACTACCACTACCACTACCAACACCACCACCACCACCACCACCACCACCACTACCACCACCACCACCACCACCACCACCACCACCATCCCCACCCCCACCCCCACCCCCATCCCCACCCCCACCATCACCCCCACCCCCACCACCACCACCACTACCACCACCACCACCACCACCACCACCACCACCACCACCACCACCACCACCACCTGTCCATTGCATCAGTATTATGGCAAAATGAAATGATATATAGTTTTCTGTCTTTTACCATTAACAAAACAAGGAATGTATGTTTTGGCGTGTACCATTTAGCAAGAAAAGTGTCACATGTAGTTGTTAGGTTGAGTTTTCCTTCATGTTGTTCTGGTTTAATCATGTGTTTTATTTTTCTATTTATTTATTTATTTATTATTATTAATATTTTTATATTTTTTTATTTGCTAACGAGCCAATTTTTTACCGCCATTTTCTTCCACATTGCGTTATATTTCATGTCAATTATTAACCTTTATCTTTGCTCTTTCGTAATTTCATCCTCTTTTTTCTTTTGTGTTTTAATATTTTTAGTCCAATTTTCAGTTATTTTGTATTGTATTTTTTTTATTAATATTTCATCCTTCCAGTTTTCCATCTTTGCTTGTTCTTGTCTGTTGTTTCCTTGTCACTCTTCATCATTTTTCTTCCCTCCTTTAATCCTTGTCCCTACGTCCCTCACACGCGTTCGTCTTACTCGCATACCCTTCACCTTTTACTCTCTCTCTCTCTCTCTCTCTCTCTCTCTCTCTCTCTCTCTCTCTCTCTCTCTCTCTCTCTCTCTCTCTCTCTCTCTCTCTCTCTCTCTCTCTCTCTCTATTAACCTTTTCCTCTTCTTCTTTTGTTTCTTTTCGCGTCATCATCGTTTTCCTCTTTGTAATTATTGTCTCCACCTGTTTCTTCCTTTTTCTTGCTGTCCTCCTCCTCCTCCTCCTCCTCCTCCTCCTCCTCCTCCTCCTCCTCCTCCTCCTCCTCCTCCTCCTCCTCCTCCTGCTCCCTGCCATCCATCGTTCCTCTTATTATCTTTCTCTTCCCTAGCAATTCTTTCTGGTTTTTTTTCTTCTTCTTTATCTTCCTCTCCCCTTCACCTTCCTTCCCCACCGTTTTATCTCTCATTTTCCCTGTCCACTTCCTTCATCCTCTTCTCCTTCCTTAAATTTTCTATCTCTATTTTTATTCCTTCATCTATCATATATTTTTTTTTGTGTTCGTCTTCCTAAAATTCTGGATTCCCTTCTCTTATCTCTTGTAATGTCATGTTTTGAAAATTTTCATCTCAAGTCGATGTGTTTTTCTTGATAAGTATTTTGAATAAACCTGAGCTACTGTCACCTGGGAATAACACTAAGAATTAAAGGTAACATACAGCATACATCGTTTCATCTTCGTCTATGTTTAATAAGTTATAGGTTAATTAACTCTACATTTACTAGTTGTGTATTTGTTTATGTTGTTATGAGGTCATTTTGAGTGTGTTTTTTTTTTTTAACTTATTGGTATTTTCACCCTTGATTATGTGAATTTAATAAGGCTTGTTGCATAATTAAATTTTCTTTGTTACCTAATTCGAGGTTTATTTGAGAAAAGATTTTTAGTTAAACCCGTTGATACGTACGTGTTTTCATTTGTTTCCTCCTTGTGTTTTCCTCCCTGTGTTTTTTTTTTTTTTGTCACTGCTGCTCAGGTTTCCATATTAATGCTTCTTTGTGTTTTATTAACTTTGCTTTTATTGTGTTCAGAATTCATTGTGTTTCTTCTTTTCATCTCTTTGTCTTTGTGTTGTGTTTGCTTTCCTGTGATGTATGAAAAAAATAATCAAGTTTTTTATTATTCTAGTTTTTTTTTACATTTTCTATTGAAGTTTACAAAGGAAGTTATGTTTCCAGGTTGATATATTTCTGTTTATTCTGTTTGTCTTGTTTTTTTTTCTCGTTTTGTTTATTATTTTGTGTTCTTAATGTTGCCGCCAAAAGTTTAATCATGGTATCATTTTATATTTGTGTTTATATATATTTTTTGTATCATTCAGGCTTGAAATCACGTTATTTTCATTCCTTTTTCTCTATGTTAACAGGTTCACAAGTTTATTCATTATTCTTCTTCTTCTTCTATTTATTTCTATTCATATTAATTTATACGGGTTCACAAATCTAGTTATCCTTCTTCTTCTTCTTCTTCTTCTTTATCTTTTTTTTCTTCTTCTTTTTCTTCTTCTTCTTCTTCTTCTTCTTCTTCTTCTGTGTTAATTACATTTTATTTGTTTTCACGGGCTCACAAATCAAAGTGGAGTCGTCTCTCTTCACTTTGTTTCATTCGTTTTCACGGGTCTACAAATAG
>JAPQNM010000042.1:1187910-1192910 GCA_029783475.1 Metacarcinus magister | reverse complement strand
TGGCGCCTGGCAACTGTCTCATCTCACACGGGAACCTCACACCTAAGAAACACCTTGATCACACCAGCGTAACACAGATCCTTTTAACACCACATGCAGGCTGACACAGGGACAGGCGCTGCTTAACCTGCGTTGCATCACTTACAACTCTTCCCAAATGTGTGTGCTGGAAGGCGCAGGATATTGGGACCAGGGAGACTTAGGGCGCCACGTGGGTCCAATAAATAGTATACAGTTACGTAGGACCCCAATCCTTAATTCCTGTCCTTCCATCCAGCACTCTTCACCAAGGTCATCCCTGCCTGCAAGAGTTCCTGTTGGGAGATTCTTATGTATTCATCTTCCTTTGAAAAGAAACAAGTGACATACATTTCCATCGAGTCATTTCGGGTTATTAAAAGTCCCGAAGGAGAGTGAGAAGATTCAAGATATCCTTAATTCCCTTTAGATAACTTCCGATGACAGGAAGCAGCTCTAGGGACGCCGGTAATTCTTTAGGGACGCGGGAAGGCTGCTCATAACCCTACCCGGACGTCCCTCAGGTAATGAGATTATCCGACTTGTTGACGTTACAGCCGTTATGGATCTAAGGCCTAAAGGTTCACTGGTTTTATGATTATGTAACGTTAGCTGACTCTGGCCTTCTCTCTCTCTCTCTCTCTCTCTCTCTCTCTCTCTCTCTCTCTCTCTCTCTCTCTCTCTCTCTCTCTCTCTCTCTCTCTCTCTCTCTCTCTCTCTCTCTCTCTCTCTCTCTCTCTCTCTCTATTATTTGAAGCACTTTGTGTCACTACATACTTCAATCTCCATCATTTCCATCCTTGATTGCCACTATTTTTTCGATGCAGGTATTCGCTGAGTAACGACGTAAAATAACTTCAATTTACATCAGTGTCAGTAATGGCAGATCATCGGATTACCTCAAGAATTGGACTGAATATTTTGTTCTTTTTTGGTGGGGGATGTTGGGGGGAGATTTTGTTTTAATGTTCCTGTTTTTTTTATATATGTCAATAGTTATGTTATATTGGTTTGTATATATTTCACTTTTTCTTTATTTTTATATATGTTTTTTTCCTCTCCCTTATATTCAAAGTTCCAGACGAGGATTAGTTTGCGTGAAAAAATGTGAAAAATGTAATATAGACTCCCGGGACAGATTACCTCGTGTGTGCGTGTGTGTATGTGTGTGTGTGTGTGTGTGTGTGTGTGTGTGTGTGTGTGTGTGTGTGTGTGTGTGTGTGTATATCCTATAAATCGTATAAGTAAGCTCCGTGTAGCCAGGTGTTGGTTCAATATAAATGGAGTTGGATACTGTTCACTCTGCGTCACAATAAAACAAAAACAAGAGGATCCAATACTACAATAAGTCCAACAATCCATCTTCACTAACTTCACTTCCTGCTCCATTGGGTCACTTTTTTTTTCTTTCTTTCTTGCTTTCTTTTTTTTTATTATGTGACTTACGTATATTCTTTCTCCTTTCTCCATTACGTAATCTTTTTTTTCCCTTCCTCTTTTTATTTTCCTTCCTTTCTATTTGTCGTACTCCCTTCGTGGTTTTTATTTTTCCCCTTTATTTTATTTCCTTTATTCCCAACTCTCGTCCCTTTCTTTATGACCAAATCATTTCTCCTTTTCCGAGGCAATCCTTCCCGCTTCTTTTCGACTCTCTCTCTCTCTCTCTCTCTCTCTCTCTCTCTCTCTCTCTCTCTCTCTCTCTCTCTCTCTCTCTCTCTCTCTCTCTCTCTCTCTCTCTCTCTCTCTCTCTCTCTCTCTTCTTTTTTTTACGCACTCCGGGCTGCGTTACTTCTTCCTCTTCCTCTTCCTCTTCCTCTTCTCACTTAGCCTTATACGTCATCTTTTTCCTCCCACCATCGACCACCAACCAACGGGAAATTGTATCACATGAAGATGAAACGCCTGTAGCTGCCACGCCACGCCACGCCACCAGAGATGAACTGTCCACTGGCACTGGCACTGGCACACCTCCATGTCATCCACACCTTACACACAACACAAAAAGAACTACAACGAATACAAGGAAGGATAGAGAAGAAAAGAGAAGAAGAGTAGGAGAGGATAAAGGTCTGGAAGGGAAAGGAAAAAGAGGGAAATGGTAAAAAGGGGAACAGAGAAGGGAGGTTTGAAGTATATAACAGAAGGGTGCGCTGGCAGGGTGATGGTAGGGTGCAGTGTGTTATGGTAGAGGTGGAGTGTGTTAACAGGGAGGGTAGGTGGAAGGAGTAGTGTGGAGGGAGTGCGGGAGAGAGGCTGGGTGGTGGTGGGTGGAGAGAGAGATGGATGTGTGTTAGCCATTTTGGAACGTGTGATGGATGAAAGGATGGATGGATGTGTGGTATAAGGATGTTTTGAAGGTGGGTGATGTGTGTCAGGTAGATGGTGGTGGTGGTGGTGATGGTGGGTGGTGGTGATGGTGGTGGTGGTGGTGGTGGGGTGCAAAAGGTTGTCATGGGTTACTGGAGAAAAACGAGAATCAAAGGAGAGAGAGAGAGAGAGAGAGAGAGAGAGAGAGAGAGAGAGAGAGAGAGAGAGAGAGAGAGAGAGAGAGAGAGAGAGAGAGAGAGAGAGAGAGAGAGAGAGAGAGAGAGAGAAAAAAGAGACATCTTAATCATCTTTTTTTCATTTACCTATCATCATCATCATCATCATCATCATCATCATCACATCATCATCATCATCATCATCATCATCATCATCATCATCATCATCATCATCATCATCACCATCATCATCATCATCATCATCATCATCATCATCATCACCATCATCACCATCATCATCATCATCATCACCATCATCATCATCATCAGCATCGCCGTCATGCTATTAATAACAGGTTCCGATAGGGCGGTGACCAGGTGGCGGGTTTTATAATGCCCATAAAGTGACTAAAGGGAGTTAAGAGCTTAGGTCTGGCAAGGGATCCAACCCTGTGTTCCCCTCTATCCTTCCTTCCTTCCTTCCTTCCTTCTAACTCTCCTCCGTCTCTTCCTTTCCTCCTACTCCTCCTCCTCTTCCTTCTCCTCCTCCTCCTCCTTCTTGTTTCTTTTTTTCACCATCCATCTTCTCTCCCAGTTCCTCTCTTTCCGTCTATATATTCTCTTGTCTTATTTATCCTTCTTTCTCCCTAATTCTATCTACCCTCTTCCTCTCTCTCTCTCTCTCTCTCTCTCTCTCTCTCTCTCTCTCTCTCTCTCTCTCTCTCTCTCTCTCTCTCTCTCTCTCTCTCTCTCTCTCTCTCTCTCTTTTCATCTCTCTTCTATTTCTGCTTCTTTGTTCTTTTCCTTCCCCTTCCTTTCTCTCCAGATCTCCTCTACTCTTCCGCCCTCTCTTCCCTTCCTCTCTTTCCCATTCGTTTTCTTTTTCTCTTCGTATGTTTCCTAAACCCTTCCTTCTTCGCCCTTTCTCCTACGTACCTAATCGTATCCTGCTGTGCTATATATATGTGTGTGCGCGTGTGTGTGTGTGTGTGTGTGTGTGTGTGTGTGTGTGTGTGTGTGTGTGTGTGTGTGTGTGTAAAGTTTACTATATTTTGCGAGTCATTGGATGTGAGTGAGTGAGTGAGAGATGGAATGAGTTGATGAGGAAATATTTAGAGGTTATGATAGATTTATACTACGAGCATCAGCCAAGAACATGTAGTATTTCTGATGGTTTGCCAGGAAGGCGTGTTTTTTCATGGAGATTCTTGCGGCGTAAAAATCGTAAGAGGATTAAGGACTGTGCTGCTGTAATGAGTCCCGGTGCTGCAGGCTGTGGTGGTGTGGTAGGAAGGGTGTCGTGATGCGCAAGGGAAATGTAATGATAGAAACGAGGGATTGTTGACTTGGTATAAATGAAGAAACTTTGTGTCGGAAATCAGGGTGTTGTGAGGTTATAATTAAGGAAGTGTGAGGTTGTATTAAATCATTGTTATGTTATTAGATGAGTGATTTCGATGGCATTGATTGCGTTAAGATGCCGGAAAAATAATGATGTGAATAAAAACCCAAGATGTTATTGAGATGATATTTTTAGGGAAACAAATATATATAATGGGAGAAATAAGGTGTTTTGAGAATGCTTAGATAAAGTCAGGAATGTATCTACTGTCAGGAATAAGAAGTTACGCTCTACATTGTATCCTTCTGACGCTGAGAGCACCTTCAAAATAGTGGGTAATGTTGAGTAATCGAGGTGGTGATGTTGCATGCCCTAACAGCGTCTATTTCTGCCACTCATCGATGTCAACACGTGTGGACCCTTGATGTGTGGAGGTGGTGGTGGTGGTGGTGGTGGTGGTGGTGGTGGTGGTGGTGGTGGTGATGGACGCCGCGGAGAGAACACCCACCACTGCCAACACCAAGGAAGTGTGTCGTAAATCATATAAAAAAAAAACACGAGAAAAGTTTGAGGAAATGAATGGCAGCGTCGAAAACCTGTGCAAAATAATTCTGAAACCAAAGAAATTGCTTGCCATGTAGGGGCGAAAAATTATGATAAATAAATATGTCCTTGTAAATTGACAATATTGTAAGTCTGGCAGTTTTGTGCAAGTTACATTTTACCTAAAGTTAAGTCACAAACAAAATTATGCATCGTCATGGTAAAGTGTAGTCAATGGGGCGTTAGCCGCGGCCTCAGCAACAGGGGGTTAAATAATCCCTCTTAAAATCGATTCCCAATTCACTGTCTCATAAATTTTGGTTTGGCGTGTGGTTGGCCAGGTGGGCTGAGGCAGCGGGGTGAGGTGGGGTTTGCAGTGTGACTTGCAGTGTGACTTGCAGTGTGCCTTGCAGTGTGACTTGCAGTGTGACTTGCAGTGTGACTTGCAGTGTGCCTTGCAGTGTGCCTTGCAGTGTGCCTTGCAGTGTGCCTTGCAGTGTGCCTTGCAGTGTGTCTTGCAGTGTGCCTTGCAGTGTGCCTTGCAGTGTGCCTTGCAGTGTGCCTTGCAGTGTGCCTTGCAGTATGGCTTGCAGTGTGCCTTGCAGTGTGCCTTG
>JAPQNM010000042.1:1165410-1175410 GCA_029783475.1 Metacarcinus magister | reverse complement strand
CATCTTCGCTGCTCCTCAATCTTATTTTCAGTATTTCTTTTTTTTAGCATTAAGTCTGCTTTTCAGTTGTTCTCTCTCGTCACAAATAATGTTGAGTTGCCTTCAAGGAATAATGAGATGCTATGTAATATTATGATGTTTATTATATTCTAACGAAAGCAACAAGTCGACGTATCCTTTTTTGTTTTTCCATTTTCTTTTTTTCTTTATGGAAGGTTGAGTCTGAAATCCAACTAGATAATCTGTAGAAGTTTGACTATTGAACTTTCTTAAGTCGACGGAATGTAATTACGTGATAACCGCATCGACCTTGTTCCTTAAAGTCGGGTTGCCGCCGCTGCCGAGTTTGTGAAATACTTGCATCTCTGTTACTTCCTCTCTTCCCTCACCTTACTCAAAGACTTATTTCATTATCTATTAACATCACTAAGATTATGGAATACCCGGCGTCCATTCATGTTTGCTTTTATTACTGTTATTACTGTTGTTATTGTTGTTATTGTTGTTACTGTTGTTACTGTTGTTCCTGTTGTTATTGTTGTTATTGACTCGTGTTACAGGTGAGGTGTGACGAGACCAAACCACCTCAGACCATCGTGGGAAATTCAAGTCTCCTGAGAGGGTCGTTTCCCTTTACAATATGAGACCCGTGGGAGGCGCGTTACCGTTTTTCAAGGTCAATTGCCTTCTACTCCTTCCTCTTTAAGGCTTCGCTCACTCCCACGTGACGCTGAAATGTTGTTTAATCTGAGGCGTCACCAGGATTTATGAGGCCACTTTGCGGGGCTGTTGTAATGAAGAGACATACTTGCACATTTTTAATCGTATTCCCCTCACCCTCCTTGATGGTCTTAAGGTTGAGGTCTTGGAAGGGAAGGGGGTCTCAGGGTCATAGACTCGTGTTTGGTCTAGCTCTGGGGGGGAGGAGGTGATGGTCGTGGTCTTGGTCACCGCCTGGTCTTGGTGAGGGGAGGTGAGATGCATGGTTGATGGGTAAGGGGAAGGAGGGATGGTCTTAACGGTCCATTTGGGAAATAGTGAAGAATGGATGTTGGTGAGAGAGGGAGGGAGGGAGGGAGGGAGGGATGGGGTGGAAGGAATCAAGTTACAACATCGCCAGGAGAGGCAGGACTCCACGCACCTCTTCACTCTCACACTAAGGGTTTCCTGCAACTCTTTTCTCACCGTCAGGAAATAATGCTTTTGTCTCACTCCATCAACCTGCCACACGTGTGTCCGGCTCACCCCCTCCCCTCACCCTCCTTCCCCCCCACGCCTGGTCTTGGCGAGGCTCTCAAGTAATTCCTTGATTAGATCTGACCACAGGAATTAAGTTTTCAATTAATCCAATTATTCGCCAGGACCTAAAAGTTGCAAGTTTGACCCAAATTTCTGCCTTAACTGTACAAGTCACCATTTTATATATCTTCAGGTGTTTCTGTTTTGCCCTGCGAGTGAATGTGTCCAGACTTGATGTTAACAATTACACGAAATGACTGCATAAAAATGAATTACGTATATTCTAAAAGCTGTGGCTAATTTCATGTAAAAATCTTCAACGCGCAGTTCGTGTACATAACATTGCCAGAAGAAGAGTTGCGCCATTTTTCAGGTCCATCATACGATGTTAAACAGGTAATCACTCTTCTTTGTCAAAACTTGTGAAGCAACTTTTGTTTTTCATTAGATGAGAGCGACGCCAGGCTGCCACCTTAACGACGACCCAGCCATGCTCAGGCACCTCCACAACCTGTTTGGTTCAACGTATGAATAAAAAAAATATCAGCCAATGTCCCTAAGCCAATCACCTCACCTTTGACAGCAGCAAAATTGAAATTCACTATTCATTAAAAGTTTTTCTATTAAGCAGATGCATGATTAAGGAAAATAAGTTTACATCATATTGCTGGTGAAGGCATCCGTCATGTTCCTTCCATGAACTTTGTAGTCTCACCTCCAAACACTTGTCGGCACAAAAAATATTTCGCTCCAGAACAATGATTAATATTTCTCAAATTTTCTTTTCTTGGGTCGCCGAAACACCGCTGAGCAACACTCGTAAACATCACTTCACTGCCTGGAGAGAGAGAGAGAGAGAGAGAGAGAGAGAGAGAGAGAGAGAGAGAGAGAGAGAGAGAGAGAGAGAGAGAGAGAGAGAGAGAGAGAGAGAGAGAGAATTACATATATACATATATAATCAGATCACTCAGATTATAGGGCCCAAAATAGGTGGTCTGTTCTTAACCTTTAATAAACACCATGGAATGGAAGGAAACCAGTTTATTTGTGTCAACATTTGTAAACCCTTTAAGTGTTTTAAAATACTCTTTAGGTGTATTCGGAGGCGATGTTTCCCGAGAGAGAACATGACTAATTACACAAATACGGATCATCTTCTGAGTCTTATGATAGATAGTTTATTATTTTGCTAAGTCCATTGCAAGATAAGGTGAACAAAATTTCACTGTATACTCCAAATGGGTTCTGACTAAACTGACGTATAGAGGTAAAAATATATATTCATTTTAAAACTGAAAATATTTGTTTGTAAAGCCGAGTATTGTATTAGCTTTACCAGCGGCGTCTTTACAGTGTTGGGAGAGTTTTAGATTCAACGTAATCGTAACACCAAGATCTTTGACACATTGTACGCCTTCAAGTTTCACTCCGCCCATCTCTTATTTATTTTTGTTTCCCACTTGAATAATTTGGTATTTGATAACGTTGAAAGGCATTTCTCACCCATAACACCAAGCTGCTGCGTCTTTGTACAAGTCTTCCTGTTGGATTTGTATGTCGATGTCTGAGATTACCTAATTTCCGATTTTTTGTATTGTCTGCGAACTTTTCGATGAAGTTGTTAAGTCTCACATCGATGTCATTCATATAAATAATGAATATCACAAGTCCAAGAACACATCCCTGTGGCACCACTAGTGACTGGTGCCCAATCAGAGGCAGATCCATTGATAACGATCCTTTGTTTTGTATTGCCCAACCAGTTTTCGATCTAATTATACACATGGCGTCAATCCCAAGTTGCTTTATTGTGAACATTTACTTATTATGAAGAACTTTATGAAAGGCCTTTGGAAAATCAAACATACACAATATTTACCGATTTGGTGATACCGTGGGCAGAAAAGAGGTAATTATATAATGTTAACAGATTAGATAGACATGATCTTTTATACCTAACGCCCTGCTGCGAGTCCCTGATTGGAGAATAACCTTCAGCAAACAATTTTGTCTAATTATGTTTTCGAGATTTTTGTCAACTACGGATGTCAAACTAATGGCCCTGTAATATCCGGGGACATTTAAGTCACCTTTCTTAAAGATTGGAGAGAGAGAGAGAGAGAGAGAGAGAGAGAGAGAGAGAGAGAGAGAGAGAGAGAGAGAGAGAGAGAGAGAGAGAGAGAGAGAGAGAGAGAGAGAGAGAGAGAGAGAGAAGCAAGACAAGACTAAAGACAAGGAAAATAGAAAAGAAGAGTAATAGGAAAGGAAAGGTAGATGCAAGTATAAACAGAATTACGAATACTTGAAGTGACTTTGAAACACATGACATTAACATTACGAGACACAGCTGACAAGGAAATGATACACAACACAGGCATGACTTAGATGTCTTTGCTCTATAAAACACACCCAAGACACATCACAATTCCTACCCTGGACACTGACTTGCACTATGCAGGCGCCCGGCACGCATCCTAAACATCGATACTAAGATAAACCAGACTTGAGAAGCTGAGAAGGGAACTCACACACACAGCTCGTGACTGGAACAAAGTGATCGATCTTTACGAATCATTCTTTAAAGAAGGAAGAGAGACAGAGAGGGACTAGGTTTGTTCGTTTGTGAGGTAAAAACGAAGCCTCATTCCTCAGCCTTAATACTTCAAACCCTCAACACTTAATATTTATTTTTGTATAACCAACACTTTTGAAATCCCTGCTGTTCTTTCCTTCACTTGTATCACTCCAGACTTCCATTCCATCATTACGCAAAGTCCCAAAAACCACCTCATACCATCAGTCCTAATACATCCAAATACCTTCGGGTCCTCACTGCCTCATTCCCTTCAAGCTTCACACGAAAGGCTTTGCAGGGAGAGGCAGAAGAGGGTGTGAGTGGCGGAGTTCAAAGCTGAGCCGGTTATCTGGTCAGTGGGTAGGTAGCGAGGAAGGGAAGAGTAGGTTTTATTTTTTTTGTATATATACCGTGTGTGTATTTAAGCCTCTTCCCTTGAAACCTTGAGGAAAGTAGTGTGTGTGTGTGTGTGTGTGTGTGTGTGTGTGTGTGTGTGTGTGTGTGTGTGTGTGTGTGTGTGTGTGTGTGTGTGTGTGTGTGTGTAATAATAATAATAATAATAATAATAATAATAATAATAATAATAAACGGTTTATTGAATAGGCAGTCTTGCGATTGAAAATATACATTGGGGAAAGGGTGACATGATAACAAAAACTTGCCAAACACGCACGCACACACACTTACAACACACACACACACACACACACACACACACACACACACACACACACACACACACACACACACACACACACACACAGTTTTAATTATTTTTGCGCCTCACATATGAAAGTTATTTAATATATTATGTTTGTATCTCTGGATGTATTAAAACTTACGCATAAATTGACTATTAATGTGAAATGCTATGAAATACCTCAAAAAAAATAGTTGCAAAGGGGAAAAACATCAAATGGAGGAAAACTGTAATGAGAAGTTCGAGTATGCAATTAATAACTTATAAATATCACACATGTTTCGTTTCTTTCATTCTTTCGTCATTCCTAACATGCATGAAACACTTTTTTTTTTCTTTTCTTTTTTTATTACTCACGACGAAGCGAAAATGTTTCACGACAAAGTCAAGGCTGCTCTTCGAAGCTTCATGAATTATTGTTCAGAGTTGAAGCTGAACAAACTCAAAGAATAATCGGCTTATAGAAGGGAGATTTACAGAGCATATTTTTGATCCTCCACCCCAACCTCCCCCTTCACCTCCACTCTAACCCCCCTCTCCCCCTCCCTCGCCCCTCCGTACTCCGCCCTTACACCTACGTGCCCTTACCTCTTCCCTATCTCCCCCACCCTCATCAAGTCCCCCCAACATACCCTCCCAATCACCTCCTCACACCTTCACCCCCTCCTTACGCCCTCCCTGCTTCACGCCCATGACCTCCTCCGCCTCTCTCCCCTCACCCCTACCACCCTTCACTTCCACACACCCTCAAACCCCCGCCATTAAAGGTTATTAAAGGTCCATGAACTCAAAGCTGAAACGCACATATATTACCAGAGAATAAACACACACACACACACACACACACACACACACACACACACACACACACACACACACACACACACACACACACACACATCAATAAATACTGACACACTTGGTGAAAACTCGCATACAGTTGATAAAAAAAAAAATGTACACACAGTTTCAACACTTGTATAGATTACCAGAATGTAGCAACACACCTACACACCTTGACAAACCAAAACATGACTCGCAACTTTTCTACATCATCAAAATCTCACATATTTTCTTCAAGGCTGTAGGTGAAGAAGAAAAAAAAACATTCATTAGCGGTGCCATTAAATATATAAGCATACATTTAGATGAAGAATAGGAAAATAAATCCATCAAACTACAAATTGATACTATCCTCCTTCAAATGGTGGTGGTGGTGGTGGTGGTGGTGGTGGTAGGAGGAGAGAGTTGAGGAAAGGGTAGAGGAGCAGACAGACCTATTATATCAAGGGAAGACCAAAGCAATAACAATACACGAGGGAAGGACTTACACTGTGCCCCTGTAACTAACGATCAATCAATACTCTCTCTCAACAACATATATTTATTTACACGTGTACACTTGATCGGTAGAAAGGACAATGAAGCACTCACTAATCTTTGAGTGTGTGTGTGTGTGTGTGTGTGTGTGTGTGTGTGTGTGTGTGTGTGTGTGGTGTGTGTGTGTGTGTGTGTGTGTGTTCATCTCCCTCACATTTCTCAACTTTAATATTCCATTTAGTTCTTCTCCTTTGGCCTGTCCCTTTCCCCTCCCCTTCCCCCTTCCCTCTCACCCCCATCCTTCCTTCCTCTGGCCTTCAACACCGCCAGCTGACTCAGGAGACCCTCGTCGTTATGGCAACAAAGAGCTACTGCCAAAATGTTTTTTTTTCCCTTCCTTTCCTTTAGCCTTCCCTCGAGTGCTGGCCTCCTAGGGGCGTCGCTCTCTTGTAGAGGCAAACACATCGTCTCTCCGTGGTGGCGATGTGGCATATTCACAGTCTCGCAGGGACTTGGAGGCATCTCTGTGTTGTTATTTATCTT
Source organism: Metacarcinus magister (assembly GCA_029783475.1). Classification (NCBI taxonomy): domain Eukaryota; kingdom Metazoa; phylum Arthropoda; class Malacostraca; order Decapoda; family Cancridae; genus Metacarcinus; species Metacarcinus magister. Next base: position 1,169,033 of record JAPQNM010000042.1, on the reverse strand, counting down.
CCTTTTAAAAAATTGGACTTCCGCTTGCTAGTATGAATTATTTCCTTGTTGCTGGGAAGGTAAGAGTCCGAGGTGAGGTGGGAGGCGAGGCTCAGCGGGGACTCAGAAACTATCCATTGCTGCAACATAACTATAACAGATACTTGAAGAAATCTCAATCCATGCTTGCCATCCCATCGTCCTCATGTCCCTTAACCCAGACCGCGTCACTCAAACAGTTACCACCTGAAGAAGGTACGCCAGCAGCCCCGGCTAAGCAGAAGAAGCACCACCACCACCACCACCACCACCACCACCACCACCACCACCACCACCACCACCACCACCACCACCACCACCACCACCACCACCAGCATGATGATGGAAAATAGTAAATTGCTTCTCTCTCTCTCTTTCCCACGAGAATCAAGTGAGAATTGAAAACTCTTTAAGAACTCGCTTCCTTCTTTCTTGCGTCGTTCTTATCTCCTTCTTTATCTTCCTCCTCCTTTAGTCATTATCTTACGTCTTCTTCGTTTTGCACAGCATCTCTCTTCCTTCACTTTCTTTCTCTGCTTCCTGTTTTACCTCTTTTAATTCCTCCCTCCTGTTTTCTACCTTTCTTTCATCCCTTTTCTGCATATTCTCCTCCTCTCACTTCTCTCCAGACTCACTCCTTGGGATCATCCTCCACATGCTTCTACTCCTTACTCCTTACTACTTATTACTCCTCACACACTGTCTCACACTCTGAATTCATCCTCCGGTCCTTGTCTTCCGAGTATCTTCCTTCTCATTCCTCCCACAGCCTCATTCTAAACCCACCTTCCTCTCACACTCGATATCTTGGCTGTTTGAAATTAATGGATGGACTAAGGAGTGTCAACTGAATGGAAAAGAGCATCTGATAGCCTCTTTGACCTCAGGGAAAACTTATCCTTAAATTGGAGCGAGGTATTGACGTGGGTTAGAATGTTGTATTGACGTGTGATGGATTGACACGTTTTATCCCATCCGTACTCCCTCTACATCACCCTCACACCCTCATTCCTCACACCTACTCAGTCACGCCCATGCTAACCTCACAAGTATTATTTTACGCTTGAATTCTTATTTAACATTCATCACTCATCACTCCACACTCATTCAAATAGTTAGTCATTTATTTATATACTTCACACACTCACTTCCTTCTGACACACACACCCACACACTCACACCCACACCCACACACCCACACACTCACACCCACACACCCACACACCCACACCCACTCCACACTTGTTATTCCAGCATTCCATAAACATACCTTTCTTCTCACCCCTTCCAGACCCAGCAGCTGACACATCACCCACACTACCTGTCACGCCCACGTCCTCCCTCCCTTTTTGCTGCCTTGTCACAGTCCCCAAATTAGGAAGTTAACAAAGAGAAAATTTAGATGCAGTTTTTATTATGCTGTAATATTTTTTTTCTCATTTTTTTTCTCCATTATCATACATATTCCTTTGCATGTACTCTGGTGGACACGATTTCAATTATTAATTAAAGGATGATTAATTTGAGTTTTTTTTCTCTCTGCTATACAGTCAAACTTATTATTTCTTTCTATCTTACACACACACACACACACACACACACACACACACACACACACACACACACACACACACACACACACACACACACACACACACACGTTTATTATACTTATAAGTTCATAAGTTGTTGCCAGCACTTCATTTTCATGTGTGTGTGTGTGTGTGTGTGTGTGTGTGTGTGTGTGTGTGTGTGTGTGTGTGTGTGTGTGTGGATATGTAGGTGGGTGTGGAATGCAAAAAAACATTATCCCTCGTGACGTAAGGCAGAAATAAATGAAAGTGTGTTTGTTGTGGAAACGAGGACAAAGTGAGTCAAAACAAACAACTCAATGAAGCTTTCCATTAAAAATATATATAATGAATAAAAGGTCCTCGTTATTTTGGCTTCGTTATCGTTACAGGTGTACAGGTGAAGCAAATATTACCTTTATGTGATCACCTGTATTTTTACCTTTATTCATTTATTGTGTTGTTTTATTCATTTATTCATATATTTTATTAAAGGGCAAGGCATGATTCGGTTGTGTTGTTTATTCATTTATTTTTTATTTCGTTTATTCATTATTTTTATTTTATATAGAAAACGTACATGACAGGGATAACCAGATCAATTTTCAGCCGCTAAGTGGATTTATTTATTTATAATTTATGAATCTGAAATATTTACTTGACTTTATTTTTTCTCATATAAGTTTAGTTTTGACACATTCTTCCCTCCCATCCTTACTCTTCCTCTGCTTCCCTCCTTTCTTCCTTCTCTCCATCCTTCCTTACCTCCGTCTCTTCCCTTCTTCTGGACCCAAACGCTCCTCCTCCTCCTCCTCCTCCTCCTCCTCCTCCTCCTCCTCCTCCTCCTCCTCCTCCTCCTCCTCCTCCTACTCCTCCTCCTCCTGTTGGTTATGTAACAGTAAATATGATGACAGTAAACAGTAACTTGTATTCTTTATCGGGATAGTTGTGGTTCGTGTCCTTGAATGGATATTTTTATCATTGCGGTTGTGATACGTAACTCAGTCTAATGAGAGAGAGCGAGAGAGAGAGAGAGAGAGAGAGAGAGAGAGAGAGAGAGAGAGAGAGAGAGAGAGAGAGAGAGAGAGAGAGAGAGAGAATCATTTATTTTCTTTCGTTTTTCTTTCTTTCTTTTCATTTTATCCCTTATCAGCTTCATATTTTCGTCAGTCAAGCGATACGACTAATTCCATCAACCTCCCCTCCCGTCTCTCTCTCTCTCTCTCTCTCTCTCTCTCTCTCTCTCTCTCTCTCTCTCTCTCTCTCTCTCTCTCTCTCTCTCTCTCTCTCTCTCTCTCTCTCTCTCTCTCTCTGTCAACCACCCCCCTTAACCAGTAATACTCTTGAACAACTTACATGAAAACACTTACTTTTTATTATTGTTGTGCCACAGAAGTCTTTGAAGGATGTGTGACAAAGTTTTGACGTTTGGAAGCAAGCTAAAGCCTCCACCCCCCCCCCGCCCCAAAGAGTCTTAGTGATGGGGTCTGTGAACTGGGTCTGTACTCTTTTTCTGACACTCCTTTCTTTGCTCTCTCTCTCTCTCTCTCTCTCTCTCTCTCTCTCTCTCTCTCTCTCTCTCTCTCTCTCTCTCTCTCTCTCTCTCTCTCTCTCTCTCTCTCTCTCTCTCTCTCTCTCTCTCTCTCTCTCTCTCTCTCTCTCTGTTATTTAGTCTGCTGTGTTACTTTGAGTGGTGGTGGTGGTGGTGGTGGTGGTGGTGATGGTGACAAGGATGTAAGTGTTAGGAGGAGGAGGAGAGGAGGAGGAGGAGGAGGAGGAGGAGGAGGAGGAGGAGGAGGAGGAGGAGGAGAGGAGGAGTAGTGGTAGTAGCAGCAGCAGTAGGAGTAGCATAAGGTGTCTGAGGAATAATAATAGAAGGAGGAGGAGGAAGACAGAAAGTAAACAGTGAAGCAGAACAAGGACAACAGAGAGATGGAGAATAACAAAGTGTAATACGAAATATAATTATAAAACGAGTGGAGGAGAAAGTGAAGGAGCTGGAGGAGGAAAAAGAGAAGGAGCTGGAGGAGGAAA
>JAPQNM010000042.1:1147910-1160410 GCA_029783475.1 Metacarcinus magister | reverse complement strand
GTCAAGGTCACGAAACAAAATTTGAAACGTAATATAATATCCCACAGAAACATTTTTGTACGAGTGAATATTTCATACATTCCAACGTATTCACTTGTATGATTTTATATTCATTTCCTTACTAGGTATACATTCAGTGTTTTCATTCATTCATTCATTTTTTTATTTTTTCGAGTACTTGTTTATTTATACCAATTCAAGGGGACCGAGCAGTGTTCCCCACTGCTCGGTCCCCTTGAATTGGTATAAATAAACAAGTACTCGAAAAAATAAAAAAATGAATGAATGAATGAAAACACTGAATGTATACCTAGTAAGGTTATTCAAGTGGTTATAGTATAAATATTAGTGTCGAGGGAAACGGAACGCAGTCATGTTTTATTCTCTCTCTCTCTCTCTCTCTCTCTCTCTCTCTCTCTCTCTCTCTCTCTCTCTCTCTCTCTCTCTCTCTCTCTCTCTCTCTCTCTCTCTCTCTCTCTCTCTCTCTCTCCGGTAGTGTGTTAGTGTTAGTGTTATCGTTTCTGCGGCACCAAGGCTTCTACCACCACCACCACCACCATCATTCATAACAACAACAACAACAACAACAACAATAAAATTACCTCCGCTAGTAATGATACCATCACCACCACCGCCGCCGCCACTACCACTACCACCACCACCACCACCGCCACCACCACCACCACCACCACCACCACTACCATCCCCATCATCAGTTAATAACAACTTTAACAGTAAAAACAACAGCAACAACAACAACAAATACTACTACTACTACTACTACTACTACTACTACTACTACTACTACTACTACTACTACTACTACTACTACTACTACTACTACTACTACTACTACTACTACTACTACTACTACTACTACTACTACAACTACTACTACTACTACTACTACAACTACTACTACTACTACTACTACTACTACTACTACTACAACTACTACTACTACTACTACTACTACTACTACTACTACTACTACTACTACTACTACTACTACTACTACTACTACTACTACTACTACTACTACTACTACTACTACTACTACTACTACTACTACTACTACTTATTCTATTTTCATCGCCCTTGGTATAATTGATTATGCACTGTTGAATATATTATGGGTTCAATGTTTTGAAATGTTCATTCTTATCGAACACCATAAAGATTTGATAACCTAAAGCATTTCCAGCTGAGAGAGAGAGAGAGAGAGAGAGAGAGAGAGAGAGAGAGAGAGAGAGAGAGAGAGAGAGAGAGAGAGAGAGAGAGAGAGAGAGAGAGAGAGATATACCGACCATAGAGACAATAGTGGATATTAACACACACACACACACACACACACACACACACACACACACACACACACACACCTACAAATATCACAAAATCACCCATTCCACTCGAACAAGAAATCTGAACCATTTAAACCATCCGAAACCTTGAAGCAGCACCCACGAAACACCTTCTGGAGGCTTCAAAACAGGTTCCCGACACTAGCCAGCCAAGAGGTGCATTCCGCTGACTGATCGCAGGGAAGGGAAGGGAAGTGAGGATCGGCATAGGGTTAAGGTGCAGGAAACCAATCATATGGTGGAAGAGCAGCGGGAGGAGGAGACTTACCCAAAGAGATCTCATCCGACGGGGCATCTTTCTTGACGAACATCCGACATGAAGGCAGGTTTCTCCAGTTCAGTTAAATTTTTTTGTCAAGAACTGAGTTTGAACTTGAACTTTCCGTGACTCCCTTGAGGTTAAGGTTGATTAGTTTGAGCAGTGCAGGGAGAGAGGAAAGCAATGAAAGGAGGAGAAGCAATAAGGGGAGTAAAGGAGGAGAGGGAAAGGAAAGGGTGATGATGAAGGGAAGTGAGTGGTGAGAGAGGGGAGAAAAGAAAGTGGTGATAGGAATAATAGGTAAAGGAGTGGAGGGAGAAGGAAAAGTAAGTAAGTAAAGGGAGAGGAGGAAGTTGGGACGGAAAGGAAAGAAGGGAATGGGGGAAGTAAATGGAGGGAGAGAGGGAAGTTAAGGAGAAGGAAGGAGGAGAATGGAAGTGTGATAAACAGGCTATAAGAGATTGAGAAGAAGTGAAACAAACAGAACAATAGTGGGAAAAGAGAAGGTTTACCAGGAAAAGGAGCGACAGTGTGTGAGGAAAGCTTGGCAGTAGTGGAGAAGGAACAATGAAATGCACTGCGAGTAAACACAGGATAGAATAAGTTTGAATACCAATACTAACACAGTAATACCAGGCGTTTGAAAGGAACATATACCAGATAAGAGTGAAGGAAAGAAAGAAGGAAGGAAGGAAGAAAATAAGGAAGGAAGGAAGGAAAGAAAGAAAGATGAGGAAGATAAGAAGGCGTCATTATTATTAGTGTGTTTCGTGATGCCTCAAGAACACAGAACACTTTCCTTTTTTTGTTCTTCTTCCTCCTCCCTTCCTCTTTTCCCCTACACCTTCCCCTTCCCCTTCCCCTTTCCTTCCCCTTCCCCTTCCCCTTCCCCTTCCCTTCCCCCCCCTCCTCCTCCTCCTCCTCCTCCTCCTTCCCCTTCCCCTTCCCCTTCCCCTTCCTCCCGGCACCTTCCCTGGGTACTCTGTCCATCGCTCGTTCCTGAAGAAAGTTTGTGAACATTAACTCGGATGAAGGACTGAGAGGATTGTAGGTCATGATTGTAGTAGCAGTAGTAGTACTAGTAGTAGTAGTACTAGTAGTAGTAGAAGTAGAAGTAGTAGTAGTAGTAGTAGTAGTAGTAGTAGTAGAAGTAGAAGTAGTAGTAGTAGTAGTAGTAGTAGTAGTAGTAGTAAAAATAATAACAACGATGAAGGCAACAAAGACAACGACAAAAAAACATGAATAATAAAAATGAAAATAGGAACAAAAGTGCAAAAAAAATACATTACGTTCTACCCTTTTTTATTTATCTATATATTGATACATATATTCATTTATTCATTGGTTCATTCATTTGACGGAGGGGCGTGGAGGAGGCGGTAGGACGCGGCCTAGGACTGATGCTTTGTGAGGAGGCGGAGGTGAGGCGGCGTGCTTTTTCACGTGTAAGTGACGGGACGGCGCGAGGGGAAGGTGCCTGCCCCGCCCCGCCCCTCCTGGTGCCCTGTGTAAGACGGTATGTTGACCATCTTAAGGACGAGGAGCGGAATGACGATGAAGAAGATGCTTTTAAGTATAGAGCGGAGAGTAAAGTGTGACAGAAGATTATTAAATGTCATGTTCAGGACAAATATCCAACCTGTGTTTGTGTTAACGCGAGGTAGAAGCAAAGAACATCGACGCTGCATCATCACCTGACGGCGGCGCTGCAGGCTGCATCTCACACCAGCAGGAGGCGCTTGTCAACCCGCAACACACGGACAACTTCGCGGCTGGAGTGAGAATAATCACCAAGTTGGGACCTACTTGGCACCTCATGTCTCGCAGGGCTCCGAGTTGTGAAGTTAGCGCAGGTTGGAAGGTGTGGGGGGGGAGGGGGGATCTGGCAGAAACGGCACGTAACTATGTAGATTACTGCACGGCACTCTGGGACGCCACACCTGGCTCATCTGCAAATCCCTTGCCCAAAACTTCCAAGGGACCGCCTCTCACCCTAAACTTTGTACTGTATCCACCTGGAAAGTTTTTAGTGGAAAGGTGAGACAGAAGTGAGTCGTCACGTGGGTAAGAAAGCTTGTTAACTGTAATTGTCGTTTGCTTTGTTTACTTTAACTTAGCGTCCCATACACTTTGTTCAGTTCTCACCCAGCTTTCAGACGGGTCGGACGTAGCCACTGCTCGAGTTTTATCCACGTCAGGAGGCACACGCCTGTGTCCTCCTGCCGTTTTTCGGGATGAGGGCTTCCCGCATCCTTCGCCTTTCAGGATCCTCACTTATGGGGTTTTCCCGTCCTCAGTTGCAGTCCATGCACGTTACAGGTGCTATCCCAAAACGTCCTCGGCCTCCATCGCCTGGCAGCGGGTCAGCGTTGTGCTCCGACTCATCGTCTCGAAGTGCTTCACGGGGCGGTTTTCCTCCTTGAAAGACTGCCCGCTACTTCACCCCGCCATCCGTCTCTGCTTCTGTTACGGTTACACCTCCCAGTGTTGTTGCAACGCCTGCTGCAGCCCTTGAACCTACTCCTCATCCTTCAGCACTACCTCTGAGTGTCGCCTCGTCATCCTCCACCACCGCTCTCTCTGCCCCTGACTATGACGGCTTCAACACGGTGTCGAGCAAGCGGCGCCGTACTCGCACCGCCCAGGCCACCAGGATTGTTGTCTCATCCCCACAACCCGCCTCCTCGGAACAGGAGTTCCCTGCATTCCGAGTTCCCATTCAAGATGGTTTTCAGACGTCCTACGACGCCGTGGCTGCCCTTGAAGAGGATTGCCCTACTCTGGTGATGAGATGCCTGCCGGGGAAGGATGGTAGCTCTGTCATCCTCCTCAAATCCACCGAGACCTTCCAAAACCTGCAGGATGTTGCAGTCAACTGCAGCACCACCAGAGTCAAGCATAGCAACACTACTCGTGGCGTAGTCATGGGCTACCCCCTTCGTCTGCCCACGGAATCACTGCTACGCCATCCCCAAGTCGAGGAAGCTACCCCCTGCCAGACACCCCGCACCAAAGAGGCCACACGCCAAGTCACCGTCACACTACGTGGTCCTCTTCTACCCCAGTTGTCCTTGGGCAGCTGGGGGACTTTCTACCTCCGCCCCTGGGTGCCCGAACCACTGCGGTGTTACCGCTGCCACTGTTTTGGTCACCATCAAGTTTCCTGTGCAAACGTCATCAAGTGTGGGATGTGCAGCGGATCCCACGAAACACAGGAGTGCCTGGTTAAGAATAACGCAAAACAAGACATTGTCCACCGTTGTCCCAACTGTAACCAAGCCCACCACGCCTGGAACAAGTCCTGCCCTGCCCGCCTTCGCCTCGTGGAACGGGGTCGTGAACGGCAAGCTGCCTAGGTTGCTAACCAGCAGAAAACCACAACAATTCCAGCACCTCCCCGTACTTTTGTGTGGGGTCAGCAGCTACCCACAGCTCCACCACCTGCCCCGGGCCCAGCACCCACCGAGTTTCTCCCTCTGCCTCCCACCGCCGCGGCCCCGCGCCAGCCACCAATCACAAGTCGTCCCGCCCGACGACCACCACGCACAACTCGTTCCACTCAGACAATCGTCTCGCTTTCCACCACACTCCTCACCAAGCATTACCTCTTTACCTCAACCAGACACCCGCCATGCCTCCGCAGACTTCCCCTTCAGCGTACAATGATGAAACACGTTACTACCAGCTGCCAGCAGAGTCCTTCCAAGCCATTGGAAAATAACTGGTAAACGGTCTCTCCTTGACACTTGTCGGTGTTCTTGGCTTCCCCGTCTCCCGTGCCATCTTCAGCCGAGTTATACAGACCGTCATTGGTGAATACCTCCACAAGATGCGGACCTATTCCATCTCAAACATCTAGCAGCTGCCCTCTCCATACCTGCACTTCACTGACGGGCTCTTAGCTAGCCCATGTCCTTCCCTATGAAGAACAATAGAAAACAACAACAACATACACTTTGTTGGACGCAATAACTGTTACCGACGCGTGTGAATCTGCAGTGATGGCCTCCGTTGTTTTCCCTTACTTTTTTTCCTCTTCGTCTCACACTGCTCATGTTGTCCATCACATTTTTCTTGACAACGAGGTGGGGAGCGTGCGGCCCTATTTGCCTCGTACAAACTAACACACATGGCGTCATGGCGGGACGTATTGAGCTACACTCGCCAGGTTGTAAAGAAAACGGTATACGAATTTCGAAACGCAAACTCAATATAGCTTTTTAAGGTGACCTGATGGGCTGAGAGTCTGAAGTATAGGAAGTATAAATGTTCCTTCACTAGCCGTATATATGCACCTTACTAGTAAAACAATAAAATAATCAGATTTGCAGTCCAATAGTTATATATGAATTAGAAAAACTTATAATGTGGTTGTCTTACGATTCAATCTCTTTTTAGATATAGAAATACAATCTGTGAATTTTTTGGCCTGGTCATGTAGCTTTCCTCTTCTTCCTGTGTGATGGTCGTGAGTGTGGTTCTCAGGGAGTGTAAACAGGCACTGATTTACCATCGTGTTTTGGGTCACGTGCTGCCACTCGATTGTGACGTCATTGTCCCTTGAAGGGCCTCGTGTCCGATTGTGTCTCATGTTTCTTTGTGTTTTGGTTTAGATTTTTAACAATTAATCGCGATTCCTTGTTATTATTTTCCTCACGAGAAATGTGTTTAGTCACCCTTCACCCCTGAAGCTGTCTCCCCATCCTCCTTTTCATCCTCCTCTTCCTCCTCCTCCTCCTCTTCCTCCTCCTCCTCCTCTTCCTCTTCCTCTTCCTCTTCCTCCTCGTCCACTTCACCTTACTCCAAACTGTTTATTTTTAGCACTGGAATAAATGTGGTCATCAATTTTCTGTGACGCGGAAATGAAGTTGGCAATGAGATGAGTGTACTTGGAAAACATACATGAAGTCAAACAAAACACTGACAACCTCCACACGACCTACGTAAACCCTGTGACTCAATCAGTAACACTCACGGACTCACCTACCTATCACGGCTTCGTTTGAGTAAATTATGGTGTTGTTTTTCCTGTTGTATTATTTTTTTTTCCGAGAACAATTCATGCCATTACACTACAAGGACAAGGGGAGCAGGTCTGAGTGGTTCGTGATGTTTTAGAGGCGAGCGAGGAGGTGAGAAGAGAACGAAAAAACCCCGACCTGTGTTGTGTTAATGTAGGTGGAGGTTCTCAATGGTCTTATCTCACGAAAGTATAAGTGTTTATGGCACGTCGTTATGGCAGACTATGTGGTTGTGATTCTGAAATGATACACGCGGAGAAAACATCGTAAAAAATGAGAAAAATCAGCAGGTGGTCTACAGAGAGGAGAGTAAAAGGAGTGTTTGGAAAGAAGAAAACAGGAGGAAGAAGGAACGGAGTGGGAGATGTGGGAGAGTAGTGGAATGGAATGGGCGAGGCATGTAGTAGGGAAGGGGAGACAAAAGGCGTGGAAACATTCACTACTCACTCCACAAAAGTCAAAACGAGAGACATTAGCCAATAATCATCAGTGTTAGTCCAGCTTCACCCTCAGGTGGAGGTAGGACGCGACAGGTGACTCAAATCAATATATAATTACAATTCCACACGAAATATTGTTCAGCGCTAAAGACACCTGTCAGGAAAAACAAGTTCAAATAAGTGGACGTGACTTGCAGAATGTAATCATAATTATTGCTGCCGCCGCCATGTTGTATTGGGTCGGACTTATCAACGATTTGGCACACGACTACTGACGGCTCTCCTCATAATCTGATCGGGCCAGACAGCCAGACAGCCTCGTGCCACACTGGCCACCGACAGCCACTTCAACGGGACGTCACATCGGAAAATCACAAATCATTACACAAAGGAAATGTGTCGTGTTGATTTTTTTGTCGTCTTCATTACTAGCACACAACAGCCATAAATGGAATAAATGGATTCATACATTGTTTTCTATAGAGTCTGTTTTTTTCCTGTGTTGTTGGTTTTGTATGGTAAAGAAACATATCGTGGTTATGATGTACGAAAACAGGAAACAGAAAACAGGCGAAAAAAAAGTTTGATAGTTATACAACGTTCTTTGCAAGCTGTTCCTCTGACGTATTTTTCATCGATTTTTTCAGTGTTAGTTTTTCTTTCGTTTTTCCAAAATTGTTGTTGTCACGGACGAATAGGTAAATAGGTAACAAACTAAGTATATGTGCATCCCCCCTGCCCTGCACTCTTCCCTCTCCCCTAAAGTAGATAAATGTATGTATATGTATGTATTCCCACCCCCACCCCCATCACACACACACACACACACACACACACACACACACACACACACACACACACACACACACACACACACACACACACACACACACACACACACACACACACACACACTTCCCCGGAACACAACTATGGCTGCAGTAAATTATGGCTGAAAGGCGCAGGATGTGAGGAGAAAGTTTAGCATCTTTTGTGTTAGAATTTATCTCGAGGTATAATTTATGGTCGTAATTTTTCCTGTGGCCAGTTTCGTTCCGTGCGCTGCTTTGCTTTTTACATATGGTTTATCCTAGAGTGCACCATCTACGTGATTGACAGCTCTCCATTACGTGTTTGCAGGCCTTTGCGACCCCCTCCTGAGGTCAGAGTGCGCACATAAAGCAGTGTTTGTGGCGACAATGTGATTTGGCAGAGCGTATGTACCCGAACTGCGGAGGAGAAGGGAACACGAAGGGTAGACGGAGGCCGAATCATCTTATTCTTTCTATCTACTTACCTAGAGTCTTCGTTGTTGCAATAGATGTTGATGTTGATAATTATGTCAGGGTATTACGGTGTTAATGCGGGTTTTACTTTGAAAATCAACCCGACTGGAGAAATTACATTGATACTAAAGGGTAAGATGAGCTACGAAATGACCGGGTTGGAGGGTGGCACATTACATTTGTGAGTAAAGATAGTACAAGAAATACGTCCGTCGATAAATATCACGTAGATCTGAATCTGTTCCGTGACCAGTGTTCTTAAAGGCGTTTGGTCACTGTATCTAGGTTTTAAATTTTTTAATTTTCCGTACTTCCGAGCAGAGCGTCCCTTGTGAGCACCAGTGTCTGATGAACCCTCCTTACCCGCACCTCCCAAGCGGGTCTGGCAGAGTGAACACTTCATCACCTCATGGTGGACTCAGACGTCACAGGCAACCTTCCCGCCTCCTAGCACTGCCTGGTCGTCTTTCCTCCTCCCATCTCCATGATTCTCTCTCTCTCTCTCTCTCTCTCTCTCTCTCTCTCTCTCTCTCTCTCTCTCTCTCTCTCTCTCTCTCTCTCTCTCTCTCTCTCTCTCTCTCTCTCTCTCTCTCTCTCTCTCTCTCTCTCTCTCTCTCTCTCTCTCTCTCTCTCTCTCTCTCTCTCTCTCTCTCTCTCTCTCTCTCATAAAAAAGGGATTGGCCACAACATCCACGGGGTTAAAACGAGCTTGCTAAATGTCGTAAAGAATATAAGAAAGACTAAAACAGCTAAATCATATTATGTGATGATTCTTGATGCTCCTCCCTTAAAGGAGTACAAATAGTGGGCGGACTGAGCCACACAGTTCCAGGGAAAGTGTGTGACTGGAGAATAGTTTGTAAGGTTCATGGTAAAAGACAACCTCCTTGCGGCTTCCGACACTGTATTGTGAGTGTTATTAGTCACACCACCTGACGTCCACTCGCTGGGAACCATGTTAATCGCCACACATCCTCCACACTGATATTGACATCTGCCTATTTGCTCGCCGCCCTCCACCAGGTGACACAGAGACACAAACTTTCTAGGCAAACCTCACGTGCTTGTTTGGGTCCACTGACCCTTACCTCGACGGGTGGGTGTGGTGGTGGTGGTGGTGGTGGTAGTGGTAGTGGTGGTGGTGGTGGTGGTGGTGATATCACAAGCCCGTCTTGCCTGCCTTGGTTCCACCTCCACTTTGTAGTCTGTGTAGAATTGATGGCCCAGCAGGTAACCCAAACGCTGAGTAGAGTGAAAGTATATTTACAGATTCGTATTTACAGAGTGCGTCTTGGCACAGATTGTATATAAGTATACAGGTTAAAATAACATAAGTCACTTGAGTCCTAGTCTCGATGGGGTATTGTCTCCTAAACTCGGGGACATGTTGTTCTTCCTCCCATTGTATTTTATGCCAAACATTTTTCATGCCATGACAGATTAGCCTGCAGTGCCCCTTCCTACCTGTCTCAGAGTGTTGCTGGTGACGATAACGTAGACGGTGATGTTGCGTCGAACTGCGTTAGTTTCAGCGTCATAAAATTCTTTTGAGCTGAAAAATCTTGCTGTTGTCAATTTGGGAAATGTTTGAGTGCTACCTTCAATGTGCCACAAGTCTGCTGTCCCCAAGACCACTGTCACGAGCAAAAGGAAAGAAGAGAGGAGAGTGTGTGTATAGGTATATGTTTTGAACACGTGTATATGAACAAAACCTATTTACCGTGATTACTCACCTTCAGCCGGCACCTGTAAAGACAAAATTATGTCTGAAGGACGATACAGAGTGTTGGACCCCAGCGAGGAAGACAGTTTGTAGATAACGTTGAGTTTATATATTATTTACAGGAAAAAGAGAACTCAACCTGACTAAAGAAACACTAACTGACTGTCACGTGAGAAAGGTTTTAAGGCGACACTCGCACACAACACTGCAGCGAGCCCCGTATGCAACACTCGCACACAACACTGCAGCGAGCCCCGTATGCAACACTCGTACACAACACTGCAGCGAGGCCCGTATGCAACACTCGTACACAACACTGCAGCGAGGCCCGTATGCAACACTCGTACACAACACTGCAGCGAGGCCCGTATGCAACACTCGCACACAACACTGCAGCGAGGCCCGTATGCAACACTCGCAACACAACACTGCAGCGAGGCCCGTATGCAACACTCGCACACAACACTGCAACGAGGCCCGTATGCAACACTCGCACACAACACTGCAGCGAGCCCCGTATGCAACACTCGCACACAACACTGCAGCGAGCCCCGTATGCAACACTCGCAACACAACACTGCAGCGAGGCCCGTATGCAACACTCGCACACAACACTGCAGCGAGGCCCGTATGCAACACTCGCACACAACACTGCAGCGAGGCCCGTATGCAACACTCGCACACAACACTGCAGCGAGGCCCGTATGCAACACTCGCACACAACACTGCAACGAGGCCCGTATGCAACACTCGCACACAACACTGCAGTGAGGCCCGTATGCAACACTCGCACACAACACTGCAACGAGGCCCGTATGCAACACTCGCACACAACACTGCAGCGAGGCCCGTATGCAACACTCGCACACAACACTGCAGCGAGGCCCGTATGCAACACTCGCACACAACACTGCAACGAGGCCCATATGCAACACTCGCACACAACACTGCAGCGAGGCCCGTATGCAACACTCGCACACAACACTGCAACGAGGCCCGTATGCAACACTCGCACACAACACTGCAACGAGGCCCGTATGCAACACTCGCACACAACACTGCAGCGAGGCCCGTATGCAACACTCGCACACAACACTGCAACGAGGCCCGTATGCAACACTCGCACACAACACTGCAACGAGGCCCGTATGCAACACTCGCACACAACACTGCAACGAGGCCCGTATGCAACACTCGTACACAACACTGCAGCGAGGCCCGTATGCAACACTCGCACACAACACTGCAACGAGGCCCGTATGCAACACTCGCACACAACACTGCAACGAGGCCCGTATGCAACACTCGCACACAACACTGCAGCGAGGCCCGTATGCAACACTCGCACACAACACTGCAGCGAGGCCCGTATGCAACACTCGTACACAACACTGCAGCGAGGCCCGTATGCAACACTCGTACACAACACTGCAGCGAGGCCCGTATGCAACACTCGTACACAACACTGCAGCGAGGCCCGTATGCAACACTCGTACACAACACTGCAGCGAGGCCCGTATGCAACACTCGCACACAACACTGCAGCGAGGCCCGTATGCAACACTCGCACACAACACTGCAGCGAGCCCCGTATGCAACACTCGCACACAACACTGCAGCGAGCCCCGTATGCAACACTCGCACACAACACTGCAGCGAGGCCCGTATGCAACACTCGCACACAACACTGCAGCGAGGCCCGTATGCAACACTGGCAACACAACTTTCACTGACGCATCTTTGTGGAAAAATCATCAGTCACGCGTGTGTTGCGCATAATCGTCCTGTATCCTCTGGCGTCGTTTCCCCGTGTTCACCTGCAATCACTTTCCTCCCGCTGGATGGGTAACTAGTTTAGGATGATGGGCCACATTAACCATCACACTTCTGCCTATCAATTACCAGCCGGCTGATCACATCGAAGCCGCGACGCTGCGGCGGACACGCGAGGCGGTGCGGTGCAGTGGTCCAGACGGCACCCTGTTCACCTAGCAAAATATAGTAGCGGGAGCGGAAGGCTGGGAATACTGCTCTCGTATATATAAGTGTCTGTGTGTATATCAGTGTGTGTATGCAGATCGAATGCTTCCCCCAAGAAAGCAGAAATGGTCTGCTTCATAACCTGAGAGGTGAAAGTATATTTAAAAGAAAATTAGTATTATTGTAATCTTTAGCATTGTTGTTATTATAATTATTATACTAAACTACCACCATTTCCTCAATCACAATTGCAGTCCATAAGGATGAGATTAAATTTAACATCCGACTAATCCTTACAAACGAAAAACAACTAAAAATATTATTAAAAAAAATGGAAGTGTTTTTCTTTATGAGAAAATTAAAAGAAAAAAATAGAACGAAACCAAAATGAAGTTTACGTGAGTGTAAAATAACTGGTTTGTTTACA
>JAPQNM010000042.1:1130410-1142910 GCA_029783475.1 Metacarcinus magister | reverse complement strand
CTTCTTCCTCCTCCTCCTCCTTTTCTTCCTCTTCCTTCTCCTCCACACCAAACTTCCCTCGTTAGATCCTTTCTCATTTTCCTTTTACTTCCTTCTTTCCTTTCACCTCTTATCCTTCCCAATACTTATATTCCTCCTTCTCTCTTTCCTTCCTTCCTTCCTTCTTTAATTCCTTCTTTCCTTCTTTCCTTCCTTTCTTCCTTGCATCCTTCCTTCCTTCATTTATTTTATTCATTCATTCATTTTTTTTTTCTTTATTCTCCTACAGATCTTTTGCTCCTTCCGTTATTTTTCTTTATCTCTCCTTCCCTCTTCCCTCTTTCTTTGTTTCCATTCGCTTTTCTTTTCTTCATTTTCTGTCTTCTCCATACTCTCGGTTTCCTTCTTTTCTTCCTTCCCTCTTCCCCTTCTAATTCTCAATCTCATTTTTCCCTCTTTTCTCTTAACAACCTCTTCCACTCTTCATTTTCCTTCCTCTGTTCTGTCTCTACGCGTTTTGTTGCTCTTCCCACCAATTCGTTTCTCCCTCAATTCCTTGTTTATCTCTTCTGTTTCTTCTTACGGGTGTGTCTCTACTTGCTCCCTTTTCCTCTCCCTCCATTCCGTCCTCCGATTGTTGTCTTGAACTATACATCCTAATTGTCATTCTCTGGGGTCATTAGCATTGCCTTGTTAAGCGTTTCCAAGGACGGCGAGATAGAGCTGTTGTGTGTGTGTGTGTGTGTGTGTGTGTGTGTGTGTGTGTGTGTGTGTGTGTGTGTGTGTGTGTGTGTGTGTGTGTGTGTGTGTGTTTCTTGACGTAACATGACACACAAGGTGGAGATGAGAGAGAGAGAGAGAGAGAGAGAGAGAGAGAGAGAGAGAGAGAGAGAGAGAGAGAGAGAGAGAGATTTAGTTAGTAGGATGAGGAGGAGGGAAATAGGAAGTCATTACCGTTTTCTGTTGCCCTTAAATACTCTCTCTCTCTCTCTCTCTCTCTCTCTCTCTCTCTCTCTCTCTCTCTCTCTCTCTCTCTCTCTCTCTCTCTCTCTCTCTCTCTCCCCCCTTTCCTTCCTCTCATCATTATCTCCTTTCGTCTCCAGCCTTGACCCTTGCATTAAAAATTAAGTTTATATTGCATACTGTCTTTTTCTTCCCTGTGTGTCGTGTGTACGTCTCTCTTAGTTTGTATTTCATTATATTTTACATACACCAGTTTTTATTTTGCTTTTACTAATTGGAGCATAAAGTTTTTTTTCTTTTCTTCATCCATAAGGTTTTGAGTGAATTGCAGTGAGTTTTGTGTTTTCGTGTTGGACCTCATTTTTTTTCTTTTCTTTTCTCTTTTTTTTTTGGGGTGGGGGGTGGGTGGGCGCGGGTTGAGATAGGGGAACAGGTAGGAAAAGTTGTAGAAAATAAGAGTGTTTTGTGTGTGTGTGTGTGTGTGTGTGTGTGTGTGTGTGTGTGTGTGTGTGTGTGTGTGTGGGTGTGGGTTGCGGGGGGGTGTGTGGATGTATGTGGATGGGTTTGAGTGAGAGGAATGAGTCTATGTATGTGAATAGAGATAGGACACACACACACACACACACACACACACACACACACACACACACACACACACACACACACACACACACTTCTACATACGATGCCTTATTTACCGTGAACACAGCCTGAGATGGAGACAAAAATATGTTTCAATCACCCGATGAATTCTTCCTTTGTCTATGTGCGTGTGCGTGTGTGTCAGTATGTGTGCACGTGAGGTTCCTCCAGACACCTTTTCGTCCCTCTAATCACGTGTATTTGTCAACAGGTATCATGCAACAAGACAATTCCGAACAAGTTATTCTCGACCCCAAGTTAATTGCCAAGCATTACCTTAAGACCTGGTTCTTCCTCGACCTCATCTCCTCGGTGCCACTAGACTACATCTTCCTCATCTTCAACCAGGTAACCACGGAATGACTCCCCGGGGTGACCTTCATGTCTCCCCAGGTGCCCCTTTATTAATGTTCACTTCATGTGTTGATTCTTGTGGTACAATAGTGTTCAGTGTCCTTGTCATGAAGTTCAGAGTTGGTCATGCATGAAGGATGTACTCAATGGATTTTTTGTAGGTGCAGGAGATACCAATAGACAGTGGACTAGTGGTGTGTGTGTGTGTATGTGTGTGTGTGTGTTTGTGTGTGTGTGTGTGTGTGTGTGTGTGTGTGTGTGTGTGTGTGTGTGTGTGTGTGTGTTTGTGTGTGTGTGTGTGTGTGTGTGTGTGTTTGTGTGTGTGTGTGTGTATGTGTTTGTGTGTGTGTGTGTGTGTGCGTGTGTGTGTGTGTGTGTGTGTGCGTGTGTGTGTGTGTATGTGTGCGTGTGTGTGTGTGCGTGTGTCTGTGTGAGTTGTAGTATGTATGTGTTTTGCGTGTATATATTTGCATGTCTGACTGAGTAAAATTACAAGAGTGTCGTATAGTATCATTGTGTACGGTTCGATCTTGTGCTGAAACGTAACATTCATAAGCACAGTTTCGGGAGGAGCCACGTGAAGACAACTGCATGAAGAAATTACATGAGGAAATAGCGAAACAACATCCTCCCTCACCACGCCAGCTTTCACGGGGAGCGTCAACCCCTACGGCACTGAACTGAACCGACAGATAGAGAGTTAACTGTAGTACATGCATGAAGGTTCTCACACACGTCCAATGTTTCTTCTGCGGCTGTACTGTGAGGTTTTATCCACATTTCATCGGAGGAAATTCATTCAAATGTAAAGAGGAGTTGCTTTATTCACTTTTTTTGAAGCATCACTTAGTCGTGTTAGATTGTTGGCCTTGATGAGGGAATAGGAGTGAGCTGGAACCCCATTTGGATGAGGTCGTAGAAGGAAACGTGTGCCCCTCCCCTTGCCTTCTCCTGTATAACCTACCAATATCCGAGGACTGAGTGGAGGCCGCGGGGGAAGCAAAGACTGACCATTTTCAAAGTGTTTTAATGACGCACAGTAATTATAAGCATTGAAAAGTTGTGTTTTCTTATTTGAATTTTGGAGTTTCGAGTTGTGTTTTATTCTTGAGGTATTCGATGTGTATTTTCAAACGCTGAAATGTATGTCTTCTTGTGGTGATTTATTTAGATACCTTCGTGTAGGGTGTGTGCGTCGCAATTGTCACGGAAGTTGGCTGCTCTTTCTTTTCCCGAAGTTTGGAGTACTCACTACCTTCCTCATTCTATCTCGCTTCACTTGTCTTACCTGCTATCACTTCTTATTGTTCCCCTTATCATCCTGTGAGTCCCACTTGCACACTTTTCAGGAGGGACGAAGGTTCACGGCCGCCACCACTTCACTGATACTTTCCAGACACTCCGGCATCTCGGCGCTACAGTTTTTACCACTTTTGTCTTGTCTCCTCTTTACTTTAAACTGTTGTTAATCCAATCTTTTTACTGCTACTCCAAACGTTCCCTTGCCTCTCCAACACACCGTGGCGCACCCTTGTCTCCACATTCTTTACCTCCTGCCAGCCCGTTCCCTTCAAGACGGCGGGGCGTTACCTCCTCAATCCTCCTAAAAAACACTGTGACGGTGACTAATGGTGCGCTGCGATGGCCTGATTAGCGCGTCACCTTATTAATCACTACCTGTCGCCTCCTACCACCGCCTCAAGCGACCCATAGTGACCCGCGTCGTCACAAGAAACCACCTTTCGTGTCCTTTACTTTCTTCTCGCACCTTCCCTGTCCCTTCCCTACTGTTGTTTTGTTCTTGGGCTTCTCTCTTCTCCTCCCGTCCCTCACTTTTTTTTTCATATGCTCTTCCCTTTATCCACCATCTTTTCACTTTTTTCTAACGTCCCTCTCCTGCCCCTTCAGTCCCCTCACTTTCTTCTATCGTTCCTCCTTTGCCCTCTCGTTCCCCTCACTTTCTTCTTGCGTCCCTTCTCTTGTCCCTTTTAGTACCTTCATTTTCATCTTGCATCTCTTCTTTGTCCGTTGAGTCCCCTCACTTTCTTCAAATATTCTTCCTCTGCCTCCTTCAGTCCCATCTCTTTTCGGACGCCTCCCTGTCCCTTCATTACCTTGCGTCCATCCCTATCCCCTCGGTTGGTGTTCCTGTGACTTCTCGGCAATGCCACTCCCTTTGGATAACCCACGACAGGCGCCACGAAGCACTGCAGTGGCGCTATGTTCCTCAGAGACGTCTCAGGAACGGACACGAACCACTGGGATCGTGATGGGAAATGAGTGAGGCTAAAAAAAAGTTAGGAAGTAATATTATCTTTTTTAAAGTAAAACCTAAGTAAGAAAAACTTTGATAGATTTGTTTCGAGTACTTAGTACTAGCATTCCTACATATCTTTGTAATTTGTATTCGTGGGATCGAGTTCGTGGACGCAGCGAACTGAACACGCGACAGATGGCCGGACAGAACCAGACATATCAATTAACGACGTCAAAAATAAGTAGATATACAGACATATTAGGTAATGAACATGCATACAAATATACAGACAAATATTCACAGCCCCAAAAGTGTTATGTAGTGTGTATCTGAGGCGTCCGTGTCACCTTGCTTACATTTGTACACCTAAAAAAGAATTATTGACATAATTTAGTGCAATATAATCCTTGACAGACCAATTCCAATGGAAACACCTTGCTACTCTCGCTGTCTGTTTGCCTCACGGAGAAAGTCATTCAGTAATTTTTTGATGTTGGTAATATTTGATTGGTTGCTTCTCGTGTCTGTCACGTCTTCTATTCTTCATGTCACGTGTGACCTCCTCGAGAGAAAATTTACTTAACCGTGTCGCCTCTAACCCCATTGGTTCCGGCGTCCCCTCACTCCTTCCTCCCGATACGCGGCACCATTGTGCGTGACTGTGTCTTACCCTCAAATCACCATATCGTCTTCACCGGTGCTCTCTTCATTTATCTATACGAGTACGTGAGAAGACAGCGTGCGTGGCCTTGGTGTTCGCTTCGTGTGTTGATGTAACACCTAGAAAGGTTTGCCACTGTACCGCCGCACCGTTTGAGATGCTTCTAAGTCTCCAGAAGTGCTGAGTCAATCAGAAGTTAAAGATGTTATTAGGTTAAGGCTGTGCTGACCTGGTCTACTTCAACAGGCATTTCAGTGTGTGTCCACGCTGGTGTTACACAGTAGCTGTGCCTTCCACCCTGCTGTGCGCACCCACTACTCTAATATACTGTTTTCTCTCGTTTCTCTCTGCAGTACCGCGACAAAGAGGTATCCACCCACAGTCGGCTTTGCGTGTGCTTTCGATCCTAGGAAGATGATTAGCCGCGTTGCACTCACTAGACACCCTGCATCCCCCTGTTAACGCATGTCGGGCCGCACTTTATCTAACACTGTTGCTGCTTCTGTTTTTTTGTTTTTTTTACATAATGGTCCCGAGTTTTCAGTTTCTGGCATGAGGAAACTAAAATAACAAAGGAGAATCGATAATGAGCGGCTTTCTGGTGCATGATGTTCCATCGTGCAAGAGTAAGGATGTAGAAGGACCGTCGCTTACACACACACAGTCTGCAGTCATCATTAATACTTACTGACTTAATTCAATATAGAGTTCAGTGGGTAATAGTAATAGTTAGAGGCAATATTTCATCATTATTCCAAATTTTCTTCGATCTCTTGTCTCTACATTAGTCATTTCTTCCTCAAATGATAACAATATCAATAGTGATAATCATACTATTACTACTACTACTACTACTACTACTACTAATAATAATAATAATAATAATAATAATAATAATAATAATAATACTATTACTACTACTACTAGTAACAATAATAGTAATAATGATAATAAAATCAAAGACCCTGTGGTGTTTGGAGGGAGGTGTTACCCAGGTTAACCCTTCAGAGCCTTGCAGGTGAATCCATTATCAAGGGTCATTACTAAGGTGGGACACGTTACCTTCATGTTTGGCTTTGACGCACGTTCTTGCCGCACCCTGAGAGGATCCACTGATTGCACCACCACCTCCTATACCCAAAGGACATATACTCATTCCTCTTGATATACCCACATACACACCTCTCTACTTCTCTCGGCTCTCGCTCTCTATTTAGCTTTCAAAGATACATCACTTCTCAATCTTCGACACTCATTGATTCATCTTCTTGCCTTCCAACACGCAGGATATCCTACATCTATACACACACTTCTCGATCCTTAAGATCCATCGATACTGCCCCTCACTCTCACACACTCACTAACACACACTCACTAACACACACTCACTCCCATTACAATCTGATACACCCTCACTCTCACACACTCACTAACACACTCTCACTCCCATTACAATCTGATACACCCTCACTCTCACACACTCACTAACACACTCTCACTCCCATTACAATCTGATACACCCTCACTCTCACACACTCACTAACACACACTCACTCCCATTACAATCTGATACACCCTCACTAACACACACTCACTCCCATTACAATCTGATACACACTCACTAACACACACTCACTCCCATTACAATATGATACACACTCACTAACACACACTCGCTCCCATTACAATATGATACACACTCACTAACACACACTCACTCCCATTACAATCTATGACACACCCTCACTCTCACACACTCACTAACACACTCTCACTCACATTACAATATATGATACACCCTCATACCCACACACTCACCAACACACACCTCCTTCCTTCGACTCAAGAGTTGGTGGTGTTGATGCAAAACTCGCTGTGCTACGCGACTGAGTGCCTTCACATCACTGCTCTGCGCCATCCGTGCCAGCCTGTGCCTGACTTGTGGCTGTTCTAGAGGCTTCGTCGCCCGTCAGGCAGCATGAAAGAGCCATGTTTATTGATTTGAGAAAGAGAAAGTTATGAACAAACTTATTCACCGGTCCAGTAGTTGTAGGTGATGCATGATACTTGATTTGCTTGGATTTCAGGACATACGGTGCAGGTGGACTTGGTGCCTCAGGACAGCCTCACCCACGTGCCCTTAACGCTTCCCTCTCCCAACCCACCGTATTCTTACTTTTAAACCTCTGCCTCCCTCCCCTTTCTTTACTTCCCCCTTACACTCTACCCCCGGCCCCTACCCCTCCTCGCCGATCCCTTACCCAACTACCCCTCCCTCCCACTGTACTGGAAGAGGCTGCCTAAATCACCCACACATCAGATATTTTAAAGCCAAAAATTCATAAATCACAGGAATGGCCATAGTTGTGGTCGAACTTGTGTATGGCATCACAAGCTACATAATATAATGATCATGGAACAAGATGGCCTTCATGAAGACACCACCAGCCTCCAGTCCTCCTCCTCCTCCTCCTCCTCCTCCTCCTCCTCCTCCTCCTCCTCCTCCTCCTCCTCCTCCTCCTCCTCCTCCTCCTCCTCCTCCTCCTCCTCCTCCTCCTCCTCCTCCTCCTCTTCCCGCTTGGTCTGCGGGAAGGGACTGAATGCAGTCTAACACAGTGACCTGATACTGACAAACATAACTCATCCCCCCTTAAGTTAACAGTAAACCCCTCCCCCCTCCCCCTCCCCCTCCTCCTCCCCCTGCCTGGGTTTATAAGACTATCCCTTGTCAACCCAAAGCTTTAGTTCCCTGTAGGATAACTGGTGCCAACAGAGGGTAGGTAATGTGGCTGTGTGGTGGTGGTGGTGGTGGTGTGTGGTGTGGTGTGTGGTGTGGTGTGGTAGGTGTGGTGTGGTAGGTGTGGTATGGTAGGTGTAGTCTCCACCGCTGCCGCCGCCACCACACGCGGCCATTAAACTCCCTCATTTGTTTATCAATAAACCTCTTCATTCATTTAATAAATCATTCACTCATTGGCTTACTCATGATTGTTCAGTAATCAAATATTTGTTGCTATGTGTCTTTCTTTTTATTTTGATTTAGGAACACTTGGTTTTGCTTCAACATATTCATACAAGGTTTGAGTTTCATCAAAACTCCATAAAAAGGACTTGAGATTATTTGTTTTAATAAATTTCCAACAAAGACTCCATCTCACTGTTTTCCTCAAAAGTACTGATGAATTATATAATTTGATGTTTATTCATATATTTACCATGATTGCAAAGTCCAGTTTGCTCACATAACGATACTTGGTGATCATTTTGCTTTTAGGATCCACAGAACATTGTTCAGGCGTCACTTTAGCATGACAGCTGCCTTAACGTGCTTCTAATCCGCCTTCTTGCATCTATCCGCTCTCGTTCAGGACTTCAGCGAGAGTTTCCAGATCCTCCACGCGGGTCGGGCGCTGCGCATCCTCCGCCTGGCCAAGCTACTCTCCCTGGTCCGCCTCCTCCGCCTCTCCCGGCTGGTCCGATATGTGTCGCAGTGGGAGGAGGTCTATGTAAGCAGCGTCAGTGTTACCCCTCTTTATTCTTTCTCTCGCCCTCACACACTCTCATTCACACGAACACAATCAGCTTCACAGATATGCTAATATGTATGCTGGAACATAGCCTCTTGCCTAGATAACCCACGCCTGTGTACATGATAAAGCAGCCACTTATATATATATATATAAATACAAGCCCTGTTGACCATGAAAATAGCATGCGCGCTAAGGCCGGCCAGTTACAAGCCTTGCTGCGCGGAGGACACACTGTGTTTAGTTGCAATCCAAGTTTACAAGTGTGCCAGTGCAAGCACATCCCAACAATCCCCAAACTTACCCTTCCCTAAACTCCCTCTCCGTGGTCACTCCAGGGGTAAGGTCAATGACAGTGACCTGACCTGGTGCGGCAGTGAAACCCCTTTCCCCAAGGCACCAAGGCTGCGACTTCCTCACTGCCTCAATAGAGACGTAGTTTAGCTGGTCATAGATTCCTGTAAAAACCTCGTCCCTTAGACTTAACAGCCTTGCCGCATACGTACGTACGCTGGTGGTTCGAGGCTCTCCACGAAGGTGTGCTCCACCCCACTCACCTCACATTTGTAGGCGCGATATATATATATATATATATATATATATATATATATATATATATATATATATATATATATATGAGATGTATATCAGACAAAAACTTCCCAACATTCGATTTGCATTAATTGCCAAAGTACAAGGAGTGTCCACGAGACCAAGATGAACAGTGTGTGGCCGAGGAGGGAAGGCATCACTTAGCCGCCTCACGTTCACCAACACCACTTTGGGGATGGTCATGACAAACACTGACATAAATATGGTCTTTATTCATTCGTGCGTAAAAATAAATTAAAGTTTTTTTTGTTACATTTTTTCTGGCCTTTTTGACCGTATTTGCCACTGGCTTTTTCAGTCTATTGTGAACGCAGATGAATAATATGGTTATGGCGGTGTCCTGAACTCCTTCATGGCCTTGCCTCATGCTGCCACCAAACTCAGGACCCCAATGAATGGTAGGCAATGTAAGCCAGTGGGCACGTGGGCAGAGCAGGAGTCCCTGGTGAGGATCAAGCCTCCCCCAACACACAAGTACCCCAGTCCAACGTGTGCCATCTTGAAGCACATGAAATTAACTTCATGAATATTAACATAAATCCTACAGAGGTAGATTTCAGATTAAAAAAGAACCTGTAAGTACTAACAGCTTCATTAGCAACGCGTGCATGAATTGCCATCATCAGCCTCGGCGGGAAAATGTATGCTTTATGAGGAGCATCTTGATAGGTGGCAGCTTGAGCCCCGACAAGCCGGACGCACCTGGCATGAATCACCTGGCATGGTTTGGTGTATGACATGTGTTCCCTCCTGTGGCGTCAACTCCTAGACTGGCGAGCCCTTCTGCGTCCAACTCTCCTTTTCATTGGTCTCACATTACCCTGTAGACGCGGCCGTGGCATGCACAGGGAAGGTTAAAAGCAGCTCCTCTGCGCACACTGGCATATTAACCCTAAAAAGATCAAACTTGCTCCCTTCACTCCACTGGTCAGCTGAGGAGGTACAAGCCACACCCACAGGCTGCTTCTCCGTCACTCAGCAAAATACTCACCCAATGGAAATTACGAGTCACCTCAGTGCCTTACTTGCTGTCTGGAGGGAGAGTGAAGGTAGATGGTGGTAAAGGCTCCTTAGCGGGCAGTGCCGCCGCTCCAACCCGAGCAGTAAATATCTGTTGTTGTTACTCTGTTGTGACCTTAATGACCTTCGTGCCTGGTCTGCCACCCTCCCTCCCCTCCTGTGCCTCCTGACCTGTTGATGCAGTGATCCTGAACATGAGTCGGCTTTGTACATGGATAAAAAAGGTACAATAGATCCCCTCCACCACCTTATAGACTGGTAGACCTACTCCTGTTGACCCCTTGCGTTGCTGCTCCACTAGCTGACCCTACTGACTGTGACCCCCGAACACCCTCAGCTCCATACGCGGACACAACACCCACATACTCTTCAAGTCAATGCTTTCCAGCTAAACACACCTTACATGTCTCTCAGTTATCGATTCTTATCACTACATGTATATACATCTTTTCCTCCTCCTCCTCTTTTTGCTCATTTTTTCCTTTCTGTACATATTACTCAGTTACAAGAACACGGACAAAACTTTCCTGTTTCTTATTTCCTCACTTGTAAATTGTAGTTCCCTCACCTTTCCTATGTTTAGAAGCTCCTCAATCTTTCCCACTCTTATGTCTTCTAACTGTTGAGTTTGTCAGTAGTTCTCTTGTATATTTGGCCATGCTGGACGCCGCTCCTGCCCGGGAGTCCTTCCCGGGGCACGAGAAGTCCACTGTGAGCTATCATGTACCGGTAGACATTTTGTAACGTATGTGATTCTTGTTCCACATGAGCTTCTCTAAAGGTACTGATTCATTTCTATGAACTGACGAACGTTGGCTGTAACGTTTCTGGCTTGTTTTCTCCCGGTAATTATTGCTATGTGTATCTCACTGTCTATCTCTCGTCCATCTGTTGTGAGCGAGAGAGCGTGGCACCTCTCACTGCTAGCTTCGTGCTTCTCTCCTCTACAACCATATCTTGTATTGTTCAACGCTTATGTGAAACAGGACTCATATGTACCCTTCTCTTAACTGCCACTGGTTTGCCTTACAATATGTCGAATCTTCCTATTTTTTATATATTTTGTAATGATTCACTGAATTATTATCTGCTGACTGCAAGCATCGGGATGTTGGCAACATGTCCGCTACACAGTGCTTCACTTTTCTGTCCATGACAAATGCTGGTCACCTGCCACCAACCTGAGGCTCCCCAGATTGTGGCACATGACTTGAGCTGCTCTGACCCGCGTGTCGGCTTCTATGTGCCCAGCCTGAAACTGACAGTAACTCACTTCCTGTCCCTAAGTGTTGCCCAAGTCGTGTGTAATCACTTGCCATTACATCACTTCATGAAAAAAAAAAATATATTTTATGATGCGGAGACAGTCAAGGCCCAAGCTGGGGGAAGAGGCGCCTCAAAGTGGTGTAGGGCGGGTCGTCTCTGCCTCTGCGACGTACAGCCCTGAGAAGCGTGGCCACGTCGCGTCGTCTCGCCCGACACCAATCTTAGCAGCCTCTTGCCCTGGCATTCACGTTCACGTTGGAGTGGCCGTTCCTCGGCTTCCCCAGCCTGAACCTTAACAAGCTCTGTGCAGCGAGCCGAAACAAAATCCCTGTCTTGTGGCTCCTTTCTGTCTGGTTCAGGGCTTGTTGTATTTGGGCCACGTTCACTTTTGTTTCCCTGGCAGATAAGTTCAGACGTGTGGTAGAAGTCGGACAGTGTGAGGCAGGCCTGTGCTTCTGAGATTTAACCTTAGAATTCGGCTCACCAACCACCCGTTCCCCTCCAGCGTTCTGCTCCGACTCTGCCTCTCCCTCCCTCCAACCTGGCCCTTACCTCTGTGCCTCTTACTCTTCTCTTCGGTTCTAGATCCTAAAGAACCACCGCAAAAAGCACAGTGAGAGACGGAGTCCGCCTGGTGGCTCAGATGCCCTGAACAGACGTAAAAGGAAGCCGTACAATGTTTACAATATTCCATTTTTTAAGGTAAATTAATCCCTCTTACCTTAGGATGTACAGTACCGACCTTTTTTCCCTCCCCTGCCTGTCCGTCGTCCCTTCCGTCTTCCCGTCATGCGCCTTCCTGCTTGCCCTTTGCTGTCTGTCTGGAGTGCCTGTGTTGGCCTGGTCTTGGTCTTGTTGTCCCGAGCTTTTCTTGCATGGTTTAGCAACCCGCCTGTGCCCGAGCCGTGTTCACAGATCGCTCGCCTTTAGGCTGTTCTTTTCCTTAATAATATTTTTTGGGGGTGATAACTTAAAAACATTTTGTCAGGAGGACATTTACCCCGCTTTATTTATTTATTATTTTTATTGTATTTATATGTTTTATTTATTTATTTATTTATTTATTTATGTATTTATTTATTTATTTATTTTATTTTGCTTGACCTGAAGAAAAATAGAAAGAACAGGAAGAGACGCGGGCAGTAGTGTCGTCCGCTGCATGGCTGGCAGGCTGCTACTTGGTGGTTCATCCTAACCTCCTTGACTCGTGGGCCAATCA
>JAPQNM010000042.1:1122910-1125410 GCA_029783475.1 Metacarcinus magister | reverse complement strand
CTCACAACCCTTGCTTCACCTCGCCTAAAGCCCAAGCTCCTATTTAACATCCACAAACTGTACAGTTTTATCCTCCCACATCCCTACTTTTTTCCCCGCCTACCGCCAGCCCTATGCCCCGTCTGCACCCCCAGGGCTGCAGGCAGTTCGGAAGGACCGACCCAGCCCAGACCGGGTCTAGAGCCTGAGGGTTAGGGGCCTTCGCGAGAGGGACGGTGAGTACACCGCCCGCTTGCAGCAATGACGAGACATTCATTACCTTATTACTTCTTTAAGCACATATAATTCATTCAAAATTACTTGCACCTACGTTCGTACCATGATCTTGAGTGCCTTAAGAGAAGAGCAGAACTGACACCTCCTTGAGGAAGGATGACCGCTTGGTCCTGGCAACGAGAGTGATAGTGGTCCTCGTGGAGTACACTCGTCTAAAAAAGACGTCTCATTCACCATGAGGGAAAAATAAATTATTTCTGAGGGACAATGATGTTAGTCTCAGTGAAGGATGAAAATTGGCTTTCCTCTTAAGGACTTGGTATCCTTCGCTCCCATAGGAGAGACTGAAACCTTTCTTCCTTGTGAAGACTTTGGATTTCTCATTTCCACTAAGGCTTGAGAACCTCCTCTCCTTAAATGATGAATCTTAATCCTGTTTCACAGCATGGGATGTCTTAGTACCCTCAGTTCCCACGAAATACCAGGATCTTTCACCCTCCATCAGGACTACTACTCTCACGCCTTAAATTGCACAGTCATGTACCCATTAACTTGGCCAGAGAGCTCGCCGTCCGAACTGGGTACTCATTCCTGTGTTACCCAAGGGACATAGAGAGTGGTTGCGCCTCTCTGCGCGAAAAGAGACCTCAGGTCCTTCAGGCGAGAGGGTTACCTTCCACTCCCCAAAAGTGGCTGATTATCTGTTCTTCAGAGCATTATATTGCGAGATAATGTCATGGAAACTGTTTCAACAATATTTTTAAACAATTTGATATGCCTGCATTTTTTGTACAAATCTTTCTTTACGTTTTCCTGATTTTCCACATGAACTGCTTGACATAGCAGAATGCTTTGAATTTTCCACTAAAGTATTACATTTTTGGCTTCTGGGGGTGCATGTGAACACGCCAGCTCCTCAGTGGCAGTGGACGTGAGAGATACTGAATTATCACTGAATCAACGAGTCAGTTAATTAGCATTAATAAATCATTGGTTATTAATGACTCATTGTCATGTGAACCCATGCTTAGATAAGGATTCCACAATTGGTTGAAATAAAGATTACTTGACGCAAAAAGCCACTCGGCCCAGTAACTTAATAATTTAATTATTTATGATAAAATATTGTAACATTATTGTGATAATCATTGCAAAAATTGTCACTCAAGCAGTTCCTCGAGCACCATTCATGTATCTCTGTCTTGCACTAAATAGCACCGAAATGACGCGTTTACTTCCCACAAGAACTTGGTCATTCAGCTGCTCCATTCACCTTGACTCTGAAACCACAATATGCTTTGCCCAGCTCAGTCCACACGCGGGCCACCACGCACACCGCTGCGAAACGAACGTGAGTTTCGATCTGATCACGATCACTCAGTTTTCTTAATTAATCACAATTAATCAAATCTTATTTTATCAAAACTAATAAAATTTTCTGCTTATGATCGCCATTTAAGCACCTTGACATGTCAAACGCTGCCACTGACGCGGGCGTGTTAGTCTCCTAGTGGAAGTTTGTTTAGGGAAGGCCAGACGGTAGCAGAGTCGGCTGCTCACCAATTTTGTCTATTAAAATCAGCCATATTTTAAGACCTCTCCCTCATGTTTATCTCTTTCCAACTCATTCATATACTTGGAACTCATTATAGTGAGTTTTCGTCTCAGACTTGATTCAGATTCCTTCTTTCTTACATAGTATGATCCCGCTATGATCCCTGTTCCCACTCCTTGCCGAGGTGTTTCCGAGTGCTGGTGAACGCCTGGCAGCCGCCGCCGCTTCTCAACCTCAAGTGGGGCGAGGGTGAGCGTCGCGTTCACCAATCACTTGAGACATTTTCGACAGTGACAGCAACTTTTCAACTTACGACTCTTCTATACTGACAGTATTACGATTCGACGTTAAACGGAATGTCACAGGAACTTTGTAGCCAGATGACGCGACCGATCTTTGACTGGGAGTTGTATGTAGAGGACCAAACCACACATTGGAGCTCTCGACTCTTTTCAGTCCAGACACCGAGAGTTTTGTTGCTGTCCACTACCCAGCTCTCCACCATCTCCTGCCGCCAGTGTCTTAGCTAACATTCTCTCTGTCACTGCCACCCTCACCGACTTCCTCGCGTGAGCTGCTTCCCAATAGCGCCTCTGACGCCGACGACAGACAGTCCGGGAGAATCCAAACTGAAGAGATGGTGACCAACGTGAGGAAGTCAGGTGGCAGTCGGACTGTGAGTGAGGGCGTAAATGTGTTGCATCGGGCATATAAAGCGGATCGGTCAGA
>JAPQNM010000042.1:1115410-1117910 GCA_029783475.1 Metacarcinus magister | reverse complement strand
GTGAGTCTTAACACCGAACTGATAACTTGTGTAAAATATGCAAACCATGCTAGTAAGGGCTCGTGTGTGTTGTGTAAGGATGAGGGAGGCGAGTGTCGTGATTCGATAGTTTAGGCACCAGGCCGGCCCGGCATGGAAGGGGAGGCGTGAGGGCGACGCCTCGTCCAGGAGCGGGCTGGACGCTGCGCCCGCATGCTTCCCTCAGATGACGACAAAGATACATGTGTGGATGTGTTTGGGTTGCAGCTGAAACAGGTGGAGGAGTACATGGCTTACCGCAAGTTACCGCGGGAGCTGAGGACGAGGATCACCGAGTATTTCGAGCACCGCTACCAGGGCAAGTTCTTCGATGAAGAAATGATCCTGGGAGAACTCTCAGAGAAACTCCGAGAGGTACGTTGTCCAGCTTTCACTCATCCCTTTCATCCACCATCGGAAACAATCATTTATGCATCGATACTTGTTATTTCATATGACCTTGACATTACCATCATAATTCACACATAATTCTACTTACAGAAATGTCATTTTGGAGATTTCATTGACATCAAATTGTTGTCATAGATTTACATCTTTTGTTTTCTATCCCTATTTCACAAATCTTCAACGATACAATCACACACATGACCTCACTAACGACTTAAAGAAGAAAACAGTTGATACTCTAACACACACACACACACACACACACACACACACGCACACGCGCACACACACACACACACACACACACACACACACACACACACACACACACACACACACACACACACACATACATATAAACACACACACATATACAAACACACACGCATGCACGCACACACTCTGCTTGGTAGCTCAGTGGTAACGTCTCGTCCTGTCACTCGGCAGGCTCGAGTTCGCGCCTTGCTCACGGTGCAAAGTTTCACTGATGACCAAGCAGTTATTGTCCTCCTTGAGCAAGAGGATGGTGTGTGTGTGTGTGTGTGTGTGTGTGTGTGTGTGTGAGTTTGTGAAAGGTCACAACCTTACCCATAGATCGGGCTAATGAGCCGCAAGCTCTCTCCGGGAGGGTAATGGCTGGCGATCACGAATCCAGCGTGTGATCCTAACGACCATGGTGTATGAATGACACACACAACTGTACATTATGTGTCTACTCCCCGAATTCAAGTTTTGTTACCACGACCACTAACACTACTACTACTACTACTACTACTACTACTACTACTACTACTACTACTACTACTACTGCTACCACCACCACCACCACCACCACCACCACCACCACCACCACCACCACCACCACCACCACCACTACTACTACTACTACTACTACTACTACTACTACTACTACTACTACTACTGCTATCACTACTACTACTACTACTACTACTACTACTACTACTACTACTACTACTACTACTACTACTACTACTACTACTACTACTACTTCTACTATTACCACCACTACTACTACTACTACTACTATACTACTACTACTACTACTACTACTACTACTACTACTACTACTACTACTACTACTATACTACTATACTACTACTACTACTACTACTATACTACTACTACTACTACTATACTACTACTACTACTACTATACTACTACTACTGCTATCACTACTACTACTACTACTACTACTACTACTACTACTACTTTCACACCTGCCACCAGATCCTCATATTTATCCGAACTATACTTGGTGTACTTCCCTTCTTCCTACCCAGGACTTGCATGTTGTTCTATTTTCTTTCTTCATCCATCAAAAATGTCCTGCCATACCTGTTATCATGGTCCCATCTGCTTTCACCTTTGCCAAGTCGTTTTGCCCTTATTCTATGCTCTCATAAGGCTATTTATATACATACGGGCCCATATAATTTTCTTATGATGTCATCTTACCCTGAATATGCAATTATGCAGGTGGTGCCCTTCCTTAAAACTGCCTGGAACTTCACAGTTTGCTCGTAGGAGTTTTTTATTTATTTATTTTACATTTTTACTGTTTTATCGTGTGGATTTTTTTTTCTATTTTTTTCAGTCTTTACATAATTTTTGCCCGCCAACTGATTAGCACCCTGCTGCAGCGCCACCTTGCTGCTCTGATTTTACAAAGGCTGACTTCTGCAACACAACTCAACAGTCGTCTTCAGCAACACTATCTTTTTTCAAATAACTTTGTACAATTCTCTTACTTTTTTTAACCCTTGCATCGCCAGACTACCCCTTTCTCACTGATCTTTTTAAATCTATGTATGTATTCATTTTATGTTGTCTATTCATTTGTTTGTTTATTCATTTCTATTTTGGTGAGCTATAGTTTAATTGGTGTTTCATATTTTGAGTGTTTCATGTTTTTCACCATATGTTGAGATTCTATTTGATTTTAGTCTATAGTTTCATATTGTTTTACCTTGTATTTCAGACTTGCTTTAGATTATGTTTAATTTTAGTTGGATTTAT
Source organism: Metacarcinus magister (assembly GCA_029783475.1). Taxonomy (NCBI): domain Eukaryota; kingdom Metazoa; phylum Arthropoda; class Malacostraca; order Decapoda; family Cancridae; genus Metacarcinus; species Metacarcinus magister. The sequence continues at coordinate 1,115,446 of JAPQNM010000042.1, read as the reverse complement.
TAATTCTAGTTTTCAATATGTTTTATGCTATATACA
>JAPQNM010000042.1:1057910-1110410 GCA_029783475.1 Metacarcinus magister | reverse complement strand
ACATAAGAGTGCCAGGTTCAGTCATCGATACTCAGGGAATGAGTTATCTTGCTTGAGGCCACCATGCACCGGCTTTCCATAGCAGCTCAACGATGCGGTCATTTCAGCTAAAAAAAAAATCTTTACGGTCACATTTGGGAATTTATTGGTCAAGAAACTTTTCCATTGAAGTCCAAGTGAGCGGTGTGCGGCCCAGACTGTGCGGCACGGTTCCTCTCAGCCACACGCAAGTGCCAGGTGACCAGGCGCCTCCTCCCTTGTCCCCGCGGCAGTCCCTGGCCACGGGCAGGAGGCGGGAGGCGAGCAGAGCACCAGCAGCGCCCGTGGAAGGAGGAGGGAGGGGGCGCCCAGTACACAGCGGTGACTTTACTCCGACTACAGATACAGTGCAATTTCTTCCGTGTGGTCGGGACTCATCACTTGCCTTCATCCTAGTTTAGTATAGTCATAGGCAATAATACGTATTATAGTTTCTAATCTGAAGTTTTCAATCACCTCCCAGGACGTGATAAACTTCAACTGCAGGGCCTTAGTTGCTTCCGTGCCATTTTTTGCAAATGCTGATGCACGCTTTGTGACCGACGTGGTTACCAAACTGCGATACGAGGTGTACCAACCAGGTAGAGTAGTGGCTGAGAGCCACGCCGAGGACAGCGAGTGTAGCATCACGTAGAAAAGATGGCACAGAGCCACGGGCCACAAACGAACTTGATTATGCCTTCAAGTCAGTCTGTGTAACCTTTCTTGCCAATTAAAGTTAAAGTGATGAAGTAGTTCCTGTGCGCCCGTGGCTCGCACAGCAGCTCTAGCTGCCGTGTTGGCCGCTCGTTTGTAATGGAGTCAGTGTATTTCCCCTCCTTGTCGCACTGTCTGGAAGCAGCTAACTCCTGTGCTAAGGGTAGGCCAGGACACCAGGGTGACTTAGCAAGTGCAGTAATCCTTGACTTACCACAGTAGTTTGTACCAAGTAGATCACTTTAACCCACTACTGCGAACACGTATGTTTTTAAAAAAATTTCCCATTTGTATTTAGATTTTTCTACACCTAAATTCCAAGAAATTATTCATACAAGTGTCTCAGCATTACACAAAGCTTTTGCTGATAAGACTCGGCCACAATTATTACAATGACAGTTTACTTGGTGTGTCACTCGCAACAGTTGCTTTCAACTCAATGCTTTAATAATTAGTAGCTTATACTGAGACACAATGTTTGACCCTCCCTGGGAGAGATCCGCCAGCAGCCTCTTAATGGTAGAGCCCACCTAGGTTGGTATCTTAGCATTGGCACTGGTCATTCCTCTGCCTGGTGTCTCACACTTCCTCTGCCTCTTGTTAATACTCTTCAAGAAGCTTTAAGCTCCCTGTCTATTTGCAAGTAATCTTAGCATGTTCTTTTGCATGATGTACTCTTCTAACTTGAATTCAGCTTTTTGAAGCCCAAGAGAGTATATATTGTCCAATATATCATGAATTTATTTACTTACTCCTAAACTTGCACTATCTTCAAAATCAGTTTAGCATGAATTTCAAAAATTTATTGATTTCTACTTCAGTCATGCAGTCTTGTACTTAACTATCACAGTTTCTCTTTCACCTGTTATTGCTACGTGCACACAAGGGACCTGAAGGTTATGTGGTTCTTACCTTTCAAGCTTTAAACATTCTTAAAATTCCCTTAAGCATGACTATGAAGAATGACCATATTGATCAGTGCACTTGCTGTTAGGGGGAAGATAGGTCGTTAATTTTAATGAGCCCGCCTTCCCTGCTGCTGTCTTACCCTCATTATCCCGCCGGACAGGTGACATTATCATCAAGGAGGGCACCATTGGGAACAAGATGTACTTCATCCAGGAGGGCATTGTTGATATTGTTATGTCCAACGGAGATGTGGCAACCTCTCTCAGTGATGGTTCTTACTTTGGTGAAATTTGCCTCCTGACCAATGCAAGACGAACGGCCTCTGTGCGGGCAGAGACCTATTGTAACCTGTTTAGTCTGAGCGTGGAGCACTTCAACACTGTCCTGGACTCCTACCCGCTCATGCGGCGGACCATGGAGAGTGTAGCGGCGGAAAGGTGATCTTTCACTACGGTTAAGCAAATGTATAACTATGAAATGTATAAATGTTATCATGTGGAATTTGTGGTATGTAGAAATTTGGTGATATGCATAAAGTAATATATCATATGCCGGTGTAACTAACATTACCTTCGTTGGCAGGTTAAACAAGATTGGAAAAAATCCATCCATAGTTAGCAACAGAGAAGATCTAACCAATGATTGCAAGACAGTCAATGCAATCGTGAATGCATTAGCATCTGTGGCGTCGACGGAGCAGTGCGACGGAGGGACCAGCTCTGAGGAGTCCATGATGGGCCACGACGGCTCTAGTACGAAGGGACGACATCACCACCACAATCTGCTCGATCTCGGCTCTATCGGGAAGGCTCTCGCTAAGGGTCATTTACCGAGGCCGAAAAGTGAGAACAACTTCGCCCTCTCTCTAGATAGTCCTTCTCCTCTCAGTCGCAACCGCCCTTCCTTTCACAAGTCCGATACTTTCCATAAAGATACTTCGTTCCAATAGCAGGGGGCCCCCGCCCATGCACTTATGCTCGTGGGCGCTACAGCCGATCTTTTTTGTACTATCATGAAACACGGGGAGAGACCAAGTGACCTGCACCAACAAGTAACAAAAACAAACTCAAACTTCCAAGCACATAGTGAACAATCTTTGTGATTTGTAATAATAGTGATTATATTGTAGGTAAAAAAAAAACTGTTAGTTGTTTATTAGGTGCTCAATCCATGAGAACCTCTGCTGGTGAGTAGTGCGTTGACAACCCCCCTTCCCGGTGCATAGCAAGGACACGCGTACACGCTAACAAGTAACCAATCACGACAAGCTTCTGCCACACCTGAACTATCTAACAGTAAGAGGGACACTATTGTTGTGTTGTTATTGCTTCAGAGGATTATCTGTTATTATGAGATGGTGCCAAAGTCCAAGGAGATCTGGCCTTTTAAGTGGTGGTTGAGTATGTGTTCCTGACGTACATCTGCTAAAGATAGAAAAGCAATAATATTACGTAATCAAAGCGCATTCATGTTGAGTGCAGGAAAGGCATGACATGGGTACAACATATCTACTTGGGGTGATAAATGTGTTGCTATATGTTGACCTTTTGTAAAGTTTTACATAATATTATAAATTTTTTGAACAGTGTTAGAAAGGCTTTGGGTATTACGGCCATGACGCGTTACTGTTGTAAACTGGAGTTTTTATATCAAGAGAGTCTTATTAAAATCTAGTCATAAGGTCCCTGCAGCCTAGCTGTGTGGTGCCCATGTATGCTGTTTGGAGTTCATGCATGGTATAGAGCTCATTAAGCCTATACTGAGCTCGTTTATGCTGTATAAAGCTCTCAAGCCTTTACTGAGCTCATTTTGCTGTAAAAGAGCTCACAAGCCTGTCTTGAGCCCTTTTCGTGCTATATAGAGCTTATGTAAGCTGTATAAAGCTCATGTATGCTATATAAAGCTCATATATGCATTATATAGCTCATGTAGGCAGCATATGACTTATGTATACTGTATGAAACTCATACGTATATGAAGCTCATGTATCCTATATTGAGCTCCTGTATGGTGTATAGACCTCGTGTGTGCTGTATAAAGGATTTGTATGCTAAATAGAGCTCAGCATTTACTGCAGATGAGTACATGCCTTCATGCACGTGGAGGACTAGGGCGGTCAGGAACAATAGACACCCGGACGCTGGAGTAAGCTGCTTGCGAGGGGGCGTTGTCGGCCCCATCTGTGATTGATGCAACACTTCATCTCGCCATCCCGCCGCTGCCACCACTGATGCTCCTCCGTGACTCGTACAACGCTCATAGTGGACACTGAAAAGCCTACCAATATTCCTAATCCCTCAATATAATAATAATAATAGTAATAATAATAATAATAATAATAATAATAATAATAATAATAATAATAATGATAAAGTCTTAATATAGTTTTTAATGTTATATAGAGATATTTTCAAAATCATTTATGTTTCTTAATACTTATTCTTTGTATATCTGATAAATGATGTAAATATTAAAAATTTTCTACTGTAAATACAATTGCATAATGGTGAAGTTCTCGAGTCAGGGATTATTAGAAAATATTGGTACTAACATTTCTTGTGTACTACAGTTGTGCAACATCGTGTTCAGTGGTGCAGGCAACGTCATCTCCCATACTTCACACACATTCTCAGTGATACATCTTCATGGTATCATATTCATGCCAATTCAAGAGTTTATTTTCGCTCGTCAGTGAGGATAGTAAAATATGCAATAATTAATGTCCACATGTAGAACCATAAGCTCAACTAGGGGCCCTAGGGAGGTAGTGCTAATTTTGACATTGCTATCTAGCCTAGACCAAAGCTCACTTCTTGCAGCCACACCAGAAAGATAAATTAAATAAATGAGCACTCCAGTCGTGCTTAAAAATCCCCATAGACATTATTGTGAAAGTGCTTCTTGTAGGTTAACTTGTTGAGGTCATGTTTTCTGTGTGAATGTTAATAGCAAGTAGCCAGTTTGTCATCCAGAGCTCCTCTTGAGTGCGCCACCCAAACATTGAAGCTGCAGCACAAGGAAAAAAAAGCAGTGTGATTTTTATAATTTTTTTTTGTTTCCTCTCACTTGCCATTGTAGTGATCACGTAGTCAAAGTGCCTCAAGTACTGAAGCTGTAGAGTTTAATCTTCTCAGCATCCTCTCCACAGCCTCTCTCATCAGTCATGCTAATGGCAGATTGGGTACGAATTTCCATGGCAACCACAATAGTTTTTAATGATAACGTGAAGTTTTGTTTTAAAGCGTCACTCCCTCACCCACAGCACGGCCACACCCACCGTCCCTTCTTCAGTCACTTCGTCACAAGTACATCAACTTGAATTGTTCAGCCTTTTGTTGGTTAGTCATGGATATTCTGCCTCAAATAGATATATTGCACATTGTTTTAGATGAAAATTATAAATATCGAAAACTGTAAATTTGTTAACGCCATCGCATTATTTTTGAGAAGCATGCGTATGCAGTATATATAATCTTTATTTGAATTGTTGATAATTTCACACATTAAGTGTCGGCAAGGTTAGGGTATGATAAGCTATCCTTCCATTTTTATGATAATCATATATTTCAACAGGTATTATTTTAGCTCCCTACAAACAGTAATAAGCTTAATACAGACATAATAGAGTTGCATAATGTACAACTGCATAAGGTAACCAATAGAGGGTATTATAATAGCAAGGAGAGTTACGTTTATTTTCCTGTCAATATTTTGTAGATTACTTTGGCCACAATTGTTCTGGGATGCAATGTTCTTGAAAGCAGGTGAAAACTGCACGGAGGCAAGGCACTTTCTTGCCGCCTACGTCTATTTTAAATCTCAAGAACGCCAGCCATCCCGAGGCGGAGGAAGTCCCACCACCCCTTCGCCAAAGGCCGCCCCTCCCCTACTTCACGCCCAGCAGCCGCGACCCCCACCCCCACCCCTACCATCACCCCTCAACCCCATATTGTTATTGTTGATTTCCTTCCCATCTTACTGCATGTGATATGTGGTATGACGAGGTTTCCAGTTCAAACCTAGGTATTCGTTTTTAATCCAAAGAAAAATATTTCATATGCAAGATAAAATTGTTCAAATTGTGCTACAATCATGTAAATTAACAAAAATGTTGTTATTAGTTTGTTATGGGAGACCACACCAGACTTGAAGCAGTGAGTGGTACCTCTTGTGGGCGTTGATATATTGCTGAAGGCAATGGAAGGCTTCTTTGTATGCGTGCTTATCTAGCAAGACTTTCTCAATCAAAAATTATACCACATACACATCTTATCATGCTAATATTGAAGTGACACTACAAATTATAGTCAAAGTTTTCTAAGAAATAACTTCATTCAACCAAATTACAGACACAGTTATATTTTGTTCTTTTAAATATCTTGAAAAATAATGAAGCGGCATTTATCAGAGGAGTTTCGTATCTTAATAGTAAAGTTTATTTAGGTTAGCATACTAACTTTTTTTTCCTGGCCATTTGTTAATCATTGTTTCCCTTTGCCTCGATGCCTCCGTGAACTGGTGTTGGAGTATCGTACACCTGGCAAGGGAATGAGTCAAGTGTCCATTGACCAATTATCAATTTTTCACCGCTTTTTTTTATCAAGTGGGAAATCGTGTTATCTTTGTATGAGGCCATTAAATTGTTTGTACACACTTGGGGAAATATTTTTAATGTACCTCCACCATGATATATTAAAAAATTAATATGCGTTTTTCTGGTGATATGATATACATGGAAACATATCATTAACAAGTTTATTGTGATAAAACATAAATTAATATATTTTTGTTTTAAACAAGAGGAATATAACAATGAGGACACCAAAATCTTTCCAGCTTTGGATAAAATAAACACTTTTTTCCACTTGGCATCTCAATGGCCGGAGACTTGTGGTAATTGGAATAGAACACAAGACGGCACCGCTCACTGCATCCATTCAGTGTTGTTTGTCATGTGTGTTGATAGTCATCCGATAGATCAGAGAGGGTTTAGTCTAACCAGTGACGGTTTGATGAAGATTACTTTCGTTATACACCAAATGCTTAAACAAGGTAATTTATGTCTTTTATATAATTATAATTTTTTAATGCTAACTTATGTGCTAGCATATTGCTAGTTTATGTAAATAATTTACATTATGCAGAGGTTATTAGTTAAGTGTGGTTTCATTTTCTCCTGTGTGGTGGTGTGAGTGTGTCGGGTCGAGCTGAACCTGAACCCTAAACCTTCATTCAACCGGACTACAGTTTACGTTGCTGGCCAAGTGATTGGATTCTTTCTTAATTTATTGTATTCGTAATGAAATGGGATGATAATGTTGTATATAAAACTCACTAAACTAAACACTATTTTCCAAACTTAAGTGTCTAGACTTCTGACAAATGTGAAGTAATATGAAACAACTGGGAACTATTTGTTGAACCCCAGCCGTCGAGGCAGTCCGTCTCTTGGAGTTCCATGCAGCTGAGAACCGTTTGTTTCAGTGCAGGTGAAGCCTAACAAAGAGTACGTTGAGTCCCCGGGTAAGTCACGTTGCTGAGCAGGGTAAACATAACCGGGGCCTCCGAAATATATTTCGGAGGCCCCGCCATAACCGTCACCAGGGAGGATCGATGTAAACACAAGTCAGCAATTTGATTGTTACTGCGAATTTTCAGGAATCTGCAAATTCCTTGAACTCTATACTTCAACAAAGTAAGCATAGTGACGATGTGAAATGTGCCAGCATTGTTTTGCATTAAAAACGTGTATAACATATTTTCTGAAGGTTGTTTCTCTTGTAATGAAGACGGACTATATAACAAAGCTTGATGCAGGTGGTGGCCACTACCGGTCTCCCATCAGTTGTCTAATAAACAGTAGCCTATATAGGCGCGTAGGGGTCCTCGGGCTAAACCGAGATATCTAACCTAAACTAACCATCCATTATTAAAAAGAAACTTATTAATTGTTGATATATAGAGTCAAACTCAGAATTAACTATACCTTATGGTTGCATCACTTTTGTAATTCAAGTTTCACATGGACAGGAAATCATCCAAGGAAGGGCAGCGCTCTTATGATATGGAGTCTTGAGTTGGAGCGGAGGCTGTTAACTGAATTGGAGGTTGTGGGTACATTTGCATGCGCAATCGATTGACGGGAGAGAATGTGGTGACAACAGACACTGAATAGAGTTTTTGTCTTTTTACTGAATGATTATGCATGCAGGCATCATTTTCACCTCCTCTACACTGCCACTATCAAGGCGGGTGCATTTGAAGCCAGGTGTGGGCGGCAGATTTCACCTGGTGCGTGGACATATGTTTGAAGTCCACGTTGACCGGGAAAACTTTCCACACTACCGCTGTGGCACACGTGAAGGCCCTCTGGCACGTACCCTGCTTTGTGGGTCTTCGGAACTTCGAGGAGGAGTCAAACACTACCACTCTCGTAATGTGCTCACTCCTCCTCCAAGGGACCCGAAGGTCGGCAAGGTGTGGGGTGTATTGCAACCGAGCCTTGTGCAACACTGTAAGAACACCGACTTCTCTGGTGCTGTCAGCTGTCTAATAGTAAGTGGGGAGCATCCTGCTGCATGTTACGCGGAAGTAACTGCCGCTGCTACTGTTGCTATTGCTGTCAATGCTCCAGGTGCTGTTACTGGTTATGGTCGTTTTTTTTTTCTTATGCTATTGGAGAACCAGCCAATAAAAGACATTATTAAAATAGCTCACTTGCGATTGCCGGATGCCTATAGAAGAAAAAGTAATACAAAAATAGGGAGGCCAAATTAGGATTGCAGGTATCTTGATACTCCTCTCTCAAATGAGTTCAAGTCGTAGGAAGGTAGAAATGCAGATTCAGGTAGAGAGTTTCAGAGTTTACCAGTAGAAGGGGAAAAAAAAGTGAAGATACTGGTTAGCTCTTGCATAACGTGGGTGGACAGAATAGGGATGAGAGTGAGTAGAAAATCGAATGCGACGAGGCCGCAGGATTGGGGGAGGCATGCAGTTAGCAAGTTCAGAAGAGCAGTTAGCATGAAAATAACACTAGAAGATAGCAAGAGATGCAACATTGCTGTGGAGTGTAAGAGATTGAAGACAGTCAGTAAGAGGAGGGAAGTCATTAAGACGAAAAGCTTTCGACTCAACCTTGTTTCGCAACTCTGCATGCGTGGAGCTCCCCCATACGTGAGAAGCGTACTCCATGCAGGGACGGATAAGGCCCTTGTACAGAGTCAGCAACTGGTAGAGGGAGAAAAACTGGTGGAGACGACACAGGACACCTAACTTCTTGTGTAATGCCCGAAATCTTTAAGTTTTGTACAGTCCCCCCGATCCCTTAAATCAGTTTTATATGAAAAGAAAATTACTTCCTTATATTCGCTTAATTCATATTCATTTACAATTAAAATCAAACTCGATATCTTAAAGTAGTTAATTTAACTAGTTTTCCCTACATAAGTTTAAGAAGACAAAATACAACATATTATCAAGTTTATCCAAACACAGAATTTTCGCGCCAAATTCCAGCTGAGTTATCAAGTGATCAAAATTTCTCTCATGTAGTATTTGAAATCAAATTCATTAGCTTAAATAGTAACACTTTTTCTACACAAAAAATAATTCTATATAAGTTAGTAATAATCTCATATCTCAATAATCAATAATTATAATAATCAAATGTAAGAAAATTCTTAATAAGTCACCCAAGAGACGCCACCCTGCTTCCCGGGATAGCGTCATGACGCCAGTCAGCGTCCTTCTCCCCTACCACACAGGTCTGTGTTGAAGTGTTACATCAACATCTCTTAATATTTGCTAAATTCTTAGTCATTCAGTGTTCTCATATATTCAATAATCTTCCCTTTGAATATGTCAAGTCATTTAAAGCCTTTTTAAGGCTGATTATTAATTAATAATAGCAATTTCTCCATCTTTATTATGTGGCGGCATCTCGGTTTAGACCGCATGGCCCCTTCCTCCCTTAGATATGTTTCATTGTTCATTATACATACCTTTCACGTTAATATTTATGTTATGTGCTAATAAATTATCCCTTTTGAGTTTGTTGGGAGTGTATTGCTTAACTGAGTCGACAGCTACTGCTGTCAGTAGCCAGTAACCCTGAATTTTCTAGAGCGTCCTGGTGAAGATGTAAAATAATACCATAAATAATAATAATGGCTGCATGGCATGACAAACAAACAAACATCAGATTAATTAGTTTGGTAAAATTTTACATCTTCAGATTTTTTTTTTTTTTTTTTTTTTTTCTATATCATACACCGTTGGCGCCAGTAGGCTTTTATGGAGGCACAGATGGACTTGCCTCTTGCCTGTTATTTGGCGTGGATTTTTTAGACTTTTTATAGTGACACCTCAAATTTTGTACGTTCTCTCGAATATGTTGAGAACTAGAGAGGCTAATTACTGCTACAGCCTCAGATGCATATAAACATTGTAAGTCCCGTCTGAGGACAGTATGGCAGCAATTTGGGTAGTCTTTAGCCACTCGGCGGTAATATCAAATAATGATAAGTGGCCAGCGGATATCAGGGGATTGAGCCCGGGACCCTAGGTTCGCATACCCGAGCGCTAGACCACTGTACCACCGCCTGGATATAAATAACACTTTTTGTATAGATTTTGATCCATTTTGAATGATTTTGACATTCATTTCCGTCGCAAAAGCATATATGATAAGATATCCTTATCACTCCAACAAGCTTGGGGACTTGTGGGAATGTGGAGTTCTTGGGTGGGGAAGACGAAATACAATGATTTACGCTAAGAATAGGGTGCTAGAATCACTAACATAACCTAACAATGACCAATTGACAAACATGCAATGCACTGACAGTCACAAAACCTGGTGTGTGGCTATGAAAAAAAATGGCGTCTGTAACTTGCTCAACTCCCGATTTTTGGTCATTGAAAACATTTGATATCTTCAAAATTAACATAACATAACAAAACCTAAATTAACCAAACCTTAACCTTTTATCGTTGAATAAGGGTCGTATGAAAGCAATTTGCTTATGTTTGACCCTCTCTTGAATATAATTTTGTTGGTTGTTTCAACTGGCTTTGGCTGGCTTTGTATGAGAGCTTTTGTTAGTACCAAGGGGGACAGAATTTACTCAGGTCCTTTTGTGTGTATACGTTAACCTAGATTTAAATGCATTTATGGAAGGAGGTGACACTACTTGTTGAGGTAGTTGGTTCCACTTGTCGATGACACGCTGAGAAAAAATATTCCTCCATAGTTCAAGCCGGTTTCTATACTTGAATAGTTTCTTGGTGTGGCTACCAAGATCAGTTGAACTTGGAGTAAAGAAGGTTGACATATCTCGATCGTCAAGTCCCGACAACAATTTATACATCTGTAGCATATCAGCCCTGTGTCTCCTAAACTCCAGTGTTAGTAGACCCAGATGTCTTAAACGATGGTTGTATAGCTGTTCACTAATGGATGGTATTAATTTTGTAGCTCTTCTCTGTACTCCCTCAATTAATTTTGTTTCACCCAACTTGTGAGGTGACCATACACAGGTGGCATACTCCAAGTGGGCCTAATCAAGGCTGTATACAGGCACCTAAACACGTCTTCATCTATTTAAGTGAAACTCCTCTTAATTAATCCCAAAATGCTGTTTGCTTTCTTTACTTTCTCTGCAATGTGCATAACGAATTGCAGGTCTCTCTGAATTATAACACCAAGATCTTTCTCGTGAGTGACATCATCCACTACACTTTCCTCATTTTCCTTTCCCATTATATAGTTCTCACATGGGTTTTTATATCCAAAGTGCATCACTTTGCACTTGTCAACATTAAAGTAAACTTGCCATTTTTCGGACCACTCGTTTAGGTTGTTAAGATTAAGTTGCAGAGAAGAACAATCATTGACATCCTTAAACTTCACACTTCATCAGCAAACAGATAGATATTATTATGCACTTGGTCTGGCATGTCATTGATATATATCAAAAAGAGTACTGGTCCAAGTATACTGCTCTGAGGGACCCCACTTGTCACATCCAACCATTCTGAGCGACACTCATTTATGACCACTTGTTGTTTTCTTCCCAGTAGGAAACTGATTAGCCACTCTCCTATCTTACCTCTGATTCCCATGGCATTAGTTTTTGTCAACAGCCTTTGACGAGGTACAGAATCAAAGGCCTTTCTAAAATCCAGATAGGCAACATCAACATTGTCACCATTATCAATAGTTTTAAGACTACTTCGTCGTGTATGGTAGTTGATAAGTTAGCCAGGATTGTCAGGAAGGCTCACTTCTTAGCTGCCATCTGCAAGTCGCAGTACCCTCGATTGGAGGGTTTTTCTGACGGAGAGGAAACTTACCCTGTGCCTTTTGCTTGGTTATGTTTAGTGTTAGGATGTGTTAGAGTTAGGAAGTGTTAATAGTGAAGTGTTAAGGCAGAAGAGGCTAACTTAGCCCGTGCCTACAGTGGAGTAAGGAGGAGTGCTTCCCTCCCTTACCGGATTTATGCCCGGTGTTATATTACCATGTTGTGTTGAAACTTAAATATATTTATTGTCGAGTGATGCCTCAGTTTTGTTACTCCCTAAAGTAAAATCAGTGCCTTTTAAGTACTATTAACATCTTTAGTACTACTATACGCTTGGTCTGTAGCTCGCTACCATAACAACTACCATCAACGCTACAGTGTGAGAAGGGAGTGACATTACACTTTGATGTGTTGAGCTAGTTTCCTTTCAAAGTTTTTTTTTTCTTTCCTGATGATCGGAGTTGCTCTATTCCGCCTTTCCTTGTAATTTTCATGGTTAGTAGTACTCTTACAAAAATAATATCTGTTCCATGCTTTCCTTTTGTTCTTTATTGCCTTCCTTACTTCTTTGTTCATCCATGGTGTATCCTTCTTCCCAAATACATTTCTTACTCTTTTAGGTGCAATTTTTTCAATACTATCCACAAGCACTGCTTTGAAAGATTCCCAAACATCTTGCATATTATCCTGTTGAAATATTATATTCCAGTCAACTTGTAAAAGGAATTCTTTAATCTTGATAAAATCTGCTTTATGGATATCAACTTGTACAGTCACTTGTGCCATACTGGTATATAGACGGAATAATATATTTAGAACTAGGTGATCATTCATTCCTAATAGGTCACAATAATCAATTGAGTCTACCATATTCTGTTCGTTAGTTAATACCAAGTCCAGAACATTTGGGGTATCTTCACCTCTTTGTCGTGTGGGTTCTGTGACATGTTGTGTCCAATATAGATCTTGGAAGGCATTTACAACATTCTGATCCATACTGTAATGTTTCCCAATTCACAGTCTTCAAATTAAAATCTCCCACTTACTGTAATGTGTGAATAACTTATTGTTAGTCCCTGTTAATAGCTGCAACAAACTCTCTGAATTGTGTTGTGTTGAGTTGGGACTCCGGTAGACACATCCAATTAATCCCACATCACTTGCCTGAAGTTTTACTGTTATCCAAACTGATTCACTAAAACCATATTTTGTTAGTTCTTCAGCCTTTAATCCATCCTTCACATATATTATGATTCCTCTTCTACATGTAGGTAACTTGAAATTTGAAAACACCTGCTGGTATCCTAGAATCTGTAATTCAAGTTCAGTAATTTCTCCTGTTGAATGTTTAGGAAGTGCTTCAGTTATTGCCACCATATCAGGATTCAAATAATTAACTCATTCACTTTATTTATCAATGAGTATGCATTTGTATACAAAATTTGCAAAACACCTTCACCAACATTACCCAAACCAAAAAATGTATCTACATTATGTACAATTTCGCCATCACCCTTTCTATTACTGGGTTGGCTGTTGTTGTGATCCGACAGAAATATTGACAAATAACAGAACTTTAATCAAACCAAACTAAACTTTACCTTATTTTCGAAGAGAAGGTCTCATAGAAAACATTGAATATCTCACAAACTAAGAATTTGCCACGAAAATGTAATTAAGAAAACCTCAAAATGCATCTGGTAATGTAAAAATGCAACTCTGAATTCTCTAGAGCATTCAGGTGAAGATGTAAAATAATACCATTAGCTCAAAACACAATCACAATCTATCAGGAAGAAGAAAAAGGCACAGCTTACAGGTATGGCAGCCGTACCTGTAAGTGCTTGCTTATAGATACGGAACGTGCCTAACTTTTGGGTAATAATATATAAAAAGCTTATATAACCGAACCAAACCGTACCTAAACTAACCATAACCTAACGAATGCCGTTTCCTCATAGTGCTCGCTTATAGATTCGAATGCAGATATACATGATGAGCTAACTGAACATATAACGAGTGTAAATATGTTTCAACTAAAGTATGATACTGTAACTGTAAAATAATAATTTGTGGTGATTTTAATAGCCTTAATAAGGACCAAATATGTAACCAACTGAATATGCATAACTTAGTAGAAAAACCCACTCATGAAAACTCGGTGTTAGATCTTGTTCTGACAGACATGCAGTGTTATAGGTCTCCCGAATACCTGCCTCCCATTGGACTGAGTAGACACAAGTGTGTGTTGATGCGACCCACCCCCGCACCCCAGCACCCCAGGCCCCACACCATACAGTACAGCCCCTACAAGGAATCATCCGTCCAAGAATTCGGATTCTGGATTATGACAGTAGACTGGTCATTTCTAGAAACCTACACAACTGTGGAACACCAAGAAAATCCACTTCATGCTGTCCTCAAGCACCAATATGAAACTCACTTCCCTCTTAAAACATGGTGAAAACGAGACACTGACCAACCCTGGATGACCCTCAGATAAAGTGGTTGATAAATAAAAAGTGGCACTCGTACAATCAAGGAAACTTAGAACGATACCACAATCTAAATTTTTGTCTAAAGAGAAAAATCAAACTAGCAAAAAAGGACTACTTTTACAAAGTGAAAGTGGATTTAACAAGTGCATCACAAAACTAATTGAACCTCGACAAAAACCAGTAGACCTCCCATTCCTTGATTTAAGTGAACCGTATGAAATTGCCAATGAAGTTAATATGCACTTTGCCTCGATATACACAAATTACCCGCCCACAGACCCAAGTGAAGTACCCGCCCACCAGCCTTCATTACCCCCTCTCCACACTACTCAAGGCTAGATATCTCTAAAGATCTAAAGAAAATAAAAACCAATAAAGCTATTCCTCCAGGTCAAAATCCTCTCAAACTAATCAAGAAATTTGCATACGAACTGAGCCAACCGCTTGAAATAATATATAACAAGTGCCTACAAACTGGAACCTGTCCTAATCGATGGAAAAAATCTACAGTGACAGCCAAGGTGAGTGATGTGACCAGCCTGAGCCAGCTGCGGCCTGTGTCCCTCACACACACCTTCGGGAAGATATTGAAAGGCCACGTAGCGGCCCTGGCCCTGGCGGGCATACACCCACACATCGACCACTACCAATTCGGGAATCTGAAAGGGCACTCCACCACGCTGTATATGGTGTTCCTCCTGGACGCTATCCTGAAGGCTTTAGAGCAGCGCGATACGGTGGCCCAGATGTGCCTGATTGATTTTAAGAAGGCATTCAACAACGTGGATCACGGCACAGCAGTTACCCAACTATACCACTTGGGATGCCGGACGTCACTACTGCCTATCATAACATCCTTCCTGAAGGGGAAGCAGCAGTGCACCAAGTACAGCGGCCAAACATCTCCCTGGCTGACCACCACCTGCCGAGTGCCTCAAGGGACCTGCATCGGACCAGTCGTCTTCCTCGCCATTATTAACAGCCTACTACAAAATTCATCCCGGAAAGTGAAGTTCGTGGACGACGTCACTGTGTACACAGTAGCAAAAACAGCCAACTTACAGACGAACCCCCTCCAACAACTTATCACCACCATCGACGATCAATGCAAGGAATTGAAATTGATTCCCAATCCCAACAAATGCGAACTGATCAACATCAACTTCATGCAACAGGACGTAGAATTCCTGGACGTACAACTTGATGGTAACACCATCCCCTGCGTCAACACAGCTAAAGTAAAGCAACGCATGAGCAACTGGTACAACTGTACTGCCAGCGCATCAGACCAGTGCTGGAGTATGCGTGCCCGGTGCGGCATCCCGCCCTCACAGCTGCACAACGAACCTACCTGGAACACGTGCAGAAACGGATGTGTCAATGTTTTATTCAATTGTAAATCAAGATCTTTTCAGTAATTGTACATTATTGTACCGTATATTGCTTCTTGATAAATAAACCTGTTATTATTATTATTATTATTATTATTATTATTATTATTATTATTATTGTAGATACGGCACGTGCCTAACTTTTGGGTAAAAAGCTTATATAGTAGAACCTAAATGAACCACACCGTACCTAACCAAACCTAACATAACATAATCAACAAAACATAACTTGAAAGATGCTTTACCAGGTGAATAATAAGGCACAGGCTGTAGGAATAGCGGATGACAACGTGGTACGACTGCCATATCTACAAGCACTCCAAAAAAAAAAGATTTGTTTCCTTAACCATTCAATATCTCGTTACCTTTATAATGCACTGCAAATTTAACCTCAGAAACTTGTTCAGATCACCTCAAACAGTTGTCACTTAATTACAATAAAATAAGAATTATCTTTTTTAAGGTTGTTAGGTTTCGTTGCGTTTAGTTAGGTTTGGTTAGTCTTATTTAACTGCAGCTTTGGGAAGGTTATGCTAACAAAGCTATTTTTTCAGGAAATTTTGAATCTTCACCAGAATAGCGTGTGGCTATGAAAGAAAATGGTGTCTGCACCTCGCACAACCCCCTACTTTTAGTCATAGAAAACATTTGATAGCTTCTAAATTAACATAACCTAGATTAACCATACCTTAACTTATATTGACAAATAACAGAACCTTGTTTAAACCAAACTAAACTTTACCTTCCGAAGAGAAGGAAAAAAAAATTTTTATTTATTTCTGTAATTCAGCGGCATAACTGTTTGATGTGATCTGAACAAGTTTCTGAGGTTGATTTTGCAGTGCATTATAAAGTAACGAGATATCAAGGGGTTAAGGAAACGAATCTTTACCAAAAATAGTTTTGTTCAAAATAGTTTTTAGTAAAATCTTACATGTACACCTTTATTCACCTGGATATAAATAACACACTTTTCCTATTGATTTTGATCCATTTGGAATAAATATGATATTCATTTCCGTCACAAATGTATATATTGTAAGATATCGTCATCACCCCAACAAGAATCAATAACCTAACCTAACCCAACAAATCTAGGGACCTGTGGGAATGCGGGGTTCATGGATGGGGCGGGGCAAGACCAAATATTGCCGTGATTTAGGTAAAAATAACGTATGTTATCTTTTAGGTAAATCTGCATAACTACGGACCCCCAAATCTAACCTGCCCTAACCTAATCTAACCAGATTTCACGTAATAACCTTTTAACTGGGGAGGTAATGTAAAACTATAACTCAATTCTCTAGAGAATTCTGGTGAAGATGTAAATTAATACCCATTATCACAATATATCGGAAAGAAAGAAAAAAAATTTGTCCAATTTTTATTTTTTTTTTATTTTTTTTTTTTTTTTTTTATTTTTTTTTTTTTTTTTATTCTTTCGATTTTTAATGTCTTGGTCTGTAGCACCTGTAGGCTCTGATGTTCTTTAGGGATTTTTGAAAGCCATAATGATTTAGGTTGAGCCTCGATGAAGTTACTCGTGTCATTGCACAATTCTGTGGTCAAAACCTACGTTACATTCACCATTGGTCCGTCAGGAAGGAAAGTAACATCCTCACAGTGAACAATTTCACAGCGATGCGCTTCTTAATGAAACACACACACTAACGTACTGTCTGATTGAAATCACCTCTTCAAAACATGATAAGTACAACAAGTCGATGTCAGATTTATGGTAAATTTGCGATATACATTAGTAAGATGCAATGGCTCAAGATGCAATTGCTCAAGATGCAATGACTTATTTGATGATACAGGTAAGAATTGTGAGTCTTGTGAAAGCCCACTAATGCAATAATACCTAGATCTCCTAATCAGTACCAGGAGCCTCCACAGAGAAGTAGTGTTTCTCCACACTTGTTAGTTAAGGTTGTGTGTAATTATTTGTTGCAATATTTGAGCCAGAATGCTTGTGAGGCTTACGGGTGTCTAGTTATGGTGTTTGTAGTGATGTGTTGCACAGTGTGGTGACGAGGAGGCAAAGTTATGCTGCCAATACTTTCAAAGACTTGCCTGCTAGCTATCTGGCCCTGGAGTCTTGTATACATTGAAAGCTTACAGTTTAGTTTGGACAATATCTTTACTTATGTGTACTAGATTGTTTATTTAAATTTCCTTTCTGCTTCTCGTTGTGCTGGGGATGAACGCTGCCTCGCCTGGATGCAGGAAGCGGTCCACTCTTTCAAGATGGATTCCCTTTGATCGTCTTCCTTCGTAAAAAAAATATTTGAAGAAGGAATTTTACTTGTTTGCCGTTTCTTTATCATTTGTCGTAAATTAATTGTTCATTTTTCTATCTATGTATAGTTTCTGATGCTTCGTTCCCTCCTGGAACGTCCCCCAAGGGGATGGCCACAGCAGAGATGGAAAGCTGTGTTTCTTGTGTGCCGAGATACAACAATTGGTCTCGGCTGTTTGAGGACAGAGCTGGTCATGTAGATGAGAAATGATGCGAGAGTCAGAAAGGTGGAGGGAGTGGAAGCCTTGCCAAGTGTGGAGTGAGTGAAGCAGGAAGCAGGGTGTTGGCCCTGCAGGCAGGAGCAGAGTGTCAAGGCAGCACGTGGCTCTCTGTGTACTGACCGTCACCATTATTGCAGGTGCCGAGGCCAGAGTCCAACCCAGCTGCCTTGCTCGGCTTCCCTGAGGGTTTCTGCGGGATCAGTCACGGCGTGTGCTACCGAGAGTAGTGCTGCGGTGGAGGACGCGAAGCCGGGCAGCAGCATGAGTGACTGGGAGCAGCAGGATCAGTCTGCCTCGGGTGTAATGGCAAGAATCCCCTTGAGGCAGGCAGCTCCGTCCACAAAGGAGAGAGAAAGTTTGAGTGCCAGCAGTGTGATAAAACTTTTAAATACAAGAGTCAGCTTGAGATGCACGCCCTGATACACAGTGGTGTTAAGAAATATGAATGTAAACAGTTTGGGAAAAGGTTTGTCCATAAGTCTACCCTCACCCAGCACACCCTGATACACAGTGGTGTTAAAAATAATGAATGTAAACAGTGTGGGAAAACATTTACTGATAGGTCTACCCTCACTCAACACACCTTGACACACAGTGGTGTTAAAAATTATAAATGTAAACTGTGTGGGAAAACATTTACCCAAAAGTCTCACCTCACCCAACACACCGTGACACACAGTGGTGTTAAAAATTATGAATGTAAACTGTGTGGGAAATCATTTACCCAACAGTTTCACCTTACCCAACACAATCTGACACACAGTGGTCTTGTCTTGTCTTGTCGTAGTTTTAGGTGTTACCACGGCCAGCCTGGGGGCCCACCACTGCCACACCTTTGCCCAAACCTCACGTATTAGAGCTGATCAATGATCGAGTTTGATGCTGCTCCACGTGAAGTTGGGCCGTGTGGTACTGGAGGCTCATCTGGGATGTTTTCCAGGAATTTTTCAAGCCTCTTCTTGAAAGCCTCCGTGCTGATTCCAGTTAGGTCCTTATCTCCCTTGGGAGACAGTTGAAGAGTCTAGGGCTAGCACAGGTGAAGCTTTCCGCCTGGATTGTCTTGAGTCGCTGGGAGCAGTTGCTGAGGGACCTTCTTACACAGGTCCTTCCAAACCTGGGGTGATGTTGCCCTATGATACCATCTCCTTCATTTTGTGATGGGTTTGGTACTGTGCCCTCCAGGACTGTCCAGATATAAATGGCTATGTAGCGTTCTCTGCGCCTCTGCAGCGAGTAGAGTTTGAGGGTTTTTAGCCTCTCCCAGTAATTCAGGGAGTCCCTAACTACCCTCCTTGTGAAAATCCTCTGGACCTGCTCGACCTCTTGGATCTCCTTGATATTGTGTGGAGACCACAGTTGGCATACATATTCCAGCTTGGACACTACCAGGATCTTCCACAGTGGTAACAAGTGCTCAGGCTTCCTGGTCTTAAAGGTCAGAAGAATCCATCCTCTCATTTGACGAGCCGCCGTAGTGGTATGGGCTATATGTGTTTTAAAACCACAGTCATTGCTCATCGTCACCCCCAGGTCTCTCAGGGATTCCTTAGTTTTAATTTCTTCGGTACCAACTTGATATTGGTATGCTTTGAGGTGGTCATTTGGTCTTGTTGAAGACTTTCGGAATCTCCTCTGGTGGTAATTTCCCGAGAGATCCTGGTATCCCGCAAATGAGGACATTTTGGATGATCTTACTTCCTGATCTATGTTATTGATCATGATCAGGAAGAGCAGTGGTCCAAGTACCGAGCCTTGAGGCACCCCACTGATTACTTTTGAGCTTTTTGACTGGGTTTCATTCACTGCTACTTTTTGTTTTCTATCTTTCAGGAAATCATGAAGCCATAGTCCCAGTTTTCCAGTGATGCCCATTTTCTTCACTTTGTGGAGCAGCACATCGTGGTCTACCTTATCAAATGCTTTTGTAAAATCTAGGTAGACCCCATCGATGTTTCTCCCGTTGCTCACATTTTTTAGGATGTTTTTGTGGTGGTTCAGGAGTTGGGAAAGGCACGACCTTCCCTTCCGGAAACCGTGCTGTCCCGGATTGAATTTATCTGTATTTTCTAAATAATTTACTATGTTCTTCCTGACCACTCTCTCAAACACTTTTGTTAGGTGCGAGGTTAGGCAGACGGGTTGGTTGTTTGCTGGGAGACCTCGTGAGCCATCTTTAAATATGGGGGTGATTAGTCCTTCTTTCAGTTTTGATGGTATGACCCCTTTGTCCAGCAATTTTCTCCAAATTTGATAGATTGGCTCTGCTAGTGTATGCTTACACTCCTTTAGAAACACTGCAGGTATGTTGTCTGGTCCACCTGATGAGTTTACCTTTATTGTATTTATGGCTTCTATTATGTCGCTGGGCCTGAATTTTATGTTATGTTATGTGCCTGCAGTTGTGTCGTCAACTTTGAAAAATTCATTTGAATTTGCTATTTCTTTTTCTGCCATGGGCTCACTATACACACTTTTGTATTGTTCTTCTAGCATATTGGCAATCTTTTCTGGATCCTCCACTAGTTTTCCATTTTGGTCCTCTAGTGGTCCAATTTTTGCCCTAGACTTTAGTTTCTTTTGAGCATATGAGTGGAAGTCTTTATGGCCATTAATGCTTTGTTTTCTTCGTGTTCCCTCTCTGTTTCATATGATTCTTTCAGTTTTGTTTCTATTTCTTTTACTTTACTCTCGACACTTTCTCTTCCACTATCAGTATTTGATGTTGGCTTTTTTGAAAGCTTCTTTAGGAGCTTTGTTCTGGTCCTTATAAGAATTCTTCGGTTCCTTGGTATTTTGTTTCTGTGATTTAATCTTCTTTTCCTGGGAACATGTTTTTTGCACAACTTTTCACAATTTTCCATGAAAAACATTAGCATTTCACCCACTGTTTCATAGTCACTCATCACAGACCAGTCTACTCTTTCTAAGTCTTCATTTAGTGACTTCCAATTTATTTTCTCACTGAAGAAATTCAGGCTCTTCAGGCTCTCTTCTGGGTGAGTGTTGATTTCTGCCTTCTTCCATGTTTTCTCTAAGTTGGTGTTCACTTGTATTAAATCATGGTCAGATATAATTGTTTTACTTATCTGCACACTATGTATTAGTTCAGCAACATTGGTAAAGATAAGGTCTAGCACTTTACTCATTCGCCTTGGTTCCTCAATGATCTGCTCTAGGTGGTTGTTGTCTGCGAGTTTGATTAACTCACTCGGTTGTGTTTGGTCACTAGTTATTCCACCACTTATATTCCTGGAGGGCCAACTGATTATGGGCAGGTTTAGATCTCCAAGCAGTAAAATTTTTGTCTCACTTTCTTCTAGATTTTCAGAGATCTTTGCCAGTATGCTAGAGAATTTTTCCCGGTCATTATTTGGTGGCCGATACACTGTCACTATTAGGATGTTCACTGTTGGCACCTTAATAATAAGTAGTTCATTTGTTCCATCCGAGTGAGAACACAGTACTTTTGCACTTGACGATATGTCGTCCCGGAGATAGAGCACTACACCACCATGAGTTCTGTTTCTTCTGTCTGTGCGGTACAGGGTGTAATTTTCAATTTTCAGTTCCTCATCTTTTATTTCTTCACTTACATGAGATTCTGTTAGACTCAGGAACTTATAGTCATTTTCACTACATAGTTCCTCTAAGTATTTAAGTTTGGTCTGGTTCTTTGTGGGGTACAGGCCCTGTACATTGCACAACAGTATTTTTTCTAGCACTGGGCTGGTGGGACTCCTGCTGGCCACTGTTGCTGCGGGTGCTGCCACTGGGTGTGCCACTGGACTTGTTGAGGCACTGGGTTCCCGCCTTGTTGTTGAACTTGTGGTTGTGCCACCATCACTGGCTGCTGGGGTGTTGCTCTGTTTTGATTTTGCATCATTTGTAGGATTTGTCCTATTTGAGCCTGGAGGGTGTGGATCCGCTGCTGGGTATCTTCTACAAAAATGTGTGTTTGGTTATTTGCCTTGTTAGTACCATCATCCCCCTCTGTTCTGTTAAAAATTCTGTTGGTGTTAAAAATTATGAATGTAAACTGTGTGGGGAAAACATTTACCCAAAAGTCTCACCTTACCCAACACACCCTGACACACAGCGATGTTAAAAATTATGAATGTAAACTGTGTGGGAAAACATTTACCCAAAAATCTCATCTCACAGGACACACTGTGACACACAGTGGTGTTAGAAATTATAAATGTAAACAGTGTGGGAAAACATTTACTTATAAGTGTAACCTCACCCAACACACCCTGACGCACAGTGGTGCTAAAAATCATGAATGTAAACAGTGTGGGAAAACATTTCCTAATAAGTATAGCCTCACCAAACACACCCTGACACACAGTGGTGTTAAAAATCATGAATGTGAAAACTGTGGTAAAAGATTCATTAGTGTCGCAATGCGTCTCAATGAACACATGTTGAGACACACTGGCTTGAGGGAGTTCAAGTGTGATGTTTGTAAGAAATGTTTCATGACAAAAAGTGATATTCTCTGGCACATGCGGATTCACTTTTGAGTTGGTGTGTTGTATTTTTATAAAGCTTTAATTATCTTGATTATATAAAGGTTTCCAGTTCTCTTGTTTTTAACTCCTTGAGTATAAAATAGATACCTTGTACAGTGCTCCCTCCAATTTTGCAGGCTCCAATTTCGCGTTTCCAGTTTTGCGGTACAGTAAAATAGTCATATCAATTAATTTTCATATGGATAATGATAATGTTTGTTTTTCTGTATTTTTCTTTATTGTAGGATGTATAATTACATGTATTTGTGTACAAACAAGGGCAAAAGTATGACTAAAATCACCATAAGGTTAATGATTCCAACTTTGCGAATTCAAATTTTGCGGCCTGCAATGTCAACCAATTTACCACAAAATTGGAGGAACACTGTACTCTTGTTTCACTCTTCATTGTTTTCTTAGTTAGTATATATGGTGAGTGTGTTACATCGCACTCAAGGTGGTTACAATATTAAACTGCACTATGTAAAGTACTCACGGATGGAATTCACAACCTAAAGGTTGTGAGTTCCATCCTGGCTGCTTCTGGGTGAGAGGGACAGCGCTCTCTACCCTAGCAGGACTATATGGTCTATAGATATCGAATAAAACAGTCATCAGTGGTGTTTTTGTACATTTTCTTTGAAAACTGAGCCTGCTTCCTGTGCATGCTTACATTTGTTAACATGGTGTAATTCTTGGCGCTGGTCGTTGCTGGTTGTCCACGCGAGAAAACCAGCGCTCTTTGTGCATGTACCCTTATACTTGTTCACATGGTGTAATTCTTGGCGCTGATTGTCAGCGCAAAAAAACCAGCGTGCTTTGTGCACGTATGCTTAGGCAAGTAGAAAAACAGACAAAGGAAGAGAGTTCCAGAGTTCACCAGTCTAAGGGATGAAAGAGTGAAGATACTGGTTAACTCCTGCATTAAAAGATGGACAGAATAGGGATGAGAAGAAGTAGAAAGTCTTGTGTAGTGAGGCTGCGGGAGGGGGGGGGGAGGCATGCAGTTAGCAAGTTCAGAAAAGCAGTCGGCATGAAAATAGCAGTAGAAAAGAGATAAAGCTGCAACATTTCGTCGGTGACAAAAAATCAATACAGTCAGTTAGAGGAGGAAAGTTGATGAGACGAAAAACTTTAGACTCCACTCTGTTTAACAAAGCTGTATGAGTTGAACCCCCCCCTCCAGACATGAGAACCATATTTCATACATGGACGGATAAGGCTGTACAGAGCAGCTGGGAGGGAGAGAAAAATAGACGCAGATGCCATAGGACACCTTAACTTCTTGGAAACTGATTTAGCAAGAGTAGATATGAAATTGCCAGTTTAGATTTTTAGTAAAGGATAGACTGAGTGTATTTAATGTGGAGGAGAGGGGCAGTTGAGTGTCATTGAAGAAGAGGAGATAGTTATCTGGAAGATTATGTCGAATAGATCGTTGTAGAAATTGAGTTTTTGAGGCATTGAACAGAACCAGGTTTGCTCTGCCCCAATCAGAAACTAGTGAAAGATCAAAAGTTAGGCGTCCTATAGCATCTCGCCTTGAATCACTTAATTCTTGTTGCGTTGGGCGTCTGTTGTACGACGTTGAAAAATGCAAGGTGGTGTCATCAGCATAGGAGTGGATTGGGCATTGAGTCAGATTTAGGAGATCATTGATGAATGATAGAAACAACACTGTTGATAGTTTTAGGAGAAGAACGGTGACCGTCCACTACAGCAGCAATAGAACAGTCAGAAAGGAAACTGGAGATGAAGGTACAAAGAGGATAGAATCCGTAGGAGGGTAGTTTAGAAATTAAAGATTTATGCCAGTCTCTATGGAAGGGAAAAAAAACCACCAGGAATAGAAAAAGAATTAGGAACTCGATAGGAGGTGTGCTGAAGCCCTGGGATTTGGTATTAAGAGAAGATGAGGAGGAGACAATCGAGAAGATGATAAAAAAAGATAACCAGTAGCCTCTCTCTTTCTCTCTGAAAGTTTCTTATTAATATAACATCTAGAAACACTAAGAAAAATAGGATAAGTAAGAGATAGAGGTGCTACGTGTACGTGTGATTGATAAATGTATATATGGCGGACCGACAGTAGCCTACCTTGACGAATCAGTCATTGGGGCTTACGCCGAGTGTGGTTATGCTTCACTCATCCTTCGACGCCAACCCCAGCGATCACACCGTGCAAGTCTCCATCTAGGCCTCCCTCCCATACCAAGTATAACTCCCAGCAGGAAGCATTGACTTGCCCCAGCAACGAACCTTGTGAGCCTCCTTTAGCCTCCTCCACGCAGTGTTATCCCTTTCAGATCAGTGTTCCAAGTGGGAAAATCAAAAACGTATCATTATCAACGCTCAAAACGTAAAAAAGTACCACATGACAAAAAAAAGTATCAAAAAAGTATCCATTACTGATTTTTATAAGATATACTTTATAATGAAGAAATTACTATATATAATGAAATCCTTGATAATCATAAATAAATTTAAGACAACAACTTACGCATAGCATCGACGTCCTACGGTCTTCTCTTTAAGAATTATCAATGAAACGAGCAAAGATATTTCACCAAACAGACACATGATCTAAGAAATCACTTCCTAGAAACCAATATTGTCTGGAAAAAGCTGCGTATGGCCCCCGAGTCATAGTCTTTTATCTATTATCTGAAAAAATAATACAGGGCCCGTCTATAGCATTATAGTGTACCAACGTATGGCTGTTTATTAATAATAATAGTTGTTCACTTATTCGCCATTAGATGTGAATTAAGAAAAGCTCTATTTGGCCAAAAATGTGACCCACATACTCTGTATGGCCAAAAATGTAGCCCAGTTCATTGTCTGGGCCATTGGTGAGCATGTTTTGTGTTCTGTTGTGTTGAGTATGTGCCATGAATACAGGCAGTTATACAGCCCTGATATTGGCTCATCGATTCCCCCCAGTTGATTTAGGGTTTATAAAAACAATGTCGAATTTGTATCATTTTAGTCTAGCGTCGTAAAAACGTACCGGTACCAGCAAAAAGTATCAAAATGGTACTTTGGTACCGTCACTGGGAACCCTGTTTCAGATACGACCCGACACTCTTGATCAGCTTCTGTGTACCGTGCCACATGCCCATATAGCTGGAGTTGATGTTGGCGGACTATGCTGGTAATAGGCCTTGATTGAGCTTCACGGAGCAGTCGCTGATTTGACACAGTCATTCAAGCAATAATACCCCATGATTCTGCAAAGGCACTTATTACTAAAGACATCAATTCGCCTCCTCAGGTCGATGTCCAGTGTCCATGTCTCGCAGCCATGCAGTAAGACAGGATACTTGTTTTTCTTTTCCTCTATAGCCAACAAGCTTGGGGACACCTTGGGAAAGTGGGGTTTTAGGGTGGAGGAAGCAAATATAAGCCATATATGGCAATAAAAAAAAATCTAAGATGGAAAATCTATTTAACGAGTTTTAAAAAATATGTAAAACTTATATACCGTAGAATGGGACAACTGGGCACATTTTTTTACCTCTTTTTTGCCCATATTATAAAGGTCAAAGGGAATTTTTTTTAAATTAAACATGTTTTTAAATATCTCCCTTAGGGCTACCTTTTGGACATACTTCAGGATAAGAAAACAACTTGCTTACAAATTAAACAAAGTGGGTGCCCATTTACCCCACATGATGGGCCAACCGCGCATCGGACCATTTTTTTTTTAACTATGAAGGCACTCATTACAATAAAACACCTTAAAACAACTTAAAGTAGGTAGGTATTACTCGTTTAAGGGTAGGCTTCGTTTCTATGGGCTGTATTCATTCATTCATGTCTTGTACAGTACCCCCTACCATTCCTTAAATCAGTTTTCTATGAAAAGAAAATTATTTCCTTATATTAGCTTAAGTAACATTTATATTAAAGTCTTTTGATGGGTATTACTCAAATACAGGCAGAAATGGTAAAGACAGTTGAGTTTTTCTTAGATCTTATTTGGTGATACAGATTGGAATAGATCTGGGTAGCCGGGAGAGGTTTGAGTTGAAGTCGTGAATTGAGCGACTGATGTGACTGGTCTGGTCAGAGTCTGAAGGTGATCTGATATGATAGCAGCCTGGGTCGAGGGATGATGGACCTCCACCCAGGCTGACTGCTTGAAGTGATCTGATGTGAGAGAGCCTGGCTGGGGTCGAGGGATAAGGGATCAGGGGCCTCCACCCAGGCTGAGAAGATACCTCGGAAATCAAGTGAGGGATGAGGAGCCTCCATCCAGGCGATACCTTGGAAATGACGAGTATTTTGATATTTGACCCTAGGCTGATATTTGACCCTAGGGAGTCTATTTTTAACTTCGCGGACACCTGCGGGAAGGCAAGATTGGACTCTAGGGAGGTTTTGGGTTTCCCCTGGGAAAGGGGGAGGGGAACTGGAAAGGTGAAGCTGTAAGCCGATAATTGGGGTCGGCTTTTCTTCTGGGACGAAGACCAGGCCAGGTGTGGGATATACAATCTCTTTCTCTCTCGGCTCCTAATACAAAGGAATTATGAATACTATTTTACAGATTAGTATGATACAATGCTTCTCCCCTTGGAAACATACGTCCTCGTATGTTAAGATAAGAAAGAGGGGGAATGATGAAAATGAAGTTGTTTGGAATTATATAATGCAAAAACAACACACGAATACGAGTACACAAAACAGAACACGAAATAGTTGGATGATACGAACAATTAACACGAACTTGAATAGATACGATGAATACATGATATAGTTGAATAGTAAGATCTATTTACAAGAATTTTAAATAGAATATACATAGAAATGGGAGCGGATGACAGCGCTTCCCTGGGAATGAGGGATTAAGAAATACCTAATTTCGTGAAGATGAGCTTGATGTGGAGGCTGTAGATATATTAGAGATCACGTCCGTTGAGGAAGGTGTCTGAGAGATGACACGTTCAGCCAAGGAGGGAGAGGGTGATGATGATCCGTGATGATTTGAGTTATGTGATCCACACGATATTGTGGAGGAATCAGCTGGAGTGGAAGATGAGTGTCCCAATTGAGCTGGCTCCCTGAAGGCAGCACGAGTAGAGGCATGACCGCCTCTACCCTAGCTAGCTTGACTTGAACTCAAACTGATGAGGAGGCAGGGGGAAGGACTTCCACTTTGATGACTGCCTGAAGAGGATACAGCCTCGAGTGGAGGGATGAGGGGCCTCCACTCGGACTGGTTACTTGATGTAGACTGATGCATTTTGAGGGAGAGAGGGTGACAGATGATAGCTGACCCAGCAACGAAAGGACGCTGGATGACGGAGTAGTGTGAAGTCTCAGGTTCCCGATAATCCACTCTGAGAGTGTGGTCCTGGCCCACCAGTTTCGATGGTGGTGGTGAGGTCATGAGACTCCGGCTGACATATAGATGATGAGAAGCTCCGGGCGAAGGCGAGCGGACAGCAGAGTCCGAATGGAACGTGGACGAAGGGCAGGAACAGGCAGAGCAGGCACCGATAGGGAAACTTCTTGAGGCACCAGGTACGGCGAGGAAGCTTGTACTCACTCCGGTAGACTCACTTGAGCGGAGACTACTGTAGAAGGGGGCGACGAAGGGTCGTAATTTCAGGAACGCAGACGAGGAATGCCAGGGGCGGGTGGGCGCGCGGTGATGGCGAGCTTTTGATCTGGGAAGACTTGGATTCTTTTCGTCGCTTAGAAGGACATTATCCCACCGCTGGTACCAGTATATTAGAAATCTTTCGATATAGAGGGTTTTTTCTCATCTCCGGTAGAATGGTAAAAATGAAGTTGATGTTTTCTTAGATCTTATTTGGTGATACAGATTGGAATAGATCTGGGTAGCCGAGAGAGGTTTGAGTTGAAGTCGTGAATTGAGCGATTGATGTGACTGGTCTGGTCAGAGTCTGAAGGTGATCTGATATGATAGCAGCCTGGGTCGAGGAATGATGGACCTCCACCCAGGCTGACTGCTTGAAGTGATCTGATGTGAGAGAGCCTGGCTGGGGTCGAGGGATGAGGGATCAGGGGCCTCCACCCAGGCTGAGAAGATACCTTGGAAATCAAGTGAGGGATGAGGAGCCTCCATCCAGGCGATACCTTGGAAATGACGAGTATTTTGATATCTGACCCTAGGCTGATATTTGACCCTAGGGAGTCTATTTTTAACTTCGCGGACACCTGCGGGAAGGCAAGATTGGACTCTAGGGAGATTTTGGGTTTCCCCTGGGAAAGGGGGGTGGGGGAACTGGAAAGGTGAAGCTGTAAGCCGATAATTGGGGTCGGCTTTTCTTCTGGGACGAAGACCAGGCCAGGTGTGGAATATACAATCTCTTTCTCTCTCGACTCCTAATACAAAGGAATTATGAATACTATTTTACAGATTAGTATGATACACATTCATTTCCAACTAAAATCAAACTCTATATCTTAAAGTAATTAACTTAACTAGATTTCTTTTCACAAGTTTCTATTAAGAAAGATGATATAATATATTATCAAGTTTACCCAAACACCGCGTTTTCGCGCCAAATTCCAGCTGAGTTATCAAGTGATCAAAATTTCTTTCATGTAGTATTTGAAATCAAATTCAATAGTTTAAAGAGTAACACTTTTTTTACACCAAAATTAATTCTGTATAAGTTAGTAATAATCTCATATCTCAATAATCAATCATTATAATAATCAAATGTAGGAAAATTCGTAGTGAGTCACCCCTAGAGACGCCACCCTGCCTCCCGCGGGTCTCTATTGTTTAAATCAGTCCGCGTCCTTCTCCCTACCCGACCAGGTATGTTACCTCAACATCTCTTAATATTTGTTAAATCCTTGGTCATTCAGTGTTCTCATATATTCAATAATCTTTCCTTTGAATATGTCAAGTCATTTAAAGCCTTTTTAAGGGTGATTATTAATTAATAATAGCAATTTTTCCATCTATTATGTGGCGGCATCTCAGACCGCATGGTCCCTCTTTCCTCCCTCAGAGACGATTCATTGTTATAGTATATCCCTTTCACTTTAGTATTTATGTTATATTGTTAAAGTATTATCCCTTTTAAGTGTGTTGGAAGTGTATTGTTTAACTGAGTTAGCGTCCTCTTCCCTACCCGACCAAGTTCCGTCCAAGTGCCTCCACAAACACATATTCACACACACACACACACACACACACACACACACACACACACACACACACACACACACACACACACACACACACACACACACACACACACACACACTCACATTTGTTTCCCCATTAAATGTTTGTCTCATTAGTTAGAGTATTATTAGGAACGGTATTATATTATTTTGATCATGTGTTTTGATTAGGAACAAATTTGAATCTGGAAAGTGAAGATTAAGTTAGACAGTGTTAAGATCAAGAAAAGATTGGGTTTCGAAATTATTCTGTGTCAAGTAAATGAAATTTAACGTGTGGAGTGGCCAACAGTATTATTGAGGTCTCTGGTACCAAATAAACTGAACGTGTCACTCAGATTACCAGATGTGTAACATTATTGAGTTTATTCTCATTATTTTTGGTACTCTTTTCTTTTTATTGTTAATCTTTCGAAAATCTCTTTGGGCAAATAATAAGTATACGAAAATCAGAAGTTATTTCATTAGTGACATATGTCTCCCCAAGTGGTAACCAGAGTGACTCCTTGTGGCTAAGATTTATTACTACCAAAATTACAACAACAACGACCAGTGGCCAACTTTCGAAAGGGTTTCTATTTCCCTCATAATAGGTGGTGGCAGCATAATACCGACCCGCTTAATAACATCATATATAAACCACAGAGCATGACCAGGGAGGTGGTGATAAAAAAAGAAACAGGTAAACAGGTAATCATAACAACATTAGAATAACAAATGATAATCTTAGAGCAACCGGCATGACACCTGGATAGGAATGAATGGATACAACCCCTAGAAGCGAAGTCTACCCTTAAAGATTCTAGTACCTGAAACAGAAATGAGTAACACTTGATACCTGAAATAAGTGATACCACAAATTAAACTATCTAATCTATCACATGTGACAACCAGCAAATAGTACATCTTGAAACACTAAGCGGCCTTTCATGAACATGGGCTTTGGCAGCTACTTCACTATGCCTTCCTTTTGCATTACCATTAGGTCAGGGTTGGGAGGTTCTTTGAAGCACATGGTAGCAGCACTTGTACTGCCACTAGCATTGGTCGGTGGGTCATAACAGTACCGAATGTTGCACGAGTCACTATCCTCATTGCTCATAACCTTCCCAACATAATAGAAAGGTGTGCTAATTGTCTTCCCTGGAAATCCCACAAGTATAAAGTCTTTGGGTATAATGTCCATGGTACCAGTGGAGTCATCATCCTTAACTTGGACAGGAGTCAAGACTTCAGCTTCATTATCATTACCATGAAATGCTTAACTGTAAAGACATGCTACTTGTTCCCATGCAACCTTGAAAAATGTCCAATAAATGAGCTAGCTCTAGCTACACTCTAACCTAGGTATCTTACCCTTAGTGTTTCCGGAGTTGCGGATTTGGAGATTTCTCGAATATTGTGGTGTTGTGCTATAGGATAATAATAGAAAGTGTGGTGCTCCGAGAGAGAGAGAGAGAGAGAGAGAGAGAGAGAGAGAGAGAGAGAGAGAGAGAGAGAGAGAGAGAGAGAGAGAGAGAGAGAGAGAGAGAGAGAGAGAGAGAGAGAGAGAGTCTATAGTGTTTGGGGTTGTATATCGCAGGCCTAATGGTAATGTTAATTCATTTATGGAAGAATTTGAGAGAGCTTTGAGTGACGTAGCGGCATCGGGAAAAACGTGTATTTTATTTGGGGATTTCAATATAAATTTACTTAATAACTCAGATCATAGTGTTCGGCTGTACATAGATTTACTTACCAGCTACGGGTATGTTCCATGTATTAGCAAACCGACAAGGGTATATAAGAATAGTGCAACAATTATTGACCATATTTGGACTAATAATCATGAAATAATCTCAGGTACAGGGGTATTAATGACTGATGTCACCGACCACTTTGCGCCATTTATATGTTACAAAGGTAAGAGAGAGAAACCTAAGGAACTAGTTTTTTCTTATAGAGATTATAGTAATGTTTCAATACAGTGACCTGACCTGCTCAGAGGAGGACGTGCTGCTACTTGCTCGCGCTAACAAGGGATACCAGGTTGTATTTATCCATAACAGATATTTTATTGTGTTTTAGTGCGTCAACACAAGGGATACCTGGCTATATTGTTACCATAACAAGTATTTTATTGTGTTTTGTGTGTATTTTTGGGCAAAATTATTTAGATGGCTGAGTGTGTTGTACTCAATATAGGCGAGGGGGTTACAGGTATGGAGGGTGGAGTAGTGAGGTGTGGTTCCTGTGGAATGGAGAGACAATGGATGGTAAGTGAATGTAAGTTGTGTGAAGTGTTAGCTAGAAATGTAGCTTTAGAGGAGGAGGTTAAGGAAGTGAAAGTTTTGTTGGCACAGACGAGGCAACAGATGCAAGAGGTAAGGCGAGAAGTTAGCGTCAGGTCACGAGCGTCAGGTCAGAGACAGGGGGGGGGATAGTTGGAGGGTTGTGGATAGGGGAGGGAAAGGGAGGGTGAGCCCTCCCTTGTGTGAGGTGGAATTTCCTCCCCTGTGTGAGGTGGAGTGTAGCAACAAGTTTGGGTTGTTAGCTACACAGGAGGAGGAAGAGGAAGAGGTCGTGATAGAAGTAGCAGGAGAAGGGGACAGGACACCCAAGGCGAAGATAGTGAGGAGGAAGTTAGATGGGAAGGAGAGGAAGGAAGGTGGGAAGGTGAGGAAGAACAGGGAAAGGTTAGAAGGGTCGCAGGAAGTGTTAGTTCTGGGAGACTCAAGGATTAAATATTTAGATGAGACTTTCTGTGAGGCCGACAGGGAGAGGAGGATGACGTGTTGTCTTCCTGGGGCTGGAGTGCAGGACGTGACAGAGAGATACAGGAGGGTAGTGGAGGGGACGGGAAAGGAGGCGTTAGTGGTGGTTCACGTGGGAGTGAACGATGTAGGCAGGGTAAGGTCAGAGGAGCTAGTGGATAGGTATAGGGAGCTTCTGAGGGAGATAAAGGAGAGTGGTAGGAGGTGTATAGTGTCAGGGGTGCTCCCCAGACCGGGGGTTAGAGGCTGGTGGCTCTCACATGCCCTTGGCCTCAACGAGAGGTTGATGAGGATGTGTGGAGAGGATGGGGTAGGTTTTATGGATGAGTGGAGCAGGTTTTATGGGAGACAGGAGCTGTATGCCAGGGATGGTGTACACTTCAGTAGGAAGGGGGTGCAGGAGCTTAGTGAGTGTCTTGAGAGGGCAGTTAGGCAGTCCAGTCAGGGAAACTAAATATTAACAGAGGTAAGGGTAATAGTGACAAAGGACGGGGTAAAGAGAGGGAGGTACATGAACTTAGTGTCTTTTATACAAACAGTAGAAGTGTAATAAATAAGATAGACACACTTAGAGGTATTGCATGTGTAGAAGAGTTAGATATTATAGGTATTACAGAAACTTGGTTAAATATTGCAGGCAAACATTTCTTACCTGAAGTAGGAATAGATGGGTACACTTTTTTTCACAGAGATAGAGTAGGGAGGAGAGGGGGAGGTGTGGCACTGTACGTTAGAAACACATTAAATAGCTATGTCAATACCACAATAAAAACAGATAGGAATACGGAATCATTATGGATTGACATTATTATAGGAGGGAAAAAGTTTGTTGTAGGGATTATATATAGACCTCCGGATTTAGACGAAGCAGCTAGTGCACCCCTGATGCAGGAGCTTGCAAGAGCATCTAGGTATAATAATGTGTGCATTATGGGGGACTTTAATTATAGGAGAATAGACTGGGATAGTATGACAGGAGACGGGTGCTCGGAGGAATTCTTAAATGTCGTCCAGGATGGTTTTTTCACACAACTTGTAAGGGAACCAACGCGACAGGGAAATATTTTAGATCTGGTCTTCACGAATAATGAAACTTTGGTCAGTCAGGTTGAGATAGGAGCTAGATTTGATGTTAGTGACCACCACGAAATTAGATTCAAGATTAATGCAAAGAGGAAGATAGAACAAAACACTGCTTTAGTACCAGATTTTAGAAAAGCCAATTACCAGGGCCTCAGACACCACCTCCAGAGTATAGATTGGGAGGGAATAGGAGTAGGCAGAGAGGAGGATCAAAACATTGAGGTAGAATTACATTATAATAGCATAGTTAGGGAAATTCATACAGGGCAGGAACAGTATATACCTAAGAGGAGGATTAGGTCAAATAGAAATGATCCAAAATGGATGAATAGCAGCATTAGAAGGGAAATTGGATTAAAAAGGGGACTCTATAGGAGAATTAAAAGGGGAGAAGTACAGGTAGTAGGGCAGTATAATGACCTAGCTAGGAAAGTTAAAAAGGATATTAGGACTGCAAAGAGGAATTATGAGGTTAGGATAGCTAGAGATGCCCAGAAGGATCCAAAGGGATTCTATCAGCTGTACAAGGCTAAAACAAAGGAAAGAATAGGACCTCTTAAAGGAATGGATGGCAGGTTGATAGAAAATGGTGAGGAAATTAGTAAGGAATTAAATAAATACTTCTTGTCCGTATTTTCTCAGGAAGAGTCGGGTAGGGAACTGGAGCCAGTACAGATCTTTAGGGGACAAGAGGTTGATAAATTAAGCGAAATAGTCATAAGTAGGGAAGTAGTTAGCAAGGAAATAGATAGACTTAAAAAGACTAAATCTCCAGGGCCGGACGACATTTTTCCGAGGATTCTTAGGGAATGTAGAGAAGAACTCGTTGAACCCATTGCGATGATTTTTAGAAAATCCCTAGACACAGGAGTAGTTCCTAGGCTATGGAGGCAGGCAAATGTAGTTCCTATATTCAAGAAAGGAGATAAGGCAGAAAGTAGTAACTACCGCCCAATTAGTTTAACATCAGTGGTAGGCAAGATGTTAGAAGCTATCATAGCAAGGGCAATTAGAAAACATTTAGATGAACACAAGCTAATTAGACATAGTCAACATGGTTTTAGCAAGGGGAAGTCCTGCCTGACAAATTTATTATCCTTCTATAGGAAAGTATTTGAAACCATAGATAAGGGGGACGAGTATGATATAGTTTATTTGGACTTCAGTAAAGCCTTTGACAGAGTACCCCATAGGAGACTGTTAAGTAAAGTCAAGGCTCATGGCATAGGTGGGAAGTTACTAGAGTGGATTAGGGGATGGCTTACTAGTAGGGAACAGAGGGTACAGATTAATGGGAAGAAATCAGAATGGGGTAATGTCACTAGTGGGGTACCACAAGGATCAGTACTAGGACCATTGTTATTCATAATCTATATAAATGACTTAGAGACAGGAATAAACAGTGATATCAGTAAATTTGCCGATGACACAAAAATAGGAAGACCGGTAAAGAATTTAGATGATGCTAGGATGCTGCAGGATGACTTAAATAGGCTGTACGAGTGGTCAGAGAAATGGCAGATGCAGTTTAATGTTAACAAGTGTAGCATTATGAGTGTAGGTAAAGGTAATAGGTCTGTAGACTACACATTAAATGACAATACCTTAGGAAAGTCATATAGTGTGAGGGACTTAGGAGTTCAAATAAGCAGTGACTTGCGCCCCAGGGAACAGTGTATTATAGCTAGAAATAGAGCCAACAAGATAATGGGATTTATTAGTAGGTGTGTGACAAATAGGAGTTCTGAGGTCATTCTGAGGTTGTATTTAGCGCTAGTAAGACCCCACTTAGATTATGCAGCTCAGTTTTGGTCCCCTTATTATAGGAAAGATATAGGCTCCTTGGAGGCAGTCCAGAGAAGAATGACCAAGATGATTCAGGGGCTGAGAAATTTACCCTACAAAGATAGGTTAAAACGTCTTAATCTCCACTCCCTAGAGAGAAGGAGGGCAAGAGGGGATTTGATTGAGGTTTTCAAATGGGTAAAAGGAATTAATAAGGGTAACATTGATCAGGTTTTAGAATTTAGTAGTCAGGATAGAACACGTGGAAATGGGTACAAGCTAGAAAAACTTAGATTCAGGACAGACATAGGTAGATATTGGTTCACTAACAGAGTGGTGAACGATTGGAATAGGCTGGGTAGACACGTAGTAAGTGCTGAGTCAATAGATAGCTTTAAAAGACGGTTGGATCAGAGTATGGATAGGAATGACAGGTGGGATGGCTAAATATTGGATTATTCCAAGGGTGGGGGGCAAGGAGCTGCCTCGTGTAGGTCATTAACTGGCCTCTTGCAGTCTCCTCATTTCTTATGTTCTTATGTAATGTAAACAATTAACTTTTCTGTAATGAAATGAAGGAAGTGCTTGACAGCTTGCAAATGGGAGAAAACGCAGATTCTGCCTAGAACTTAACTTCAGATGCTATAAAATCTGTAATTGAAAAAAATATTCCACTTAAAACCGTGAGAATTAAAGAAAAACAAGCTAATAAACCATGGGTCACACCGGAAATTCTTGGGTATATTAAAGAGAGGCACAAGTTGTAAAAAAAGTTTGTAAAACGACCTTTAACATTTGGTGTACAATATCGGGAGCTTCGAAATAGGGTAAATAACATGTTGAAAGAGGCAAAAATACGTTACTACAATAATAAATTTGATAACTTATCGGGTAACTCAAAGAAGACGTGGAAATTAATTAGTGAGGTGGTTAAAGGTGAGAATGAATCTAATACTAATATACAAAGCATAAGTATTAATAATGAGAATATTCAGGAGCCTCAACTTATTAGTAATTATTTCAACAACTACTTTGCAACTATTGGCCAAGATCTATCAGACCAACTCCCACTAAATAACACTTCCCCCCTTAGCTATTTGTCAAACACATACCCAGACCTTACTCTATCTGATACAACACCTGATGAGATTATTGTAATAATTAAATCCTTAAATGATTCAGCACCAGGGTATGACGGTATACACATAAGAATTATCAAGTTAATGTCAACAGTTTTAGCACCACACATATCACAATTAGTTAATTTATCATTTCATCAAGGTATTTTTCCAGATAGTCTGAAAGTTGCAAAAGTAATACCAATACACAAGGGAGGCAAATTCAGTGAGGTTAATAATTACAGACCCATCTCAGTTCTACCAGTTTTAGGTAAAATATATGAGAGAGCCATGTATGATAGAGTCGTTACATTTCTTAATACTTATAATATTCTAACGGATTCCCAGTTTGGCTTTAGAAAGAAATTATCTCCTAAATTAGCTATTGCACAATTGATTAATTATGTCTTGCAGGAATTAGGACATGGAAAGTTTGTAATCACAGTATTTTTAGATCTAAGAAAGGCGTTTGATACGTTGAACCATGAGATTCTTGTAAAAAAATTACATCATTATGGTATTCGAAATGTCTGTCTTGAATGGTTTAAAAATTATATATATAACAGAAAACAATTCACTTCAATTAATAATACAAACTCGGGTTATGCCACCCTTAGAACGGGAGTTCCACAAGGGTCTACTTTAGGCCCTCTGCTATTCTTATTATACATAAATAACATCATCAAATCATCAAATCTCCTTAAATTTATATTATTTGCAGATGACACAAATATTTCTTTTGCTGCAAATGATTTGTTATCTTTGGTAAACACATTAAATGATGAGCTTAAATCTATATCCATGTGGCTAATAGTAAATAAACTCTCCTTGAATATTAGTAAAAGTAATTATCTGTTATTTGCTGGTAACAAAAGAATAAGCATAGATGTTAATATCAGATTATGTGGGGAAAATATATTAGGAGTAGGGTATGTAAAATACTTGGGTGTCATAATAGACCACAAAATTAGTTGGAAAAATCATATTTCTCACAGCCATAACAAAATAAGTAGAATGGTAGGCATATTACATAAAGTGAAACACCTTTTATCTATTGAAAGTCTTTTAACACTATACTACACCTTGATTTATCCTTATTTACATTATTGTAATGCCGTTTGGGGCATGGCTAACGTTACAGCATTGAAACCATTACAAATATTACAAAAAAGAGTAATCAGAATAATAGGAAAAGTAGCCTATGATGACCATACTGCTCCATTGTTCAAAAAATTTAAGATCCTTAAAATAAGTGATGTTTATACTTTAGAAAGTCTCAAATTCATTCATGCTCATTTGTATGCTCAACAGTCTATTTCACTTCAAAGTGCTTTTCAAATACACAATATAAATACTAGAAACAGATATCACTTAAGACCACAGTTTCCAGCTTCTGAGTGTCATAAAAGATTTGTACTATATTATGGTTGTTTGGTCTGGAATAATCTACCATACCACATAAAAGATATTACCAATAAGGACACATTTAAAATAAATGCTAAGAAACGCCTACTGACAATGTACTAGATCTCCATAGCAGATAAGAATATAGCAAATAAGAATGTTTTATACAGTAATCATAATGATACAGTAATGAAGGTGCTGGTGATGGTGGTAATGATGGTGATATTGTGATGTAATTTGTTATTATAATAGTCATTATCATTGTTATTATTATTATCATTATTATTATTAT
Source organism: Metacarcinus magister (assembly GCA_029783475.1). Classification (NCBI taxonomy): domain Eukaryota; kingdom Metazoa; phylum Arthropoda; class Malacostraca; order Decapoda; family Cancridae; genus Metacarcinus; species Metacarcinus magister. Next base: position 1,071,937 of record JAPQNM010000042.1, on the reverse strand, counting down.
TATTATTATTATTATTACTATAATTATTAGTATTATTATTAGTATTAGTATAATTATTATTACTATTATTATTATTATCATTATTATATTTCTTGATAAATGTTTTGTTTAACTATAAAAGGACAGTTATTCTAATATTAAATGGTGTTACTATATTGTTACTACAATTATTATCAATGCTAATTGTCATGGGTGGAATTTGGGCCTACGTGACAGAGGTGAGCTCCCATGGGTAAAGTACGTTGGGGGCTTGGAATGTTTAACTGTGCCTACGCACACGTGGGGACGCTAATTTAAGCCGAATATTTATTCGGTGAGTCACAAAAAGTAGACGTGCCTGACCCAATCAGATTTGAGCATTTTTGTCTCTGAGTGAGTTGAAACCAAAATGCTTTATCTCCATGGGGGGGTATTATCAGGCTGGGAGACATTTTCTGCATGCAAGCAGGTCTACTTAATTGTAGAGGTAGTTGCATGATGTGTAACATTTACGCGCATGTTAATTTGGGGTTGTGTTATGCGAATTAACACAACCAGAGTGTCGCCTTCTGGCAGTTTGTGGCATGTCCGTGACCCGAGCTGGGTAGCGGCGAGCCGTTTTGACCCGGCCGGGCGGGAGGTCAGTCTAAGTGGAGCGGCGGGCTGTGACAGGTCAGGTTTGGGGTGAAATTCTTTTTCCACGCTGTTACTCGCGTCGCCATTGCAATCTTGCATAGTCCAAAGGGTGGACTGCAGTTGCATGGTGGCGTGAGGAATTGCGTGGAGTTTCTTTGGGAAGAAACTGGTGGGGATTAGGTGGTGAGTGAGGTGGAGTGAAGGTAAGTGGAGCCACGTGGAGCCACGTGGAGCTAGCTAGTGGAGTTGCCTTCAAAGGAGAGGCTGAGCTAGTGAGTGGAGTAGCTAAGTGGAAATGGTAGGAACCATATCGCCACGTGTCTCTAAGGGGAGTCTGGTTTTGTCCTGCCTCATGAGAGAGAGGAATCGTCTGGGTGAGACTGAGCCTTTATGTGGAGCTAGCTAGTGGAGTTGCCTCGTGTGGAGAGGCTGAGCTAGTGAGTGGAGTAGCTAAGTGGAAATGGTAGGAACCATCTAGCCACGTAACTCTGAGTCCTTGCTGTGTGAAGTGGAGTCACGTACAGCTACCAGAGTTTAGCTAAGTGGATTAGGTGGAGTTGTCTCTAAGGGGAGTCTGGTTTTGTCCTGCCTCATGAGAGAGAGGAATCGTCTGGGTGAGACTGAGCCTTTATGTGGAGCTAGCTAGTGGAGTCGTCTCTGAGTGGAGTGACTCTGAGTCTAGCTGTGTGGAGAGAGGTGGAGTTTCTTGGAGTTTCTTTGCAGAAGAAACCGGCGGGGGAGTGAGGTGGAAGAGTGGAGTGTCTTGTGGAGCGGTGGAGCTACCCACGCCTGCGAGCCGCCCACGCCCTCGTGTGTACTCCCGCGCGCGCCCGCGCCCTCGTGCGTACTCCCGCGCGCGCCCACGCCATCGTGTGTACTCCCGCGCGCACTCGCGCCCTCGTGTGTACGCGTGCACGCGTACACACTACCTCCTCGAGAGAGGAAGGTCTTAAGTGGAGTAAGGAAACTCGTAAGGCTTACAATTAAGTTTTATAGCCAGGTAGCGAGTGAATGGGGTGTGAGTCTTAATCATGACTTCTTTTTCAGGGTGAACTTATTTAAATAAACTAAAGAAGTATGTCTACTTGTTTACTTAGCCAAACACTCTGGGTACATTAAGATTTAAAACTTAGGCCCTACAGAGCCTCCGAAGGTGAGTGAATAGAGGTTGGTGTCGGAAGGCTGGTACATATCCTACAGTTTTGTCATCACGAGTTCTACATAATAATAATATTGTTACTTACTTACAATAAATATTGTAAAGGGAGTGTAGACAAAAAACCCCCTACGACACTAATATTACTGCTACTATTATTATTAAATGGTGTTACTATATTGTTACTACGATTATTATTAATGCTACTGTTACTGCTACTATTATTATTATTGGTATTATGTACAATTTATAATTATTATTATTATTATTATTATTATTATTATTATTACTATTATTATTATCATTATTATTATTATTATTATTATTATTATTATTATCATTATTATTTACTTATCTATATAGTTAAATGTATCATTGTTAGTATCATCCTATTAATGTTATCTAATTATATTTATTATTATACCATCATTATTGTAAACTAGTGGTATTTTATCATCGTTGTATGAACTGTTTTCTAGTGTGTCACTGTCATTGTCTTTACTCTTCTTAATACTATTATTCCTGTTATTGTTATATCTATCATTATTGGTTTATTATTATTATTATCATTATTATTACTATTATTATTATTATTGTTATTATTAATATTATTTAATCATCATTAATTGTTATTGCTATTGTTACTATTATTATCATTATTAATATCAATATCATTTTATTATTATTTTATTATCATTATCATTATTATTATTATTATTATTATTATTATTATTATTATTATGTTATTATTAATTAATTAACCTTTTGCTACTGTAACAATATTGAAATTTTAAACATTTTCTGCAATATTATTGGTTTTGGTAATTATATCATTTATTTGATATTATATAATATATATATATATATATATATATATATATATATATATATATATATATATATATATATATATATTCAACAACTTTATGCAGACATTCATGCATATGCAATGAAATCTACACATTTCCTATACTTTTAGTATTTTGTATATATAAACAAATATTAAGGCACGTAGCATATCCTAAGGCACTAAATATTGTTCATTTAAGGGGCCTGTAAGAAATTCTAAATTTAACGGGCCCAGCCATGGAAAGAAAAATTGTAATATAGCAATATATTATTTGTACATACGAGGTAGTGACGGCCAGAGCCGACACCGGGGTAGGAGTGACGGCCGAAGCCGACACTGGGGTAAAAGTGACGGCCGGAGCCAACACCGGGGGGGATCCTTCGAGGCCCACCAGAGGGTATAGAGGATCGTGCCTTAGGAAGGGGCACCTCCTCGAGGGAGTCCCCACTTCTGCTACGCTTATGGTGTGAAGGTATAGCAGTATTGGTCTGAGTGAGTTCCTCTGACACCTCCATAGAGATAGAGGGCAGAGCAGCAGGAGCAACAGCATTTGTATGGGAATCATTTTGTGGCTTAGCCACTTGGTGCACTGTAGCAGTCGTTTTGCGGAGTTGACGTCTATTTGGAAGAGAGGAAAGCATATTTGCATAAGTCACTCCTGGACGTATATGCGTAGTAAGAACTCTACGCTTTGCCTCGGCAAAATCAATTTTCTCCTTGGTCCTGATGGAGAGTACTTCCCTCTCATTTCGCTAGTGAGACATTTCGTTGGCGAGACGTTTCGTTGGGAGCTTGGTTCTTGTACAATACTGATACAATACTGATACAATACTGATCACGCTATGCACCACTGTCTGAATGCCATGACATGATAGATTACCTCAGATTAACTCTGCCTCACAAAAAATAACCATTAGCTCCTAAGACACTCAGATACCATACTGGTGATTATATTATACTCTTCTACACTCTAGCTGTCTGGTTGCGAGGTATTTTTTATTTTTTATTAGTGTGTGTGTGTGTGTGTGTGTGTGTGTGTGTGTGTGTGTGTGTGTGTGTGTGTGTTTGTGTGTGTGTGTGTGTGCACGCGCGCGCGTGCATGTGCGTGTGCGTGTGTGTCTGTGACAGAGATGGTGGTGTGGGATGAACAGGTAGGGAGGTGTGCGTGACGTCACGCCCAGTCTTATCGCATTGCTGTGACCCGACCTTGTCTGTCTTGATTCCCGTGTGGCTTTTCGTCTTTCCTCCCCGTCTGTGTGTGTGTGTGTGTGTGTGTGTGTGTGTGTGTGTCTGTGTGTGTGTGTGTGTGTGTGTGTGTGTGTGTGTGTGTGTGTGTGTGTGTGTGTGTGTGTGTGTGTTTTGTTTTTGTTGGCGTCTCCACCAATATTTATTTCATTGGCATTACTGAGGGTGCTGGTAGCCTGCCCCGGCCTCACCGCACATCACAAACAGTTAACACACACACACACACACACACACACACACACATTTTCATTACTATTATTGTCATTATCATTATCATTACTTCCAACAAGTGCCCCATCGAACATTCTCTCTCTCTCTCTCTCTCTCTCTCTCTCTCTCTCTCTCTCTCTCTCTCTCTCTCTCTCTCTCTCTCTCTCTCTCTCTCTCTTTTCTCTCTCTCTCTCTCTCTTTCTCTCTCTCTCTCTCTCTCTCTCTCTCTCTCTCTCTCTCTCTCTCTCTCTCTCTCTCTCTCTCTCTCTCTCTCTCTCTCTCTCTCTCTCTCTGCCTCTTCCCCTCACACGTGTAGTGATGTAAAAACACATGACAATGCTCACATGGATATAGAGCTATATGAATGTAGGCAATGTGTGACCATCAGTACGTATTACTGTACGTGTGGGTGACCTGAGTGGCCTGGCCACACCTGCCATCACGGAAGCAGCTGACCTCATTAGGCCTTCCCAAGGGTGTTCCAGACAAGCAGCTATTTAGGGTTCAGGGAGACTCTCCCATCTTTTCGTAGGGGTGAAGGTCAGCTTCCGACGGGTGTGTATGTGTGTGTGTGTGTGTGTGTGTGTGTGTGTGTGTGTGTGTGTGTGTGTGTGTGTATGTGTGTGTGTGTGTGTGTGTGTGTGTGTGTGTGTGTGTGTGTGTGTGTGTGTGAGAGACAGAGAGAGAGAGAGAGAGAGAGAGAGAGAGAGAGAGAGAGAGAGAGAGAGAGAGAGAGAGAGAGAGAGAGAGAGAGAGAGAGAGAGAGAGAGAGAGAGCGATTCAGATTCAGTACTTTTATTCACAACTTTAACATGTGAAAAAGACATAAATGGCTTAAGCCAGTCTTGGCATAATATTATATACATTTTTGTTAATATAGGTTACTGCCACACAGTTATTGAATAATAATAATAATATTATTACTAAGTCTACAGTTTTTATGAATTATGTAGCTACTGAGGCCATCGCCACACCACTCGGCTCGCTGTGCTGTTGTTTCTGTTTTGTTCCTGTGACAGTCTGGAGTAGTTGAGACATCATAGTTTTCATGCCTGTTATTTCTGCCTCCATGGTCTTCATAGATGATGCCATTTGTTGTCGAAGGTCTTGGTTTTCCTTCTGTAGAGTTGTTTGCGACTCCTGAAGGTGCCTCATTTTCTGCCGCAGGATTTTCACTTCCTCTTCCAGCTTGCTTGTGACAGAAAAGTTGTGCGTGTGGCTTTGTGTTTGTGCAGGGTGATTCGATACCATCTGTGGTGACAGAGAGGCAGGATGGGGGGGTTGACCTGGCATCTGAGGTACTGGGGGTTGTGTCAGCGGAGTGTGGCTTTGTGGTTGTGGAGGCTGAAGTGGCACCGCGCTTGTAGGTCGGGAGGCAGGTGGATGGGAGGGTAGATCCAGTGTCTGAGGAACTGGGAGTTGGGGGGACTGCGTCGGTGGGTGGTGAGGTGGTGGTGGCAGTGTCAGGTGGCTGGGATGAGGCTGCGTCACTGGTGAGATATGCAGCTGACCTGACCGCAGATGTGTGGTCGCGGGTGGGAGTGGTAAGGCAGCCGAGGGTAGGTGTGGGAAGGTGGCCAGGTTGAGGGACGGAGGCGGGGCAGTCTTGGTCATTATCGTATCTCGAGGTCGGTTTATGACGGGTCTCATGGGACACTTGGAGCTCCACGCATTGTGTTCCAGGGAACAGTTGGGACATTTCGACACAATTGTCTCTCCACTTATCAGCTTGTTCTTGCAGATTTTGGTGTCGTGGTTCTCTGAGCAAAAGCCGCACCTCATTTTTCTGTCGCATTCCCATACCCTGTGTCCCCATTCCTGGCATCTCCCACAGAAGGCTGGCTTTCCTATATACCTCTCGACCTTCAACTGTCGGATACCTGGCAGCTGTAGTTGTGTGGGTGGTTCTCCCTCCCACAACACTGTTACCTGGTTCCTGGGCTTCTGTGTGTCTCGGTGGTAGTTCCTCTCCGCCTTCAGCACTGAGGGAAGGTTCTCGATGAATGTCAGCGGTAGGCAGGATGGGTAGTTCCGTATGATCAATTTCGTTCTCTTGTTTTCTGACGTAATCTCCGTCAGCTTCATGATACCTTCCTTGTATGGGTGTCCTATTTCCGTGAGGAATTTTACGGTGTCCTTGTCTTGCGTGACTGCAATAACGGTTTTGGCCGCCATATGCGGCATCACAGACAGGTTGCGATTCCTGTCCGCGACCTCCGCCAGCCATACCATCCTGTCTCTCGGGGAGACGCCTTTCGGGAAGAAGAGGCGAAATGTTTCCTTTGTCTGTTGGCATGGTGATTGGGTAGTGGCAGGTTCTTGCTTTTCGTATTTCTTGCTCTTTTTCTTGTCACTCCTAACTAGAGTAAATCCCTCATTGTCCTCCATGTTGTCATCCGCTTCCCATGTGTCACGGTGGCGTTTCACAGATTTACCATGTTGCGATTCGGTGGCGTCACTGTCACTACACTCAGATATAGTAAGTACGCTATCAGGTTCAACGTTTTTGTTTTCACTAGAGTCTGGCATCACTCACCACTCGACAGTGGGGTGACAAAGCAAAGCAAAGCAAAGCAAAGCGAGAGAGAGAGAGAGAGAGAGAGAGAGAGAGAGAGAGAGAGAGAGAGAGAGAGAGGAGAGAGAGAGAGAGAGAGAGAGAGAGAGAGAGAGAGAGAGAGAGAGAGAGAGAGAGAGAGAGAGAGAGAGAGAGAGAGAGGAGAGAGAGAGAGAGAGAGAGAGAGGATGCGCGGAACCTTCGGAGGCGTCGCGGTCTGTTTCCGTAAGAACCTTTTAGTCCAGCCTTTAAATATACCACTCCCTGACCACCTTGAGATGATGTATTTTAAAATCTGGCCAAAACGGCATGGCTCCACCCTCCTCTGTGTCTGCTATCGTCCTCAGTGGCAGGGTGGTGAACCCATACAGTTCCTGTGCACCCACCTGGACAGTTTACTGCAGCAGTTCTCCTACAATCACATCATCATTGTAGGTGACCTTAATCAACACCTCGTTGCAAGATCCTTTGAAGAACTGGTAACAGTGTACAGCCTCACAAACCATGTCAACTTTCCAACGCACATATCAGGTTCTTCCCTAGATCCTGTCATCAGTGATCTACCAAAGGGCGTTGTCTCCTGCCGCCCCCTTGGTACTGTGGGGTCCTCCGATCACCTGGCGGTCCTCACCACTGTACATGTTGCTGCATTACGAGATGCCCCCACGAAGCGCACCAACTGGCTATGGGGCAAGGCTGACTAGGTTGGCTTCCAAGAAGCGTTGCGCACCACACCCTGGCACAACATCCTCGTAGGTAACGTAGATGCTCAAGTTAATGGCCTCACAAATACCATCCTCTCTCTTCAGGAACTGTACGTCCCCAACCACACCTTCACGGTACGACTGCAGAATAGCAGCTAACAATAAAAGTAAGGCCTGGAAACGCTACAAGAGACACCCGTCACAGCTAAACAAACAGCGACATAAGGTGGCATGTAACAACATGAGTCGGGTGCAGCAGGTTTCTCAACAACGGCCCCGCCGTGGGGAGTCACCTTGATGTGGTGGCGGGGCTTGAAGCGTGGTCGGCGATGCCCCCTCCTGCGGGGCCCTGTCCGTCTCTGTAGGGTTGGTGTCCGTCGGCCTCGTGGACCAAGCACTCCCCCTACATCACTGGTAGAGGAGGCCTACCGGTGATGTTGCTCGTCCTTACCCGTCTACATCTAGGGCAGGACTAAGCCTCCCAGCGTGTTTGCCGTGCGTGGCGTCCTGTATACTCCCCGCGCTCCCTCATCTGGGAGTTGAGTCCACCGCGGGGCAGGAGGTAGCTCCCTGCGGTGGACAACACACTTCTTTGGTGGGGGAGTTGGGGTAAGACAGGTGGTCCAGTGTGGCCCCGCTGGATCAATCGGCTGGTCATGCGTTGGCTAGGGTCAAGCGGCTGCTGTCTGGTGGGCACCGCAACGGTCCCGCGGCTGCCACCTCACTCCAGGCAGTGGCTGCGTATACTTCCCCCACTACCCCTAAGGCTGTTGGGAGCCGTCGTGCCTCAACATACATCCCTCCCTTGTTGGGCTCCGTGGTGGGGGGGCGGGGGGTCGGGAAGCGAATGTTTTCTTAATATTGTATGGCATCTTCACCACCACTCTCGCGACCAAGCTCTCTCCCCTACGTCCGCTCGTCCCCTGCTTCTTCTTCTCGATCTTCCCTTATCGCCATCCTTGAGCCTTTCCGGGCCACGGGTGGTGCAACTGGGACCACTGTCCCCTCCGCTTCGAATTCTACAGATTCGAACCGAGAAATAATTCATTATAAGCCTGGAAAAGAAAGACGCGTTAACGCACAGAAGGGCTTTTCAGGCCCTCTCATTCAGACTCTACCAGGTACTTTCGAGCCGGCATATTATGAACAGTTCCTTGTTATCAAGTCTCTTGATGGCGTGTCGGTTATGAACCTTGACATATTTGACGTACATCGAACACTCATTAAAGTTTGTGGACGCGAGCCTAAGGTCTCCTCCCAAAGGGATGGTAGTCTCCTAGTGGAGGTGTCGTCCCCGGAAGAGAGTGCTCGCCTCAGAGCGATCTCCTCTGTCCCTGGAACGCAGGTGGCGTGTACTCCACACGCTACCCTCAACCAGTGTAAGGGAGTAATCTTTTCTCGTGACGTCATGCGCTACTCAAACGAAAAGCTTCTACACGAACTGAGTGATCAGGGTGTTGTAGGAGTTGATCGTCTACAACGGAAAGTTGATGGAGTTCTTGTTCCCACCCCTACCCTCTTTCTCACTTTCGACCGACTCAAACTGCCTGAAGTTGTCAAACTGGCGTGGCTCCGCCTCCCAGTAAAAGCATACATACCGTCCTCTAGGCGATGCTATCACTGTCAGGCATTCGGACATGTCAGTCGTTCCTGCCGCAGGTTGCAAGCTGGCCTCCCAGCGGTGTGCCCGTCCTGTGGTACGACGGATCACGATGGCACGACTTGCCCTGGTCCTGTCTCCTGTTTTAACTGCCAAGGACCTCACCCAGCTTACTCAAAAGACTGCGACCGCTACAGATTTGAGAGGGAAGTACTCTCCATCAGGACCACGGAGAAAATTGATTTTGCCGAGGCAAAGCGTAAAGTTCTTACTACGCATATACGTCCAGGAGTGACTTATGCAACTATGCTTTCCTCTCTTCCAAATAGACGTCAACTCCGCAAAACGACTGCTACAGTGCACCAAGTGGCTAAGCCACAAAATGATTCCCATAAAAATGCTGTTGCTCCTGCTGCTCTGCCCTCTACATCTATGGAGGTGTCAGAGGAACTCACTCAGGCCCCTACTGCTACGCCATCACACCATAAGCGTAGCAGAAGTGAGGACTCCCTCGAGGAGGTGCCCCTTCCTAAGGCACGATCCTCTATACCCTCTGGTGGGCCTCGAAGGCCCCCACCAGTGTCGACTCCGACCGTCACTTCTACCCTTGTGTCGGCTTCGGCCGTCACTCCTACCCCGGTGTCGGCTCTGACCGTCACTCCCACCCCGGTGTCAGATCCGGCCGTCACTCCCACCCCGGTGTCTGATCCGGCCGTCACTCCCACCCCGGTGTCGGCTCCGGCCGTCACTCCCACCCCGGTGTCGGCTACGGCCGTCACTCCCACCCCGGTGTCGGCCCCGGTCGTCACTCCCGCCCCTGGTGTCGGCTCCGACCGTCACTCCCACCTCGGTGTTGACTTCGACCAACACTCCTGCCCCGGTGACGGCTCTGGCTGTTACTCCCGCCCCTGTGTCGGCTACGGCCGTTACTCCCGCCTTGGTGTCGTCTCCGGCCGTCACTCCTACCCCGGTGTCGGCTCACGCCTTCATCACTGCTCCTGCTGCTGTGGCCACCTCACTGGCCACTGGGCTAGGAAAGACTGCAAGGCGATTGTCCACTGCCTCCACTGCTCTAGCCGCTGCCATTAGGCAGGGCAAGAGCAAGAAGGATACTGGTGCTGGGAGGGCCTCCTCTAGGGGCCTCCCCACGCACCGTTAATTTTAATATTTTTAATATTTTACAGTGGAACCTTCGTGGGTTGAGAGGGAATTGGGAGGAGCTCAGTCTACTCCTGCGGGAGATACCAGCCGGTCTATGTCTGTCTGCAGGAGACTATGATTGGTTCGTCCTCCCATCCTCCACCCAGGGGTTACTCTGGCTTTTACTCTCCTCATGATCGCGCGCAAGGCCATCATGGTGGAACACCAATTTTTTTTAGATAACTCACAAGGCATTGCTTCTACCTCTTTTAATATTGTCTCCCCCCTGCAGCTGGTGGCTGTCTAGCTCCACCTCAAGAGAACTTACACTGTCTGCTCTTTATACCTCCCTCCCAATTCTCCAGTAGACAGAGAGGACTTCGTTTCCCTAGTCCAGCAATTGCCTTCCCCGTTTATTGTTTTAGGAGATTTTAATGGTCGGCACACCCTGTGGGGAGATACACTTATCAACCCCAGGGGAGCAATGATTGCCACTGTGGTTGAAGCCTTAGATCTAGGTATTTTTAACACCGGTGACCATACACACTACCACATCCAGACAGACACCACCTCGGCCCTAGATTTATCATTGTGTTCTCCTGACACCCTACTTGACTTCACATGGAGCGTCACAGGAGATCTTTGTGAGAGTGACCACTACCCTATACTCCTGTCTTCTCCCGACGTCCTCCCCTTACCCCGTGTCCCCCGCTGGCGGCTGGACCGCGCTGACTGGGGACTTTTTAAACAACTTGCCATAGTTGACTGCGAGGTTGATGAGTTCCTAGACATAGATAGCGCTGTCGAGTATTTTAGATCTATACTCCAGCGAGCTGGTGAGCTTTCCATCCCTCAGACCACAGGGTTTACCAAGCGCCGACCGGTCCCCTGGATCCTTGAAAGGGTGATAGCTGAACAACTGACTCACCACTTGGAGGAGCATCACCTCTTGTCCACACGACAGTACGGGTTCAGGAAGGGACGCTCAGCCTCTGACATGCTTCTCCTGCTCATCAAGGCATGACAGGATTCCCTCGACTCCAGCCGTTCCTCGCTCGTGATAGCGTTGGACATTGCAGGGGCTTTTGATGCTGTCTGGGACAAGGGCCTCCTTGCTAAACTCGAACAGCTCGGCATATCGGGGCACCTGCTGGCGCTGTTCACGAGTTACTTGCAAGGCAGGAGTCTTAGAGTGGTAGTAAACGGGTGCACGTCTGCCACATACCCACTGGAGGCTTCTGTTCCACAGGGCTCGGTTCTGGGTCCCATCCTGTGGAACATATACCTGAATGACCTCCTTCAGAGCCTCCCCGTGGTATCGGCCTATGCTGACGACTGCACCCTCTCCCACTCCTTCGACAGGCATACATGTATGTGTGTTTTTTTTGGTTTTTTTGTGGTGTGTGTGTGTGTGTGTGTGTGTGTGTGTGTGTGTGTGTGTGTGTGTGTGTGTGTGTGTGTGTGTGTGTATGTGTGTGTGTACCTGATTAAAACCTCATCAGCCGTGACCTGTCACAGAGTTCACACCTGACATCCCTAAGGATGATTAATTATTTTCACCTGGGTCATGCCACATCCTCCAAGGCCCACCCCTCATTCATTCGTCATATGCAATGCGATAGTTGCCCCCTCACCCTAAATTCATGGTGTCACAGACATATATAAATACTTTTCAAATAGTACGCTTTGTCAACAGATGTATAAAGACACACATACACACATTTATTTGTATATAATACTATATACTATACGAACATATTATGTGCGATGTGTAATATATAATAAATTTATTTAGAATAATATTTTTGTGTGATATAGAATAAAGAGAGATAGACAGATATAGATAGATAGATAGATAGATAGATAAATAGAGAGAGAAAGAGAGGGGGGGGGAGCAAAAGAAAATAGGTTCACACACACATTGAGAGAGAGAGAGAGAGAGAGAGAGAGAGAGAGAGAGAGAGGAGAGAGAGAGAGAGAGAGAGAGAGAGAGAGAGGAGAGAGAGAGAGAGAGAGCGAGAGAGAGAGAGACTGATAGACAGATAGACAGAGTTAGCACACGTCATAAACAGTTAACACACCCACACACACACACACACACACACACACACACAAAAGAACACATACATATACACACAGATAGATAGATAGATAGATAAATGTAGAGAGAGATAGATAGATAGATAAAGAGAGAGAGAGAGAGAGAGAGAGAGAGAGAGAGAGAGAGAGAGAGAGAGAGAGAGAGAGAGAGAGAGAGAGAGAGAGAGAGAGAGAGAGAGAGAGAGACTGATACAGTCATAGACAGAGCTAGCATACGTCATAAACAGTTAACACACACACACACACACACACACACACACACACACACACACACACACACACACACACACACACACATTTTCATACTATTATTGTCATTATCATTACTTCCAACAAGTGCCCCATCGAACCACCGCTCTCTCTCTCTCTCTCTCTCTCTCTCTCTCTCTCTCTCTCTCTCTCTCTCTCTCTCTCTCTCTCTCTCTCTCTCTCTCTCTCTCCTCTCTCTCTCTCTCTCTCTCTCTCTCTCTCTCTCTCTCTCTCTCTCTCTCTCTCTCTCTCTCTCTCTCTCTCTCTGTCTCTTTCCCTCACACGTGTAGTGATGTAAAAGCACATGACAATGGTCACATGGGTATAGAGCTATATGAATGTAGGCAATGTGTGACCATCAGTACGTATTACTGTAGGTGTGGGTGACCTGAGTGGCCTGGCCACACCTGCCATCACGGAAGCAGCTGACTTCATTAGGCCTTCCCAAGGGTGTTCCAGACAAGCAGCTATTTAGGGTTCAGGGAGACTCCCATCTTTTCGCAGGGGTGAAGGTCAGCTTCCCTCGTGTGTGTGCGTCTCCACCCATCTTTATTTTATTAGGCATCACCGAGTGTGATGGCAGCTGCCCCTACCTTTCCGCAGGCTGCTGTGACGTTCAACCAGTGTGTGTGTGTGTGTGTGTGTGTGTGTGTGTGTGTGTGTGTGTGTGTGTGTGTGTGTGTGTGTGTGTGTGTGTGTGTGTGTGTGTGTGCTCCCCCACGGGAGTGCTGTGTGAGGTGCGGCTAAGGGCGTATGTTGCCGGCCAAGGGCCCACAAATCGCTGCCGCGTTACCACGTACCACGGCAAGGCTGATACGCTGCCGCAGCCATGCCGTCTCTCGGATCTCTCCGCTGCGCTGACTGACGCGCCTGCCGATGTCCTGCGGTAGGTCGTTGAAAGCCGGTCCCAACACTCCGCTCGTTTCCACGGCAAGGGGAGCGAAATCGTAGCGTAGGGCAATGGCAGCGTAGCGCTGGCGCTTGCGCTCCTCAGCCGCTCGTGCGGCTGCGCCAGCGGCAGAAGCACAGTCAAGGAGATGGGTGTCCGCGAATGTGTTGACGCATGTGGCGTCCCACATCAGCATCCTGCCTCTCCTGAAGGGGAAGACTGTGATGCCGTCTGGTCGGCGTCCGTCCCCTCGATCCAAACCTTGTGGCTCGAGGATAGCTACCAAGCCAGCCGCGGCCAGGGCCCGGTAAACCAAGTCGTTGAGAGCCGCGTGGCGGGGCAGGCGGCCGGGATTCCGGGGGCAGGAGAGGCTGTGGTAGCCGAATGCGTCTGTCATGACTCCACAGCGGCAGCGATGAGGTTGCTGGACGCGTGTGCCCAGCCTCAGTGCGACGCCCACACGGACCGCTTCATCCGGGAGGAGGAGGCCAAGGCACTCTACGGGGATGGCTGACAACCAAGCCCCGCTGTGCTGTGCTGTGGCGGCGAGGAGACGTGCTCGGCCAATCTGGTTCGCTTGAGCCAGCAGGTTATCCAGACGGTGCTTGGAGGCTGCCTCGTCCAGTGTCCGTTGCGTGAGGGCGAGATCAGGGCTGAGGTTAGGCCACTGGTTGTCGGCGAAAGTCCCTATGGCTGAAGTAAGGTGGGCAGGTCT
>JAPQNM010000042.1:979963-1057810 GCA_029783475.1 Metacarcinus magister | reverse complement strand
AGAGAGAGGGAGAACACGTGGAAATGGGTACAAGCTAGAAAAGCTTAGATTCAGGACAGACATAGGAAGGTATTGGTTCACTAACAGAGTGGTGAACGATTGGAATAGACTGGGTAGACACGTAGTAAATGCTCAATCACTAGGTAGCTTTAAAAGACTGTTGGATGAAAATATGGATAGGTATGACAGGTGGGATGGATAAATATTGGATTATTCCAAGGGTGGGAAACAAGGAACTGCCTCGCGTAGGTCATCAACTGGCCTCTTGCAGTCTCCTGAATTCTTATGTTCTTATGTTCATATTAACTGCTAAATCTTGTCAAACTCTACAGATTTGTTTCTATGCATATTTACTCTAGGAATAATAATATTTCCCATATCTCCAATAGCTTTCGAGAAAATGAGAAAGAAAGTCATGTTTTGGGAAAAAAAAGATAGTTTAATTTTACCACATAATTATTAGTCTTAGAGCAAATATTCATAATGACAGTTGTAGAGTTTTATTTGATTTATTAGATTTTGCAATGATGTTTTCAATATCTCTAATAGCTTTCAAGAAAATGAGGAAGAAAGTCAGGTTTTTGGAGAAAGGATACAGTTTAATTTTAATGCGTAATTATTTGTCTTAGAGCAAGTATACATAGAGACAAAATTGTACAGTTTTATTAGGTCTATCAAATGCTGCAATGATATTTCCAATATCTCTAATAGCTTTCAAGAAAATGAGGCAGAAAGTCATGTTTTTGACAAAAAGATAGTTATATTTTACTGCGTAATTAATAGTCTTAAAAGCAAATATTCATAATGGCAGTTGTAGAGTTTTATTATATCTATCAGATGCTGCAATGATATTTCCAATATCTCTAATAGTTTTCGAGAAAATGAGGAAGAAAGTCATGTTTTTGGAAAAAGGATACAGTTAAATTTTACTGCGTAATTCTTAGTCATAGAGCAAATATTCATAATGACAGTTGTAGAGTATTATTAGGTCTATTAGATGCTGCATGGATATTTCTAATATCTCTAATAGCTTTTGAGAAAATGAGGAAGAACGTCATGTTTTTGGAAAAAGGATAGTTTAATTTTAATGCGTTATTATTAATCTTAGAGCAAATGTTCATAATGCCAGTTGTAGAGTTATATTAGGTCTATTAGATGCTGCAATGATATTTCCAATATCTCTAATAGCTTTCGAGAAAATGGGGAAGGAAGTCATGTTTTGGGAAAATGGATATAGTTTCATTTTACTGTGTAATTTTTAGTCATTGAGAAAATGTTCATAATGCCAGTTGTAGAGTTCTATTAGGTCTATTAGATGCTGTAATGATATTTCCAATATCTAATAGCTTTCGAGAAAATGAGGAAGAAAGTCATGTTTTTGTAAAAAGGATACAATTTCATTTTACTGCATAATTCCTAGTTTTAGTCCAAATATTCATAATAACCGTTGTATAGTTTTATTTGGTCTATTAGATGTTGCAATGATATTTTCAATATCTCTAATAGCTTTCGAGAAAATGAGGAAGAAATTCATGTTTTTGGAAAAAAGATACAATTTCATTTTACTGCATAATTCTAAATTTTAGTTCAAATATTCATAATGACAGTTGTAGAGTTTTATTAGGTCTATCAAATGCTGCAATGATATTTCCAATATCTCTAATAGCTTCCGAGAAAATTAGTAAGAAAGTCATGTTTTTGGAAAAAGGATACAGTTAAATTTTAATGCGTAGTTATTAGTCTTAGAGAAAATATTCAGAGAGACAAAGTTGTTAAGTTTTATTATGTCTATCAGATGCTGCAATGATATTTCCAATATTTATAATAGCTTTCAAGAAAAGGAGGAAGAAAGTCATGTTTTTGGAAAAGGATATGGTTTAATTTTAATGCGCAATTATTAGTGTTAGAGCAAATATTCACAGAGACAAAGTTGTAGGGTTTTATTAGGTCTATCAGCTGCTGTAATGATATTTCCAATATCTCTAATAGCTTTCAAGAAAATGAGGAAGTAAGTCTTGATTTTGGAAAAAGGATAGTTTAATTTCACTGCGTAATAATTAGTCTTACAGCAAATATACATAATGACAGTTGTAGAGTTTTATTAGTTTTATCAGATGCTGCAATGATATTTCCAATATTTAATAGCTTTCGAAAAAATGAGGAAGAAAGTCATGTGTTTGGAAAATGGATACAGTTTAATTTTACTGCGTAATTATTAGTTTTACAGCAAATATTCATAATGACAGTTGTAGAGTTTTATTAGGTTTATCAGATGCTGCAATGATATTGCCAATATCTCTAATAGCTTTCGAAAAAATGAGGAAGAAAGTCATGTTTTGGGAAAAAGGATACAGTTTAATTTTACTGCGTAATTTTTAGTCTTAGAGCAAATATTCATAATGATAGTTATAGAGTTTTATTAGGTCTATCAGATACTGGAATGTTATTTCCTATATCTCTAATAGCTTTCGAGAAAATGAGGAAGCAAGTCATGTTTTTGGAAAATTGACTTACTTCCTCATTGTCTCTACAGCTATTGTAGATATGGAAACTATTATCATATTATCTGATAAATTTTGTCAAACTCTACAGATATGTCTCAATGCATATTTGTTCTAGGACTAATAATTTTGCAGTAAAATGGCGTCAAATATTTTTTTTTATCAAGAAAAGTACTTTCTTCCTCATTGTCTCTACAGCTATTGTAGATATTGGAATGATTAATGCCCTCTATGATACATCCTGTCAAAATCTACAGATTTGTCACAATGCATATTTGTTCTAGGACTAATATTTTGTAGTAAAATGGCGTCAAATATTTTGTACGTAGATTTTGGTCGACATTACAGTATAAATTATATGCTATAGTATAATCCCTATAGGGTTAATATTAAAATTGAGTCC
Source organism: Metacarcinus magister (assembly GCA_029783475.1). Classification (NCBI taxonomy): domain Eukaryota; kingdom Metazoa; phylum Arthropoda; class Malacostraca; order Decapoda; family Cancridae; genus Metacarcinus; species Metacarcinus magister. The sequence goes on along the minus strand of JAPQNM010000042.1, from coordinate 1,054,906 downwards.
AGATTCGTGTTTCTCACTCAGTAGACCGACCCTCTATAGACCAACTTTAGTGTGATTTGAACCTGAAAAATAAATAATTGTGAACGCCATTGTCGTGGGTACATACACCCCATGGCATTTTATCTCGAAATTACATTTTATTAAATAACTTGAAAAGTATGAGGTTTACGTAAATAAAAGTATAGAGTAATAAAGGAAGAAGAGAAAACGCCCGTTCTTTTAAGCTATAGTATATTGACAATGTCTCTATGCATATTTGCTCTAGGACTAATAATTGTGCTGTAAAGTGACGTCAAATGCTTTTTACGTAAATTTTGGTCGACGTTTTCCGGGCTTTAAATAATAAAATAAATATTTATGTGACAGAAACGTGTATCGGGTCTATCAGGTTTTCTTACAGTAGATCCTCTGGAAAAAAGTCAAACTAGGCCTGTTGATCGCAATAGTACGTGCGGGTTCTGGTACTACCAGAACCCGCACTGTTGCGAGTGTTCGCGTTGTTGGCGGCGGCGGCAAACGTAACACCACTAATACTCTGAATTTACGCTATGTAATAATTTTTAGTCCCCGGACGGGAAGGCAGAATTAAGCCCAGAAAAGAAAATACTGTATAGGGTAGAAAAACATTTCTTCTTTTTTTTCTTGGGTCCCTCAGTGCTTGGGGCCTTACGCCATGGCGTACTTGGCGTATAGGTTAATCCGTCCCTGATGCTGTCACATATTGTACAACACCATCACTTTTTTTTGTTGATACGATCTTTAATGAAGAATTTCAATCCTGACTTGAAAAAATTGAATTGTACCCTCTGTTCTCTACTAGTAAGCCATCCCCTAATCCACTCTAGTACCTTCCCACCTATGCCGTGTGCCTTGACTTTACTTAACAGTCTCCTATGGGGTACTCTGTCAAAGGCTTTACTGAAGTCCAAATAAACTATGTCATACTCGTCCCCCTTATCTATGGTTTCAAATACTTTCCTATAGAAAGATAATAAATTTGTCAGGCAGGACTTCCCTTGCTAAAACCATGTTGACTATGTCTAATTAGCTTGTGATCATCTAAATGTTTTTTAATTGCCCTTGCTGGATTGAGGATCAAAACGCAGGTCATGACAGACAGACAGAGTGTTAGCACGGGCACTTGCCAAACTGAATAATAAAAAGAAAGATGAGACTGGTAAATTGAGTATGAAGTGAAATAGGTAGGCCAACAACACACAGACAAGGGATATTCCAGTCAGGTATTGAAAGAAACTGTCATTCATTCAACTTAATGGCTGCTGGATGATGATGTCCTCCAAACATATTTACACAAATAGATATAATAATAACTTAATTAGCATATAGGATAAAGAAATAATGTACCTACATTACAAAGGGAATAAAATGACCTATCTCGACTAAACGTCAACTTCTTATAATTTTTTTGAGATATTCTACGAAAATCTAATATAAAATTCACGTGTTAAAAAAATATGAATCTTTCCCTGATTTTACTTCAACAATATACAAAACATAATACGTCATATGATATATAATGTCATGAAGTCGAGGGTTGTCGTGAGCAATGTTTAGTTGTTGTTGTGTTGTCACGGTGAGCGCCACACACACCCGGTAAGGTTGATTTATTCGCTTTATATATGGTGGTGTGTTTATTTAAGGTTCACATACATTGTTTGAAGTTGTTGGAGCATCGAGGTGGTATAGATGACAGGATGTGAGTTAGTTAATACACACAAAGCACCACTGAGCACAAGGCACCTCAACACCTGCACGTAGTGTAGCTCATTTGTAGGAAGGTTCGTAAGTATTTTTTAGGGTAAGTTTGTCATTCTGGTTTGTTTTAATGTAATTCGACTGTTTTGGGGATTAATATCTAGGGCAAGGCACTTCTTTATGAGTCTCCTCCCTCCCCCACCCCCCCCATTCCCCCCCACGCACAGAAACTCGAGGAAACCATTTCTTGTTTTTGTGGTAAATGTTCGTATTAACTACGCTGTATTTTCAAGTGAAACTTTTTGGTAAAGATTCGTAATACGACCCATCCGATATCTCTTTACCTTTATAATGCACTGCTGTACCGTTAACAGGCAAAATTCACCAAAGTAACTGCAAATTCAACCTCAGATACTTGTTCAGATCACACCAAACAGTTGTGCCGCTGAATTACAGAAAAAAAGAAAAAAAAAATCTTTTTAAGGTTACGTTATTTTTTATTAGGTTTGGTTAGGCTTCGTTACATTTAGTTTGGTTTGGTTAGGTTGTTAAGTTATGCTATGTTAATTTAGAAGCTATCAAAGGTTTTCTATGACTAAAAGTAGGGTGTTGTGCGAGGTGCAGATGCCATTTTCTTTCGTAGCCACACGCCATTCTGGTGAAGATGTAAAATTTTACGGAAAGAAATTGCTTTGTTAGCATAACCTTCCCAGAGCAGCAGTTAAATAAGACTAACCAAAACTAACCCAACCAAACCTAACTAAACGTAAAGAAACCAAACCTAACTAAACCTAACGCAACCAAACCTAACCAAACCAAACCTAACCAAACCAAACCTAACCAAACGTAACGAAACCTAACCAAACGTAACAAAACCTAACATAACAAAAAAAATATTATATTTTTTTCTGTAATTCATCGGCATAACTGTTTGGTGTGATCTGAACAAGTATCTGAGGTTGAATTTGTAGTGCATTATAAAGGTAACGAGATATCAAATGGGTCGTCTTACAAATCTTTACCAACTTTTTTTCCGATAGATTTTGATTGTGAATGAATCTAACATTTGTTTTCTAGCAAATCAATATGAGAAAATGTTGACTTCTAAAGAAAATAGAAACCAGATTATTATGATCAATCTGCCGAATAATGCCTCCAAACTGATCAGAATAATTTGTGTTGCAGTACACCGGAAGGTTTTAATGAGCTGTTGCTTACTTTGGTTATGTTGGGGGGTTCGGGGGGCGTAGCCCCACAGTTCAGTTTACTTTAGGCTAGGGTTGTGTAGTTGGGTTAGGTTAGGGAAATCTTACCCTCCTGTGTGTGTGTGGTAGTGTGAGTGCTATGCGTGTTATGCACCAACACTGGTGGCCTATGCATTAATAAAAAGAAGAAAAAAACAGTGGATTTGATTGGTCTGTTAGTCAGTGTTTCACATTTTCTCCACAGGTGGTGTGCACTGTGTATGGGGAAGAAGCCTAGAACCCAAGGACGACACTAACTTTTTACTATGTGTTTTATTTCAATTTTATTTGCATCATTTTAACGAAAGTAACCATATGACTAGAGAGTTCATAGTTAATACAAATCTTCATCTTATCTTGGGAAGGAAGGGGTGGTTGTGTCTGGTACAGTGGTTGGCTCCTCACCTAAAGGTTAAGAGTTGGGTGGGGGAACATCAGAATGAGATATTTGCAGTATGAATGAGGTCTAGAATCAATCAAAGCACATCAAGCATACCAGAAAAAGTAAATTTTTCTTCTAAACTATTATTTTCTGTCCCCCCGCTGGTCCACCACCGACCCTCCTCCGGCCTGCTTGGTTTGGATTCTTTTCAAAATTAAATCTAACCTTATCGTTTAACGTGGTGAGGTTGTCAAGTAATTTTGGTGTGCTGGCTGACTCCAGGAAGGTTCCATGTGTAGAGTGTATAGGTAGTACCACCACACTCTTCTTACTTGATAAACACTGGACATTTGACACTGAGGGCACTCTACTAGTGCCATAAAAAAGTGTAGTGAGGCATTTTCTTCACTTTAAAACTGTTTCATAGCCTCCCAGTGGTTCAGGACACAGGCACACCTGCCCACCTTGGAACTGAGGAGTGACTCAATTAACTGAAACTCAATCCTCCATGATGTGAAATGGTGAATCATGATTGGTTGAAGTTGGGATATCGTGTTGTGATTGGCTTATGCTCCTTTAGTCATTGTTCGTTAGGCTTGTTTCGCAATCTATGGATCATTTTAGTAACTTTTCTTTGTATTTTCTCATTGTTATGAATATCTTCTGTATAGTATGGGGACCAAAACTGAATGCAGTATTCTAGATGAGGGCGTACAAGTGCATTTGATAGTGTAACAATAACTTTTTCAGATTTGTACTAGAAAGTAATTTTTTTTCTTGTGGATCCTTAACTCTCCATTGCATGAGTACTTACTTGATGGGTGAGTGTTTGTTAAGCTGGTAAGACAAGACCACAGCTTGAAGGGAGCCAGGGAGCTAGAGTCCCTCCACCTTGTATGTTAGGTTGTATTAATGTAGGTTGTTGAGGAGAGTGGAAGCCATCCTGTTTATAGCTTCCGTCTCTAAGGATAAACCACAGCCTGTTTTTTCCAGAAGGCCTTTCATAAACTAAAATCATTTTTCCCATAAGAAGTAATGTAAATAGATTAATCCGTTGCAGACCACCCAAAAATGACTAAGGTTGCTGGTTGAGTAAAAGTATTGCTTATTTAACACTTAACCCTTAAACCGCGGGGATGTTTTGGCGTGCCTGGCCCCCACCGCGGGCATATTCACGCAAAAACATACCTCACTTCAACTTCCTGTAGCTTCTCTCCTATTAAACTCACGTTACTGAAAGAAGTATCATTGTAAAGTCCATACCCTTAGCTGTCTTTTGACGTTAATTTGAACGCTATATGAGCATTATTAGAACGAGTACGGAATTCTGAATTAGGAACTGTGAAAACACATAATAGACATGTCCACCCCTACTGGATTTCTTTCCTATTAGTTAGCAATAAAAAGCATCACTTTTATACCGTTTATGTGAAACACACCCGTGAAAAGCTCAATTTCCGTTTTATTGTAAAAATCAATGGTTAGCATTACTTGCTAAACTTAGCAATGGACCAGCATCCTCGCTAGAATGCAGCAACTGGTAGGCCTAGGGAGCGTGGGTTGGTATTGTTTGAAAGAAAACAACATGTTTACAGGACTTGAGGACAAACTAATCAAATTTGACGGCACGTTAATTCAAAAAATGCCCTGTCCCCTATTGTGGACACCCGCATTTGGAGCCCACGCACCGGGTGTCCACAATAGTGGACACCCGCGGTTTAAGGGTTAAGCTTTGAGAAAGTTTTGGGGGAGTGGCTATAGTTGTTGTTTGTTATCCCAACATTATTTAGATTTCCACCTGGTAATTATTGTTAATGTATGGTTCACATCCCCTTCCACTGTACAACTAACTAGCCTCGGTAATGACGGGATATGAAAAAAATCATTTCCCCGTGTCTCAATGTGGGGTGAAAGGGAGAGCAGCAGTGGTGGCAAGGTGTTGTAAGGAACCAGACTATGGCCACCTGTTTCCAAGCCAACAAGTACATTCTGATCCACTAAAAGTTACATGTCTTCCCAACACCATATCTCTGCCATGCTGCAATCTGCTTATTATCTACTGTATTAGTGTTGTATTTTTTATTTATTGTACTTTGGATTTTTTTCCCTCAGTGTTAGAAGGGAATCATTTGGTCTAAATAGGTCTCTTCTGCCTTTGCATGGGCATTCCCCACTCTTATAACTGATAAATCATAACTCTCTTACCAGTCAAAATGCCAGCTGAGGAGAAACCAGCAGAGAAGAAGGCACCAGAGAAAAAGTCAGCAGATAAGAAAGCTACTGAAAAGAGTACTGAGAAGAAGACTGAGAAAAAGACTACTGAAGGAGGAGATAATGTACCACAGGACACCAACATCATCACAGATGGAGGCCGGCTGGTCAAGATGGAGGTGGACTACTCCACAACCTGCGATGAGAAGATCCCAGCATCCCAGAAGATGGCCAAGGATGGCAATGTGCAGGAGGCTGTGGACATGCTGATGGTGCTGGAGAAACAAACAAGAACAGTGAGTGATGTGTTCTTGGATTCCATTGGGTGTTGCTTGTCTTAAATGTTAGTTGCTATTGAGTGGTGTGATGCTGAATTCATCACTTGTGTTTCATGAGGTAAATTGCACTCATTTTTTTATGTATTGGTGAACCCTTGTCTCCTTTAAGGTTTCATGTCATTTTTATACCTCGTGTGTTGTGAGTGAAAAGCTACTTCAATGAGCAAGGTATTGGTACATTGTTTAATAGTTGTTCCTTATTGTCAGGGAGCTGATGCACACTCCACCAGCAGAGTTCTTGTTGCTGTTGTTGAGATCTGTTTTGAGGCCGGTGAGTGGAACTTACTAAACGAGACCATTGTCACACTAACCAAGAAGCGGTCACAGATCAAGATGGCGGTGACCAAGATGGTTCAAAAGTGCTGTGATTATGTGGACAAGACTCCCAACAAGGATGTAAAGCTCAAGCTTATGGATACATTAAGGTCAGTACATTGTTTTTATTTTCAGGATTAAAAGTATGTATTACTCACTTTACTTTCTCTCTCTCTCTCTCTCTCTCTCTCTCTCTCTCTCTCTCTCTCTCTCTCTCTCTCTCTCTCTCTCTCTCTCTCTCTCTCTCTCTCTCTCTTTTCTTTAAGCTTTGGTGATGTGAGTAATACAAGTGTGTATGCAAGGTGTGGCATGTGTAATAAAAGTGAAGGAATGAAGTGGCAAGCAGTGGGAGTGGTTTAATGTATCACCTTAGAAGGGTTTCACTACCTTGACATTTTTTTTTAAAGAAATAACAGTATAAAGAAAGACAAGTGGTGAGAACATGAGAGGAAAACCTGTGATGTAAAGTTTGTGGACAAGACAAAGGGTTGTAAACTTGTGTTAGCTCTGCCATCTTTCAACAGGACCATCACTGAGGGCAAGATCTATGTTGAGGTTGAGCGTGCCCGCCTCACTCACAAGCTGGCAGTAATGAAGGAGGCTGAAGGAGACATCACTGAGGCAGCCACCATCCTTCAGGAGCTGCAGGTGGAAACATTTGGTTCAATGGAACGTAAGGAAAAGGCAAGTCATCTATACCCAACACCTACTCATGAGTCAGGAGTTGAATTGTAGTAGTTCATTTATTTATTTATTTATTTATTTTTTTAGTTGAAATTTATTAAGTACAGTTTATTGTCCTTTATATAGGCCTGTGGTGGGTGTTGCAAGAATAATGCCATGATATTCCCTATGGAAACACCCTCCTCTATTTTCTCCTATGAAATGACAAGATGCAGAGTGGGAAGTTAGAGTAAAGTCTCCATGAATCCTAAATGCCTTATCTTGGCTAACCCCTTTTAATGGGGATTTAACCAGATCTATTGTTTCTGATACCTTGCTCCCTTCGTAAATGTCCTCCAAGGGGATGTCCACAGCAGAAGAGCCTCCTCCTCCTCCTCTTCCTATACAAACACTCCCTCCTTGCTTGGTCATGCACTCCCTCCTCTATCAGCAACTCTTTCATGCATGTACTCTTTTACTCTATCCTTCCATCTTACAACTGGCTTTCCTCTCCTCCTAGGATCCTCACTTTCCACTCACATACAATCTCTTCACAAACTCTTCACTCTTCTTTGTCTAATATGACCAAATCACCTCAAAGTATTTAATTCCACCCATTCCAATACAACACACTTCACTCCATTTGCACAAGGTCCCACGCCACTTCTTTCATACATGTTTTCATTGCTCTCATCCTTCCATCTTGTCACGGACACATAAGAACATAAGAAAATAAGGAGGCTGCAAGAGGCCAGTGGACCTACTGAAGGCAGCTCCTGTGTTACCATCTTCTTCATCCATATATATGTCTAACATTTTCTTTAAAATATATACTGTCCTTGCACTTACCACATGCTTGCTGAGTTTGTTTCACTCCTCTACTACCCTATTGGTAAACCAATTTTTTCCTATCTCTTTCCTGAACTTGATCTTATCTAGTTTGAAGCCATATGTTTGTGTTTTAACTTGTTCCTTGACTATGAGAATCTCGTTTATATCTCCTCTGTTGAAGCCCTTGACCCATTTAAACACCTATCAGATCTCCCCTTAACCTACGTCTTCCTAAAGAGTGTAGATTGAGGTGTTTTAACCTATCCTTGTAAGTTAAGTTCCTTATCCCCTGAATCATGTTAGTCATCCTTCTTTGTACCACTTTTAGTTTAACTATATCCATTCTATAGTTCGGAGACCAGAACTGCACAACATAATCTAAATGAGGCCTAACTAATGCTAAGTAAAGTCTTAGTATTACATCTACTGATCTATTACTTACGCTCCTGGTGATAAAACACAGTACACTGTTAGCTCTGTTCCTGGCACTAATACACTGCTCTCTGGGCCTCAAGTCCTGACTCACCAACACTCCTAAGTCTTTCTCTGAGTCTAATTTTCCTGTGTCTGCTCCGTTTAGGTTGTATCTATATCCTGTGTAGTGTCTACCTACGTGAAGCATACTGCTACTTCACTATTTCCAACCCTTTGATTCTTTATCTCCAGTCAACACTATCATACTCCCTCTTCCAATCTCTATCTGACACTCATTCACATCATTCCAGGACTTCTTCATCTCTTCTCTCCTCTTTCCGCTTCTTGCATTTACAGGTGCATACACACAGACCCATGCACATTGCACTATTCCTACCTTCCTAACTGTACACACTATCCTGGATCCCTTCCATTCATGTGTCCTCTATGCCTTCCCATACCATAGGAGACATTAGAGGTACACACCCTCCCTTTCCCCTTCCCTTACTTCCTTCATCCACTCCACACCACACACCACTCTTCCTTCCAACACCCACCCATACTTCACTTGCTATAGCCTTTTTTTCCTCCCACTATGGAGCCACTGGCAGCTGGCAACACTAGCACATTGCTCTTTCTGGTAAAGCATGGGCCTCAAGAATTGTCAAAAGTATAAGCGATAAAAACACTGTTGATATGCAGCAACCTCCCTGTCAATTGTAGTCCTTGGAGTATACTAACAGTGCACACCATTTAAAGGTGGGGATGGGCTGCCCTACCACTGCAGTAGTGGTAGACGTGACTGCTTTTATGTTTTTCTTTTCCCAATTCTCAAGTTTTTCTTTGCACAGAAGCAATCTTCACACACCTTGGTTAAACCTCATTGGTTACAATAGTGCCACTGTGCAAAGCCAGGTACAGGAACTTCTCAATTTATGCAAGTATTGCATAGTTTAAATTTTGTGTAATGTAAACGTAATTTTCCCATATATTGTAAATAAATTTAATGATTAAAACTATTCTAAAGAAATTGTGTAATTAAAGCAACAAAACTGGCTTTTTGACATCATGTTAAACCAAAATCGCGTATTTTAAACTCATAAAACAAGGTTACTGTATATAGATCGATAGATGTAGATAGATTTTCTGTGAGGGATTGTTGGTCTGAAACAAAAGTACAGTGTGATGTGTGGTCTGTTTTATATATGAATTTTGATTATATGGTGATTAAGTGATTTGAATTCAGGACTCCACCTAGCTTGCAGAATGTCACGAAGACAAATTATAATTTTTACCTGTCTCTTCAATTTCTTATTGTGGCAGTCAAAAAATAGTATATATGTATCTAGACAACCTTAAATGATAAGCAGCAGCAGCAGGACAAAGGTCTTCCCCAATTTTCTCCACTGATCTTTATCAGCTGCCTGTCTGTTCCAGGTTATTCTCTGTCTGCCTTGCCTTGTTTGACCATCCCTGGGCTGTTATTCAAACAGTCCATCTATTATCTGTGTCACAAGACGTGTCCTAGCTATGTCCACTCTTTCCTTTTAATTGTGGTCAAGATGTGTTCAACTTTGGTCTGCTCCTTAATCAGTGATGCTTTCTTCCCGTCTCCATGTTATGCCAAACATTATTCTCTAATCGCTTTTGGACACTGAAGTTTTTGTTCCATGGCTTTTGTAAGACTCCAGGTTTCTGATCCATATGTTGGTACTGGTAGAATGCATTGATTATATACTTTTCTCTTCAGTAATAATGGGAGATTACCTTTCATAACGTTGTGTTACCTACCAAAAGCACTCCATCCCATCCCTATTCTTTTTATTTCTTTTTCATGATCTGGACATGCACCAGAGAGAGAGAGAGAGAGATAGCATTTAAGTCACTGTTTAGAAGGAAAAAATACTGAGTTTTATGCAGTTCCATAGTTGCTTCTACGTCATATAATTGTTCTATCTCCTCGTCATCATAGGCTGATGTTGGTGCATAAACCTGTGTGGTTTTCATTATATATCTGTTGTTAAATTTGATTATTAATCCTGCAACTCACTCACACTATATAAATTTTCAATGTTTCCTGTTTGTTCTTTGTTCACTAAGAAGCCAACTCTGTGTTCTTTCTTGACTTGTTCTCTGTAGCAAAATATCTGACCATTGTTCAATTTTATGAATTGTTCTCCAGTTCTTCAAACGCCACTTAGGCCCATGATATCCCATTTGATGCCTTCTAGTTTTTTTTAATGACACTTCAAGACTACCTTCACTAGCATATAGTTGATTAAGAATGTTTGTTTCAGGTTGAAATGATTTTGGAACAGATGCGTTTGTGTTTATTGAAGAAAGACTTTGTTCGAACCCAAATTATCTCCAAGAAAATTAGTACAAAGTTCTTTGAAAATGAAGAAGTTGACAATCTAAAACTCAAGTTCTACAAGTAAGTGACTCTTGTACTGATATATTGAACTCATTCAAGACAACATACAGTATCCAAACAGAAAATCTTTGCTAAAGTCCCAAATTTCATAGTAAAATGTATTCTCAAGTATTACAACTATCAGCTTCCTCTAAGTCTTCTGTATCTTATGTCTGGCTACCAAATGATGTACTTCAGATAACAGTTTGATAGGATGCCAGAATGTATCCGAATGCTAATGGAAACATGAACAAATATGATATATGTTAATCTTCAACTTTGCTTGATTTATTTCATGCTTTTCAGCCATAATTCTAATGAAATAGCAAGGCAACAATTTTTTGTTGGATTCTGTGGATAATTAAGCAAAATTTTAAGGATATGGGTGACTTGGTGACTGGTGTAGATAATGACTCATTAAGTGATGATAGTATTGTAGAAGATATTCACAAACGTAATACAACTGAAAAATTGCTGTTAAGCTTAAATTTTTTTTTGTCGTAAAATAAGTTGTGGTTTATAATTGTAAAAATATCGCATTTGCTTTTTATCTGTGATGTAATATGTGATGTGTAGTAACATGTTATTTATATTTATTTATTTATTTTACTGTATTTTTTTGCAAATGTTATGTTTGTAATTATAGCAACATAATACTCTTTCCTCAGCCTTATGATTGACCTGGATAGTAATGAAAGCTCCTTCCTGAGTATCTGCCGCCACTACCGTGCCATTTATGATGCCAAGACAGTGCAAAACAACGAAGATGAAAAGAAGCGAATCCTGAAGCATGTGATTTTGTTTATCATCTTGGCCCCATATGACAATGAGCAGAGTGATCTTCGTCACAGAATCAGAGAAGATAAGACCTTAGAAGATATCCCACAATACCGGTAAGTGAAGAAATAAGTGTTTGCCTCTGGAGTGAATGTGAGTATTATGTTCTTAGGAAATTTAGATGCTTGTGTTGATGTAGTTGAAGACGTGGTTGGTAGGGCACATTGTACCTGGGAGAAATGAAAATGGAGAAAGAATGATTGGACTATGTGTACAAAGGAAGAACAGACAGCAACAGTCCTATTGGACCTAACGAGGCTGTCTGTGTGGTTACACTACTACTATAATATCTACTTGATAGAGACAAAAGGACAGCAGAGTGGAAGGTTCTTCCACACCCACCCCTCCCGCCAGCCGAAGCTGGCTGGAAGAGGAAGGGATACCATGTAGTATGTACAAACTATCATGGGATTTGTATGGGAAAATGAGAAAGCAGGCATAATATACAGTTATTTCTATAAATAAATAAATTAATTTAATTTAATTAAATTAAATTAAATAAAATAAATAAATAAATAAATAAATTAAATTAAAAAATAATAAAAAAATAAATAAATAAATAAAAAAAAATTAAAATAAAAGAAAAGAAAAGAAGAAGCAAGCAAGCAAGCAAGCAAGAATGAAATACTCTATTTAGTGAACAGATGCTAAGTACTTATCAAGTTTCTTCTTAAATGATTTAATTGTGTTACTGTTAACTATTTGTGCTGGTAAAGAATTCCAAATATTCACAATTCTATTAAAGAACAAGTGCTTCCCTTTCTTTGATCTAAAATTTTTACCAATGATCTTGAAGCCATTGTTATGAGTGGTGCTTGTGAGATCGGTAGTTACATAATCGTATGTTAATATTGTCAAAGGCGCGGAAAATTTTAAATACCTCTTATTAAGTCTTGTAGCCTACATTTGGATAAATTGAATAAGTTCAGCTCCTTTAGTCATTCTTCGTAAAGCTTGTTTCGCAATCCAGGGTTCACTTTAGTAACTTTTCTTTGTATTCTCTCCAGCTTATCAATATGGTGACCAGAACTGAATACAATATTCTAGGTGAGGGTGTACAAGTGCATTAAATAGTGTAAGGATAACTTTTTCAGATTTGTACTCAAAAGTTTTTGTGATTAAGCTGACCAGTTTGTTAGCTTTCTTAGCAACGTCTGAACAATGTTTATCTGGTTTAAGGTCATTACTAATAGTAACCCCTAAGTCTTTTTCATGGGTAACCTTGGAAAATTCGGAGCCATTCATTGCATATTTTGTGAAATTGTTATTGTTACCGATATGCAAAACTTTACATTTATCAATATTAAATTTAATTTGCCACTTTTCTTTTTATATCAGTATGGTAGATGTGATTAGAGCAAGAGGATAACTCCCAATAAAATGGGAGGACAGACTGTTAGTGTACATGAGAAAAAGGCAGAAAAGAAAAACGAAACGATTAGAGCATGCAAGGACAAGAATAAATGAATGAATACTTTTATGTTGTGGCCATCCCCTGGGGCGAGTTCTGATGAATGTGAATCAGGTATAGATAGATACATAGACAACCCTCTTCCATATGGCAATAAACCATTCTTTTTCACTAAGGCATTGTATGTTGCTCTCCACCACATAGGAACACAAAGGAAGAACAAACAGCGGCAAACCTGTTGGCCCTTACGAGGCTGTATTTGATAAACTACACTACAAATTCATTCAGATAAACTTTATTGAATTTTGCTACAACAGCAGATCACATTAGTCAAAGTATTTGAAAGCTATTACTTGTAATTTTCATGACATTGAATGGTATAGAATTTCAGGCATTAACGAAGAGGAGTAGTTTAGCTTTTGTTGAAAATCTTTTACCAATTATCTTGAAACAGATTATTTTATTTGATTGACTGTAAAGTAATTCTTTGAACGTTTAAACACCTACATTTATATGTATTCTTAGTAGCTGCTGCAAATTCCATATTTTTTCTTTATCTTTAGATTCCTCTGGAATTTTTGAAGCAGTTGATAACCAAAATCAAGTCTGCTGCATGTTTCCATAGCAATCCATTCATAATGCCTCAAGCACTATTATATAACTTAGGCAAGTCATCATCAATCCATGATGTATGCAAACATTGACTACAAATTAATGTGTTTTTGTGTCTTACAATAGTTCTTGATGATGGTGGTGTGCCAGCATTAGTATATATCAAAGATAACAGAAATTAACATAAAGCAATGATATATATAATTTCCCATCTGTATGTATTGACCAACTTTCAAGTTTATTTAAATTATTCTTATTTACATGTACAGGAAACTGACCAAAGCCTATAAAAATCTTAAAAACTCAAAACAGAAAGTGATTTCAATCACTTTCTGTTGAGGTTTTTTTAAGATGGTGATTTCATTGTCATTATCAAACTTGTTCATGTTTGGACAGTACTAATGGGTTTGCTGCAGACAACACCTTTTCAACCAGTCGTGTTGGGATTTATTGTGAAATACTAGCTTTGCACAGTTCATTTATTGAGAATAATGAAGGTGATGATCAATACTGAAAAATTAATGCATCTTTGTGAAAATTTTTAATCATATTGCAATTCTTGATATTGATTGAATTGAAAGAAAAAAAATCCAAAATTAAGGTGTCCCTATTGCAGTGTAGCATTGCATTACCTACAAAATATGGTGCATGCCTGGTCTCACCATGAGTATCAAAGTGGTCACTGCAGAAACTGGTTGGGTTTGTGTCAAGATTTTTGTTCTTTTTCAGAGATCTCCTGCAGTTGTTTGTGACAGCTGAACTAATCAAGTGGTCTGGTCTGTGTGAAGTTTATGAGAAGGAGTTAAGGTCAGATGCTACAAGCGTTTTCCCGAACAATGAAGAAGGCAACAACCGATGGACCAAATTGAAGGACCGGGTGGTGGAACACGTAAGTAGAGAGATTATACTATTCCTGTATATTGCCATGTAATCTATATACTTGGCTGATATCACTCTTAAATTATTGCTGAGATAAGGCATCTACATAGGAATTGGAGGGAAATTATTCTCTCTCCCCATCTATGTCTCATAATAGGAAGTAATACAGAGAAGGGGCTCTCCAGCTCTATTGCCAAGTCCCTTTTAGTTGCTTTTTGCCACATACAGGGAATAAGGTGGCAGTGTTCTAACTACCTACCTACTGATGAGACCAGACTGGGTTCCTCTACCACAGGGGTAATAGGCTAATTAAGAGTACAATATATTAGTATGACAATTGAAGCCTAAATTACTCCATAGGGTATAAACAAGATAACTGGAGCCATTATAAATCACATGAGTGAGTTTCACACACTGCAGAACCAATTAAGCATGAAACCTGGTGTACCACTCTATTTTTTCCTACTCGAAAAAAAAAGCATTTTTCTCCCAAAGACAATGACTTTTTTTTTTTTTAGCTAGTAGGTACAGTGACACATTATGTAATTAAATGTATTTCCTGTATTTGTGATAAGTAAATCATTGTTCCATTTATTTAAGTATAGAAGTTTGTTGTTGTACAGTTGTAGCAGTGATCTGCAGACTAAGAAAATTAATGCAGCAAATTTTGGGAGAGAGAGATCCACTGAAATGTAAGATCATGTCATATAAACTGCTGAATCTAGTACTTTTACTCTGCAGAACATCAGGATGATGGCTAAGTATTACACCAAGATTCACTTGAAGAGGATGGCAGAACTGTTGGACCTCTCAATTAAAGTGAGTATATCATCATTATAGTGGTTTCTTATAGTTAAGTATTTTTATTTGAAAATTTTTACTATCTTCTCTGTTTAAAGTATGGCAGTAATGGAAAAGCAAGAAAATCTAATTTTGTAAGTAAATTACTCACCATTTGTGAGTAATTTTGTTCATCTGTAGCAATGCCTTTAATCCTTTAACTACAATAGTGGAGTTTCTGTGGTTTTTAGTGAGGCATTCTGTACTGTGGGATTTGAGACAAAAGTTGGTTGGTTGAATCAGTGTTTATTGGACTTCCTAACACTGGCCACTGCCTGCCTCAATTGAGCTTGGCACAGTTGCCAGCTCTCAACTACCTGGACTATTTATGCCCTGACCATCTGAACTAAACCAAACAAACAGTTACCATTCCAAGTGAACAAAACAAAAGATAGAGGCACTACTGGTTAATGGAGTCACCCAGCCATCTCAAGCAGGACTTGGGCCTCTACAGTCGTCTTCTCCTTTGGGGGCAGGGACGACTGGGTAGGGTGTGTGTGATGCTGGTGTTTGCCCAGGGTTTGGAGGGTCAGCTTGTGGCATGGCCTCCTTCAGGTGACCGCAGATGCTGAGTGATACGTGGCCACTGCCGTCTATCTTTACTGCGTCCTGGCAGTGCAGTGGACCGCGACAACAGTGCTCCATGCCTTGGGACTGAACCCAAATGCTCCTGGTTGTAAGCGGCGGTGCTGGCCCTCTAGTTGTTGCTGCACTTCCTCCTGGGGTTGTGCCATCTGGACTTCCCTCTTGTCCAGGGTGTTCTGCTGGGCAGGGGGAATGCCATCTTGCATATGTTTGCCTGTTGTCATCTGTGCTGGTGACTGGAAGGGAGGGTTCAAGTTTTGGAGGGCAAGAGACACCTTGTGTAGTCCAGGCCACTAGTCTCCATACGTCTTGGGGAGTTGACTGTGGTGTAAACATCCTGTGGGGGACATCCTGGAGGTGTAACTCTCTCTCATGCTCTCTCTAGTAATTCTGACCAGCAATCCAAAAAATATCTAAAGTTTAGTTTTTTTTTTCTTCTTACTTTTACATTTGAAGGTGACACCTGCTCTATTTCAGGAGAGCGAGGAATTCTTGTGTCAGCTGGTGGTGTCAGGAACTGTGGTGGCTCGCATGGACAGGCTGGAGGGAGTGGTGAACTTCGGCACCACCCCCGAGCACTCACAGCTTCTTAATAGCTGGTCAGAGTCTCTCCACCACCTCATGGCACTGGTGAACAAGACAACACATCTTATCAACAAGGAGGAAATGGTACATAAACATTTGTTGCAAGTCAAAGAATAACTCTCTACTCTTTATAAGTTTTCCTTAGAATTTTTTTTTTAATGTTATGTAATATCCTATTTTTAGTACATAGGTATATATTGGGAAAGCCTTTGTGTTATTACCATCCCTTATTTGGTCAGGGTGACTCGAAGATAACAATGTACATTAATCCTAATGATGCAATTGTTGAAGGAAATATTTTTAATGTAGCAAGAATGCTGTGTAACAACATCTATAAAAGTATTCTGTTTTGTAATTAAAAATTTCACAATTAATTATGTTTTAATCCAAACCTCACCTCACAAGGGTCAAGTGTAATTGCAATGTAGACTAGTTGTGAATTAGAAGTAGTGGGAGGGGTGATGGGGAAGATGTTAGAGGAACAGGAGGAGGGGGTATAGGAATGAAAGGCAAGCAACAGCGCAAGATATACTATCTAAAGATTGGAAACTGGCAAAGATAGATAGATATAAGAAAATTTTACTGAGAAAAAATATGACAGGAAGAAAGAGCCAAATTTAATGTATGGATCAAAGAAGTCAAGGAAAAAAACCAGAGGAGAAACAGAAATTCTATTGGAGAGTTTTATACCTAAAAGTGAAAAATTGGTACATACAAGAGAAAGAGCAGCTCAAAGGAAAAAGAATGGTTTGTATCATACACAAATATAAATGGGCTATAATAGTGTCAACATTATCAGAAATAAATGATTACCTGAGAACCAAGAAACCAGACATGTTTAGTTTAGTAGAAACAAAACTTAATGATTCTGAGGATGTGCCAGTTGGGGAGGGACAATACAATGTATGGAGGAGAAACAGAAATAAAAAAAAAGTGAGGCGGAGTAATGGTGTTAACAAGGAAGGATGTGATAATGGGGAAGGTGGAAAAAGGAGAAGGTATGGCAGAGGTGTTGAAGGTAAAGTTGGTAATGAAAAATGGAAGAAAAAGAGACTTAGTAGTCGTCTACATTCCACCCAAGACCAATGCCTGGGGGAGAGAAGAGTATGGAAACATGGTGAAAGACACATACAATTGTTTAAGAGAATATGATAGAAAACAATGACAACATAATTATGATGGGAGATTTCAACTGCAAAGAAGTTTGCTGGGAAGAATGGTATACTGGAGAAGAATCATGGGTTGGTATATTGTTGGATTTGGTAATGAATAACATTATGACTCAATGGATTAAAGAGAACACAAGATTTAGAGGTAATGAAGAACCATCAAGACTAGATCTACAATTGACAAAGGAACTGGAAGTAATTAGAAAACTAAATCACCAGTCCGCTTCAGTGGTGTAGTGGTTAGCACGTCTAACTACGAATCCGCTGGCTTGAGTTCAATCCTGGATGAGGACAGTCGGCGCACAGCTCACCCAGTTGTTCCTCCTCCCAAACGGGTTAGTAGATAAATGGGTAATTAGGTAAACCTGGGGAAGATAAACTGTGGAAAGTTGGATGTCACAGTGGCCTTGTGTCCTGGCATAATGGATTAATTTCCACCACAGACTCAAAGGCCAATGTGACGGGAGATGAGCACCCGCTGCTACGTGCAACTATAGCTTGTGCCCTCACTTTACCTGTGCTGTGAATTAGCAAGATTGGAAAGAGAAAAAACATGGAACAAGTGGAGGAATATGGGAGTAATACAAAACAACTAGAAGTAAATAGTATATAAAAATCCGAAGACAAGAAGAAAGTAACTTTGAGAGAAATATAATAGAAAAATGTAAAAACGAACCAAAATTTTCCTATAGATATATAAATAGAAAAATTAAAAGGAGAGGGAGTAGACAAGCTGAAAGTAGAAGGCACAGTGTACGAAGATGCATTACAACAGGCTGAGGTGATGAATAAGTGCTTTCAGACAGTATTTAAAAGAGAAAGTGAATTTAGAATGAATAATATTATAGCAACAGAACATTTAATGGAAAACATAAAAGTAGACCTAAAAAGTAAAACAACTGATGGAAAGCCAAGATGTAAGAAAAGCGCCGGGTCCAGATGGAGTGTCAAATTGTATAATGAAAGATTGTAGTAACCAGCTAGCAGGAAAGTTACATAGTATAATTGAGAGTTCACTAAAGGAGAGCAGAGTACTGCTAGATTGGAAAAGAACAAATATTGTGCCAATTCACAAAGGAGGAAATAAAGAAGAACCATTATATTACAGATCAGTATCATTAACAAGCGTTGTGGCAAAAATTTGTGAAAAAATAGTGAAGGACAGATGGTTGAAGTTTTTGGAAGAGACAAACACACTCTCAGGTGGTCAGTTTGGATTTATAACAAACTTACTAATCTTTTACTCAAGTAATTGATGTGACACAGGAAAGAGAAGGGAGGGTTGATTGCATCTACCTGGACCTCAAGAAGGCTTTTTGACAAGGTACCTCACAAGAGACTGCTCTGGAAACTAGAAAATGTAGGAGGATGAAATGGAATTGGATTGAAGACTTTTTGAACAAGAGAAATGAGAACAGTAATAAAAGATCACTAGTCAGAATGGTGCAGTGTAAAAAGTGGAGTTCCTCAAGGATCAGTATTGGCCCGTGATGATGTAGTAGAATGAGACAAAGAGGAAAGTATTTGATGGGAAATGAATGGATAAACAAAACAAATGTTGAAAAAGATTTGAGAGTATGGATTACAGATAATTTGTCACCAGAGAAACATATTAATAAAATCACAGGAGATACTTATCAGCTGCTGAGAAATATAAGAATGACTTTCAAATATCTGGGTGAAGAAATGATTAACAAATTGATAACATCATTGATTCAACCAAAGTTAGAATATGCGGCAGTGATTTGGTCACTACATAAAAAGAAGGATATAAAGAAGCTTGAGAGACTACAAAGATCAGCTACAAAAATGGTTCCAAGCCTGAGAAATTTACCATATGAAGAAAGATTTTCTAGGCTGAAACTACCAACTCTTGAGAAAAGAAGAAAAAGGGAAGACTTTATAACAGTGTATAGAGCCTCAAAAAGTCTGGAAAAAATTGATAGAGATGATCTGTTTGTGGGGGACGACAGAACAACAAGAGGACACGAGAAGAAACTGAAAAGGACTACATGCAAGAGAGGCATAAAAAAATACAGCTTCCCATATATAAGCATAGAAACCTGGAATAAACTTGATGCAGAAGTAATCAATGCAAGAAATATTCATGACTTCAAAAGCAAACTGGGTAATAGATTTGGAGAGGGGACAGTACAAGCATAGCTCTTTTCCTGTATATTACAACTAGGTAAATACACACACATGACTGAAGGCCAACATCTTAAGATGTATGAAAGAATTTTGAAAGATAGACTAATGAGGACAGTGATCAAAGGTCAATTATCAGGATGAACAAAAGTAACTAGCAGAGTACCTGAGGGATCAGTGTTGGCCGTGATAATGTTTCTAATATACATTAATGAAGTAGTGGAAGAAGTGAACAGTTACACCAACCTGTTTGCAACGACGCAAAAATAATGAGAAAAATAAAGGTGGAGGAAGGCTGTAGAAAACTGCAAGAGGACATTGATAAGATTTACAACTGGAGCAAGAAGTGGGAAATGAAATTCAACGTCAAGAAGTGCAGTCTTAGAAATGGGAAATAGCAATACGAGACCAAGTTGGAACTATGAAATGGGGAATGACACAATAGAAAAAATGGAGGAAGAGAAAGACCCGAGTCATAATCAAAACAACCCGTCTCCAGAGAAACATATAAGCATACATAATGCAGTACAGTGCTCCCTCCAATTTTGCATGAAATTAGTCCACATTGCAGGCTGCAAAATGCAACTTCGCAAAATTGGATTAATTAACCTTATGGTGATTTTATTCTTATCTTTACCCTTGTTTGTACACAAATACATGTAATTATACATCCTACAATAAAGAAAAATATAGAAAAACATAAACATTATCGTCATCCATAAGAAAATCAATTTAAATGACCATTTTACTGTACCTGGGCATGCGGAGATGGAGATTAGTCTCAGTCACAAAATTGGCGTATTGCAAAATTGGAGGGAGCACTGTATATGTTTATAAGTTTTTGTGTAGTTAGTTGGCTATTGTATTCATATCTGGATTTCATGTTCTCTTAGTTATGATTACTTCATGTTGAGTGTTGATTGATCATAATTTTGGTAAAATATGCTTTAATAGAATGTTATTTGAAAGAATCTGATGCCAAACAACATCTTTTATTTTTTTATTATTTTTTTTTTTAATCTTTTTACCCATGGCGCCGGTAGACTTCACCATACAATAAAACCCTTATAACTCAGCATGATAGAGTCTCTTGCCTTATCGAGTTATGCAAATGCCCTCCTGATATGGGTAAAAATTCAAAAGCAAAGAGATACAGTCATAACTCGGCAATGTGCCGAGATATAAAGATCTGTGCCTATTGTCTTTGCCTTACTGAGTTATATAAGATTCTGAATTACACAATATGCCGAGTTATAAGAGTTTTACTGTACTTTATTTCTACAAACAATGGATTGCATATAAAAGCTGAATTGTAATTGTTTTAATACTAACTATTTCTTCTCTCTAAGAAAGGAAATAATACCTATCGTTATTAGATACTTTATCTCTTTTATTGAAAAAAGTATTGAAAATCAAACAGCGTAAATGTAATAATAATTGCTAGTTCATGTAGATACTACTATGTAGCAGGTAATTCTAAATTACATTTATATTACATATTCCTGATAAACAAAATACTTCAAGTTACTTATTCTAGTGTATAAATTGAGATGTAGTGTTTTACTATTCATATATTTCTAAAATAATAGTTGTACTTGCACAAAAATAGACCAACCTGGCATATTACAACCATCTCACTCTCCAATACTTTGATATCTACCAAGTATCTCATCCCAATGTCATCCCACTTTATAAAAAAGTCTTCTTCTACACCCACATCATCATCATTACTTGTACTTGCTCTCCTTTTCTTTTCATTCTCTCCCACTATCGAGGATACCAAGCCACCTCAAGGTATAAACAGTTACCAATTGGAAGGGCCACCAGGTTGACAGAGCCATCTTTTTAAGGATGACAGCTTCCTTAGATGATTAAAAGAAATGTAAATAACAAAAAAAACATTGAGGTCTTCCTATGAATAAGTTTACAAATTTCATAATACATCATGACTGACAAAAACTTAAAACTTCTCAACCCCTTCATGTCTCAGCAACCATTTTTTTACCATCTGCAGCTTTCCACCGTGGTACAAACCCATGCCAACAGAACGCACAACTCTGTGGCACGGGACAATGATGCCAACAGGATTGTTGCGCATTGCTGACCCAACAGCTCTCACAGCTCCTGTTGGATGGGACAAACTGCAAATACTACACTACATCTTTACAACTACACACTACTTATGCTCAGCACTTACAAATTCTAAGCATTTATTAATAAAACAAACTGCGGTTTCAGTACATAAATATTTGGAGAAGAATGAAATTTTTTTTTACCATGCTTAAATTGCACTTACAATTATCAATCTAGTCAAAATTTTAAACCCCGATTTAATAATCAAAACTCATAACAATGTTTCACTCTAAATAAGGAGCACGTACCATGCAGCACACAGCTTCCCTCATTTAACTCACTTTAATCCTTATTCTTACTGAGTGATCCTCCTTGCAACCACATCTCACATACGAACAATTTGACGAATGTTCTAGTCACATCTTTATGGCAACTCCTTGGTCTTCTCCACCCAGGGTGTCATAGCTATTAGGACAACATTCTAAGTCTTGGTCCTAGTTAAAGTTGGGTGGTGGGGGGGAATAGCGATTAGGACTTTGTCTCGGGCGCACATCAAAACATTCAACAGTACCTCAGCGTCGCCCAAGATCTTTCTGTAAAAAAGAGTCATTCTGCATGATATTGATGATGCAGAACTAATCAAGTGTTACCACTTGGACCAGGAGGGAATTCTGTTTGTAACAGATTTGATGTGAGATGCATTATCAAGTCCCACTGCTAGGAATAAGACGGTCTCTCCAAAGTCGAAAGTCATCACAACTCTTCGCTACCTTGCCACAGGTAAAATGCAGCCATGCAGCAGTGATGACTTGGGCCTGTCACAGCAAACCATCAGCAGGATGATAAAGGAGACTGTATATGCCCTTTCAAGTGTTGACGTGCTGTAACGCTTCATCAAGTTTCCTTGCACCACAGAGGGAACTGTGGCCAAGCAGTGGGACTTCATGCAAATCGGCGGCATGAATGGAGTGATTGGGGTCGGGTCATTGACGGTACTCACATACAAATTACTGCCCCAAAGGAGTACCAAGCCGAATACGTCAACAGGAAAGGGCACCACACCATCAATGTTCAAGTTGTGTTTGACCAAAACTACAAGTTCATTGATGTTGTTGCACAGTGGGCATGATCAGTACATGATGCACAGATTCTGCGTGAGAGTCCACTGTTCACTCTATTTGAGGGTGGTCATGTTCCTCCTGGATGCCATCTACTGGGGGATAGTGACTACCCCGGTCAGAGATGGCTATTGATTCCATACCAACATCCTCTGCCAGGCCCTCAAACCAACTACAACAGGTAAGCATTGTACAAGAAACAGTAAATTTATAAATCCTGACATTCCATTTTATTTTGTAGTGAGTAAATAATTTCCGAACAAAATGTCATAAAAGAAAAGTATCTGAAAATATTTCAAAATTGCTATTCCAACACTTAAAATATTAAAATTCGCAGGATGTCAGGACCTATAATAATACCCAAGAAACTGCATACTGTCCTGTACATGTTGAAATATCAATTGTACAGAAAAAGCTCGGTAGTGTACCAATAATAATGGAGATGATAGGCCCATCCATTGATTTATTGGAAACAAAAACCATAGACTAACAATACAATTAAGAACCCAAATATTGCAAATGTGATAGTGAGTTTTAGTGTACCTCAGTAGCAGTACCATTTCTAGTTCATTGTGAATTGTAACAAAGACACATCAACACCATTAGATAAGCAGGTGAAGCTAACTTGAGTTAGGTTGGCAGATAATGTTGAGTTAGTGTTAGATGTTATGCTAAGAAGATGACACAGATTTTGTAGTTTGCCTGCTGAATGATGCAGTACAGTCGGCCCCCCAAGGGTGCGGGCAATACTGGTGCGGCACTTATATTCAAAGGGTGCGGTGACGGAACTGTACGCTTTTGTCGAGCAGCCATGTTGTGATGACGTCAAATATATATATATATATATATATATATATATATATATATATATATATATATATATATATATATATATATATATATATATATGTATATATATATATATATATATATATATATATATATATATATATATATATATATATATATATATATGTATATATATATATTTATATCTCTCTCTCTCCACCATTTGTCTTTCTCTCCCTCCTTCCATCTCCTTTAAAGAACTCAACATCCTAAAGCTTCATATGTGAATTCTTCTGCCTCCTCCTCCTCCTCTTCTTCTTCTTGTGACCTGTTATGGTTTGTATTGCTTTGTAGGTCCCGTTTACCTTGGTGTTACGGTTCCTCTATCCTTCCATAGACATGAAGAGGAAGAAAGTGCAACACAAAGGGAGATTTTCACCGATGTTACTAGTCCTTTCTTTTCAATTATGCTGATTTTCTTTGCATTCTTCTCACGCCTGTATAAGATGTGGGAAATATGCAAAGAAATTCAGCATTTGTCGAGCAGCCATGTTGTGATGATGTCATCTCTCTATCTCTCTCTCTCTCTCTCAGATGTGGGATTCCTCCTCCTCCTCCATCCTAGATACTGTAATGGCTTCTGCCAGTACAGTATCTATCTATTATCTATCATATTTAATCACATGCGTATATGTACTGTATATTCTTTCATTATATCATGTATTTTGGGGGTTATTGGGCGAAAAAAGGGTAAGTTTTAAGAGTCCCGGACTACATTAGTGAATTTCCCATAGATTATTAACTTCCAAGGGTGCGTTTTTCCAAGGGTGCGCAAGGGTTCGGACTACATTAAGTACACCCTTGGGGGGCCGACTGTATTACTTACTCTTGGTGAATAGTGTAGTTTTAAAACTGCATAAAGTCTTTTTTATTAATCAATAGAAGTTAAGGTAGGAAGATTATGCATTCTTGGCAAAGCTACCAAGCTGAATGGTGCAGTAATGCCATGAAAACAGCACATATCCACAGTTATTCACAATTGACCTTCTGGAAGAGGCACTAGGCCTGTGGCTCCAGCTCATCTTCCTGGTCTTGACTGGCTCTGTGTGTAAGTTATCCACCTCCTAAATTATAATAATCAGTATAATAGCATTGGCAAAATGCACATTACATGACTGTACTGCACTTGAAAAGTACATTTGCCTCAAGTACAAGTACATTCACTTTAATACAAGTACAAGTACTCAGGATTTTGTATTCAAGTACAAGTACTTGTACATGCACCTAAGCCTGAATTGCACATTGGGAAAAAAAACTAATGGAAATGATAAGGTTCAGTATAAGTATATTCTTACTTGTGGCATTACAGTCGCAGTTGTGCGTTGATATATTGGCATTCAAAGTGACTTGCACCACCTGTCATTTCTTCTGGCAGTCCTTCAAAGACCGACCACGGGGGAAGGCATCAATGAGCTGCCGCACAATTTCCATCCATGTGTCTGTCTTTGCCTTGGCTGTACAGCCAGGGACAGAGAAGTCGGCCCTAAGGATATCCTTCTCACCGTACAGTTGAACAAGAGGAAGGCTTCATCCTTGCCCCTGTTCTCCCTTCGCTTCTGTGGGTCCATTATTGTCTTGTTGGGATTTTGATGGGGCTGTGCAGGCTGTGGTGCCACAGTCTGCACAGCCTCAAAAGTGCAGGTAGCAGCAGATGAGGAAGTGATTAGGTCCATTAGTTGATTTGAATTGAGTGTATCCATGTTTTTGTTTATTTTGGCCCTTTGAACAGAGCGGAGTGTTTCATCGACAATAAAAACATATCCTCATATATGTATTTATTCATTTTAGTCTTAACCAGTCACCTTAAAATACTCAGTTATTTTCACACTTTTTAAAAAGTTTTAGTGGTTCAATTTCATGTCATCCAAACCAAATGCTTGCTATATGTAGCGCTATTTTGACATGTTCCTGGCTGTTTGAGGCATTCTCTCAGACAAAGTATGAAGCTCCGTGCCCTAAGTAGGACACCATCAGAGATTGTCCTAGCATTGTAAGGCACACTCTTGGGATCAAATCCTAATTCTTTATAAGTATGGGCCCAGGTTTCTGATCCATATGTTAGAACTGATAGAATACACTGATTATATACCTTTCTCTTCAGCGATAGTTGTAGAGATTACTTTTCACAACATTGTGTTGTCTACCAAAAGCACTCAGGTGAGGTGGTGGTGCAGTGGTCAGCGTTCGGGCATGGGAGCCTAGGGTCCTAGGTTCGAATCCCCGATATTCGCTGACCACTTTTCAATATTTGATATCACCGCTGAGTGGCCAAAGACTACCCAAATTGCTGCCATAGTGTCCTCAGACATATTACAACGTTAATATGCATCTGAGGCTGTAGCAGTAATAAGTCTCACATGTTCTCAACATATTCAAGAGAGAACTTAATCATTCGAGGCGTCATTATAAAAATTCTAAACCTATGCCAAATAACAGGCGAGGCAAGTCCATCCGTGCCTCCATATGCCTACTGGCACCAACAGGTAATGATATAGAAGAAAACTCCATCCCATCCCTATTCTTCTTTTGATTTCTTTTTCATGATCAAGAAATGCACCAATTTTTTGTTCCAAGTAAATCCTGGACACATTCTATTACTCCGTCATCTGCTTTAATTTCATGGTCTGGTATGTAATTATTGAACATCACCTTAGTTTTCTTCATATTCATCTTTAAACTCACTTTCTGGCTTTCTATGTACAACTACAAAATCATCTGCTGTAGTTCATCTGTTGATTCACTCATTAAAACAATATCATCAGCAAACCTGAGATTATTTAGATATTCTCCATTTATCTGAATTCCTGTCTCTTTCCAATCCAAGTCTTTAAAACTTTTTTCTAAAACTGCCATGAACAGTATAGGAAACAGCCAAACATTACTACTATACAACTTTCTGTAAAATTCCTCTGCTACCTTGATCACCTTATCTCTATTAAGGGAACCTACCGAGTTGAAAATCCAAAAAATATTGAAAAATGCAAAAATCATCTCATGGCATCCTTAGACTTTACAATACGCACATGATAATTTATCATCCACATTTAAATACTGTTTAAATTGTCATTTAAATGCCCCCGCTCACACTCAGTCAAGGTCATTGTAGGCGGGAGATGGTTGTAGAAAAATATTCATTAAAAAACTCTTCCATCCAGTTCTTTAATGTTCCTTTTAATCCTCCAATGTGTTCCAACTTCCATAGTAATCTCCTGTGCGGAACCTTATTGAATGCCTTTTATAAGTGTGTGTGTGTGTGTGTGTGTGTGTGTGTGTGTGTGTGTGTGTGTGTGTGTGTGTGTGTGTGTGTGTGTGTGTGTGTGTGTGTGTGTGTGTGTGTGTATATTTTACCGTTGTATTTACCTAGTTGTGGTTTACGGGAGGGGAGTAATCTCATGGTATCCCGTCTCTGTATCCTTTATCTAGTTTCTTCTTAAAAGTATGCACAGTCCCAGCCTTCACAACTTCCTCGCCCAGTTTGTTCCATTTATCTACAACTCTATGAGGAAAACTATATTTCTTGATGTCCCTTTTACAGTTTTCCTTTTTCAACTTTAAACCATGTCCTCTTGTATTCCGTGTATCCTAGGGTAAAAAGTCTTCCCTATCCATGTCCTCCATACCATTTGCCATTCTATAGACATTTATCAAATCACCTCTTTCCCTTCTCTCCTCGAGTGTAGTGATTTCTAATCTTTTCAGTCTCTCTTTATAGGTCAAAGTACTCATCTCGGGAACCATCTTCGTAACTGCTCTCTGAACTCTTTCTAACCTTGCAATATTTTTCTTTTTATGGGGAGACCACACGACTGCCGCATATTCCAACCTCGGTCGTACCACAGAAGTCAAAATCTTCTTTATCATCCTTTCATCCAGATACGAAAAGGCCACTCTCATCCTTTTTAATAAATTCATCATCCCACCAGCAATTTTGTCAATATGTTTGTCTGGAGTCAAGTCCTCTGTAACAGTCACTCCCAAATCCACTTCTTCTTTTGATTTCTCCAACCTGACACCATTTATCTCATAATCATATCGCACTCTCTTTTGGCTCTTACCAAACTCCATCACCTTGCATTTACTCAAGTTAAATTCCATTTGCCATGATTTACTCCAACTATTGATCTTATTTAAGTCATTTTGTAGCATCATACAGTCATTTACATTTTCAACTTTCCTCATTAATTTTGCATCATCCGCAAACAGGTTTATGTAACTGTCAACTTCATCACTCAAGTCATTAACGTAAATCACAAACATTAATGGTCCCAACACAGATTCCTGTGGGACACCACTGGTTACCTTGAGCCAAGATGAACACTGGTCACGTATTACTGTTCTCATTTCTCTATCATGAAGATAATCCTCCATCCACTCCAGTAGTTTTCCTCCAATTCCTCTGTACTTTTCAATTTTCCATATTAATCTTCGATGCGGTACTTTATCAAAAGCCTTCTTTAAATCCAGGTATACACCGTCCACCCATCCATCCCTTTCTTGAATAACATCAATCACTTTGATGGCGTGTGCGTGTGTGTGTGTGCGTGGGTGGGTGGGTGGGGTTGTGTGTGTGTGTGTGCGTGTGCGTGCGTGCGTGTGTGTGTGTGTGTGTGTGTGTGTACACATCACAAATTAAGTTTGTAAGCCAGGGGAAGCAACATAAAAGTTTCATAATTCACAGAAGTTCCTTCCTTCACATATTTTTTCAGTACTTGCCTTCCCACCAGAGGTAACATTGCACTCCACACACAAAAAGTCTTCAACATAAAGATACAGAAATGCTATGGAAAGTTTAGATGTATATAAACATTTAAGACTTACTTTTGAATTAATATTCTTGTGATATTAGTGAACTGGTATATTTTTATTTAAATGAAAAGAAGACAAGATGGCTACATTAAAATAGTAAGCATACAGTTACATTGCTATACATATAAACAGGTAGCATGACTTCCAATCCCCAACTTAACAGTACAGTGAAATTGGTTGACATTGCAGACCGCGAAATTGGATTAATTAACCTTATGGTGATTTTAGTCATATTTTTGCCCTTGTTTGTATACAAATACATGTAATTATACATCCTACAATAAAGAAAAATACAGAAAAACATAAACATTATCCATTAGAAAAAAATTTAAATGACCATTTTACTGTACCTGGGCTTGCAGAGATGGAGATTGGTCTCAATCGCAAAATTGGAGAGAGCACTGTACTCTCATGTACATTTACTTACGAACAAATGCTTATGCTTCTAAGGATTAAGAAAGATCTTACCTGGATTATCAAGTTTAGCTGCAAGTGCACCATAGGTAATCACTTCTCCAGGACCTACAGTGTCAGCAAGGGTTTGCCAGACACGCGCACGGAAACCTGCAGTGAAGGGGAGTGAATGGGTAATTTAGTATTAACTTAAAGAACTAAAACACTTAATATTAACACACAAAAAATGCCATGGAAATGTTCTTGGTTAAAGTAACTAGAGATCAGCAGTAGTCCCTCGTGTAGCAATATTCAGGGAGTAACTAAGTAATCCTTGACCCCTGGAGAGATCAAAACAATTTACAGAAGAGAAAGTGATGACGGCCTCAAGATGCACAAGTGTGTTAATATACTCTTGGAGTGAATTTCCGTTTTATCTGAGTCTCAGAATTGAATTGTTGAGTGAAGCTCTGAGAAAAGGGAGTAAAGTGAAGCTTTGCAACATTCTGGGGAGCAATAATTAACTAGTTACATACCTAACAACTTAACAGTACCAAGATAAAGCTATATTTACAATATTATAGATAATCTTAACAATACAGTGGTTGTGATTTCTTTGTTGTGTCCAAATATTGTATTGGAAAGTAATCAAATGGCATTGAATTTTGAGGTTTGTGATATGATGTTTGTAAGTCATTGATGGATTATATGTTACGCCAACCATTTTAGGTGTATGTGTGTGTGGTATGGTGGTGGTTTTTATGGTGAGGTGTGGGATGTAGTGGTGTTCAGCTGACCAGTTGGTGAGGAGAGTGACTGTGGATTTGGTTGGTGTTATTTCAAGTCTGTTTAAGGCGAAGCAGGTGTGAAGGATGTCGAGGTAATGTTGAAGAATACAAGTAGCTGTGTCTGCATTTTGAGGACTACATGTAATTGTTAAATCGTCTGTGTAAGAAGCTATGTATATTTGGGGTGTGTGTGTGGGTATGTCATGCATGTATAATATAAGGAGAGTAGGACACATTTGTGAAGTTTCTGATGTTTGATGTTTGGTCAGCAAATGACACATGGCTATCTCTGCCTGCCAAGCCATCTTTTTGTGCTCTTGTGCTATATATCTTATTTGTGAGGTTGTAGCTGGGGATGGCATTAAAGGCTTTACTAATGTCTAGTATTACGAGAAGTGTCCTATGTGAAGGTTTAACTGAGGTGATGCCATTAAAAATTTTGTGTGAAGTCTGTCAAAAGAATGTTGGTTGAGTGTAGTGTTCTGAAACCATGTTGTGAGGGTGGTAAGGGAGTCTGTGGTGTGACCTGGTTTATGATGTGACATTCTGTGACTTTAGGAGTGCAGAGTAGTGTGAGGAAGGTAATGTGATGAAGGTAGTGTGGGGTGTTTGTTGGATTTGGGGATGGTGATGATGGTCCTGTCTTCCAGATGTTGGGTATTGTGTTGTCAGTGACTGCAGTTAGCTATGCTGGTAAGTGGCTGAATACTACGTATGTGGTCCACAGTGTATAGGGTGCATGTTATTTATGTTTTCTGGGTCACAGGCAGGTAAGTATTTTGAGGCTGTGGATGATGTGACTCGTCTAGCAGTTTGTGAATGGTGCAAAGTTTGACTTGTCAATCGTTAGTGTGTGGGTTGAGGTGGGTGAAATGAGATAAGTGTTTGCTTATTATTAGTTTGAGGATATGGCATCTGTTGTGGTAAGCATGGCATGTGATTGTGTGGTGTTGCTGTACGGGTACCGGCCAAGGGCAAACAAAAATAGGTTAATAGAAAAAAAGAAGTCCCGTTTGTCGCCAGACCCTGTACAGAGGACAGTAGGAGAAATAGAGGCATGGGGTGGACGTCCAATTTAGTGTGAGAGGTGTCTTGACACTCCTCTTTTGAAAGAGTATAAGTCATAGGCAGGTGGAAAAACAGACAAAGGAAGAGAGTTCCAGAGTTTACCAGTGTAAGGGATGAAAGAGTGAAGATACTGGTTAACTTTTGCATTAGAAAGATTGACAGAATAGGGATGAGAAGAAGTAGAAAGTCTTGTGCAGCGAGGCCAGGTGGCGAGGGGTGGAGACATGCAGTTAGCGAGTTCAGAAGAACAGACAGCATGAAAATAGCGGTAGAAGATAGATAAAGATGCAACATTGCGTCGGTGACTTAAAGAATTAAGACAGTCAGTTCGAGGAGGAGAGTTGATGAGACGAAAAGCTTTAGACTCCACCCTGTTTAGTAAAGCTGTGTGAGTTGAACCCCCCCACACATGAGAGCCATACTCTATACATGGGCGGATAAGACCCCTGTACAGTTGCCTCAAAGAGTTCCAATACCCCCTGTGTTAGCTCCTGTCACGATGTGGCAACATCGCAGTAGTAGCGATACTATCTATGAGTGAACGGCCATTGGTCTTGTTGGAACGGAAGTAAGTGTTGGGTATTTATTCCGGACGCCATAGTGGCTGTTTATATTATGTATATAGGGGAGTGATTATAATATGACCAGAAACAACATTTATTTGGCTCATACCAATACGAATATAAATGCAGCCAAAATGACAAAAGATATATTAAAAGTTGTCGCAGTTATAGTTATCATGCATCAGCTACCCTAACTATACCTTTACCAGTGAAACGTTTGGTATGTGTGATGAATCTCGGTGTAGGAACATGAGAGATGTGATATGAGAAAAAAAGATACACACACACACACAGAGAGAGAGAGAGAGAGAGAGAGAGAGAGAGAGAGAGAGAGAGAGAGAGAGAGAGAGAGAGAGAGAGAGAGAGAGAGAGAGAGAGAGAGAGAGAGAGAGAGATTGGGGTGGTTCTGTTGTTTCAACATGGAAACAACCATTCTACCAGTGACGTCATGTCTACGGTGTATACCAAGTCCTTGTCAGGGGTAGTCGCTGACATCCCGGTCCGTTGTAACCTGGACACCACAAGAGCCACCATGAATCAATCAGAAGAGAAAATCTTTCAGCGTGGCCAAATTATTGGCATGAGACGGGCCGGCATATCAATTGCTGATATTTCAAGAGAGCTGGCCATCACCAAGTCAACTGTGAGGCGTTGGTGCCAGAGATGGGAAGAGACGGGAAATGTAAAAGATGGATCACGACGTGGAGGACCCAGGAAGACCAGCCCTGCTGACGACAAAGCAATCCTGGAATCAGCAAATCAGTCTACATTAAAAAATGCAGTTACTATACAAAATGAGCTGCAGCTGCAAGTGTCTGCAGGAACAGTACGGAATAGACTCCACGAGGCCGGTATTCATCACAGGACGCCAGCAGTGAAGGGCAGACTAACAGATCAACATCGGGCGGCAAGACTACAGTTTGCTCAACAGCACATCGATGATGGACTGGATTACTGGGGACGAGTAATCTTTAGCGATGAAAAGACCTTCGCTTCAAACACCCATGGTCGTCTACACTGCTGGCGCAGAGACAACACCCGATACGACCGCCAGAACATCTACGAGGAGGGTAGAAGCGGCCGCGTCACCTGTAATGTGTGGGGATGGATCCACCTGCACGGCATAGGGGAGCTGACTGAGATACGAGGACGTTTCACAGCTGACCAATATATCGAGATCTTGGAGGAGGTAATGCTTCCCTCCGTACGCGACATTGCCCTTCCCTATCCTGAACGGATATTATTCATGCAGGTAAACATACTTTCTATTCCTGCTTCGTTGTTATTTGGTTAAGGTCAGTATGCATTAACCTGTGATAGTCTTGTATTGTCTGCACATAAAAGTAACAGTTTGACATGTATTTTATAAGTCATGGAATAATTTCCTATCAATCAATGAATTGATGTATTCACGTAAAAGTTTGTGGGGGTTGGTGGGCCATTATAATAAATATGTATATATTTTTGCAGGATAACTGTTCCGTCCACACTGCAAGAAGCGTCCGCACATGGTTTGATGAGCATCCCGACATCGAACTCCTGCACTGGCCAAGTAAGTCGTGTGATTTAAATCCCATAGAGAACGTATGGGGCAACCTAGTCAACTCGTGGGAGGAGGGCATGGAGCGCACTCGGGAACGCGTTCTGCAGCACGCCATGGCGGAGTGGGAAATGTTCCGGCGCAACCAACCAAGTATATATAATCATGTAGCGTCTATGCAGAGCAGATTGCATGAAGTTATTGAACATGAAGGTGGTTGGACAAAATATTAGGGATAAGGTGCTGTAGCATCATTTATTACTTTTGCTCAATATATTAGTTAATAAATAAATCTACATTAAATCCCAGGAATGCACTGTGCAAATTTATTATTCACCCTTACATTCCCTCTTTATCTTATTAAACCTTAGAGGCTTAGACACTACATATGTGCAATAATTATGAAACCACACCTGTGGTCAACATATAAAGCAGTCGCAGTAATATAAATGTAGCTGTATAATAACTAGTTTATATACGTTACAAAATGCAAGGATATTTTGACCAGTTCATAACGCTATAGCAGCTATACTGTTGGTTTTTGCAAGCGGATGTCTATATATAATATTCATTAATTAAATTACGTGTGTTAACTTTAATGGGTATTAACTGTAATATCTGATACACGTGCCAGTGGCCGAGCCAGGGGTTGTAATGTTTCACGAATGAATAGGTTGGGTGTTTAGATTAGTTACGTATGGTTTCTGGTGCTGGATTTTACGTCATGAATATAAGGCATGCCTGTTTAAACAAATGCATATATACAGACTTACTGACATAATACCGTATTTCAGAAACTGTTAGAATTTAACAAATAGCACATGGGGATCGTGCGCAGCAAGACATGCGTCACTGAGGCTTTTTTTTTTTTAACATTAAAAGAGCACTGGCTCGGGGTAAACAAAAATACGATAAAAAAAATCCCGCTTGTCGCCAGACCCTGTAAAGAGGACAGTAGGAGAGATAGGAGCAGGGGGTGGAAGTTCAGTTTAGCATTACAGTTGTCTTGACACTCCTCTTTTGAAAGAGTTAAGTCAT
The DNA here is from genome assembly GCA_029783475.1 of Metacarcinus magister. Classification (NCBI taxonomy): domain Eukaryota; kingdom Metazoa; phylum Arthropoda; class Malacostraca; order Decapoda; family Cancridae; genus Metacarcinus; species Metacarcinus magister. Next base: position 1,021,077 of record JAPQNM010000042.1, on the reverse strand, counting down.
AGACAGGTGGAAAAACAGAAAGGAAGAGAGCTCCATATTCTGATTGGGTGTATTTAACCATTTGAATCATATCTCGTCTGACACACTTAGATGCGTGTGTTTATTAAACGATATAATGTAAAGGTCAGTATCAAATATGACAAACGTAGATGACCAGACTTGTGTAACCACCAACAGCCGGTAGTAACAACGAACCGGTGGCTGATGTAGGATAACTATAACTGCGACAGCTTTTAATATATCTTTTGTCATTTTGGCTGCCTTTATATTCGTATTGGTATTCCTTATTAACAGGAGCCAAATAAATGTTTCTGGTCATATTATAATCACTCTCCTATATACATAATATAAACAGCCACTATGGCGTCTGGAATAAATACCCAACACTCACTTCCGTTCCAACAAGACCAATGGCCGTTCACTCATAGATAGTTTCGCTACTATTGTGATGTTGCCACATCGTGACAGGAGCTAACACAGGGGGTATTGGAACTCTTTGAGGCAACTGTACAGATCAAACATAAAAAGCAGCTGGGAGGGAACGAAAAATAGACACAGACGCCATAGGACACTAACTTCTTGGAAACTGATTTAGCAAGAGTAGAAATATGAAATTGCCAGTTTAGATTTTTAGTAAAGGATAGACAAAATCTGTTTAATGTGGAGGAGAGGGGCAGTTGAGTGTCATTGAAGAAGAGGGGATAGTTATCTGGAAGGTTATGTCGAGTAGATAGTTGTAGATATTGAGTTTTTGAGGCATTGAACAGAACCAGATTTGCTCTGCCCCAATCAGAAACTAGTGAAAGATCAGAAGTTAGGCGTCCTATAGCATCTCGCCTTGAATCACTGAATTCTTGTTGGGTTGGGTGTCTGTTGTACGACGTTGAAAAATGCAAGGTGGTGTCATCAGCATAGGAGTGGATAGGGCATTGAGTCAGATTTTTGATGAATAATAAAAAGAGAGTGGGCGATAGGACAGAACCATGAGGAACACCACTGTTGATAGTTTTAGGAGAAGAACAATGACCGTCCACTACAGCAGCAATAGAACAGTCAGAATGGAAACTGGAGATGAAGGTACAGAGAGAAGGATAGAATCCATAGGAGGGTAGTTTAGTAATTAGAGATTTATGCCAGACTCTATCGAAGACTTTCGATATGTCAAGGCCGACAGCAAAGGTTTCACCGAAGTCCCTACAAGAGAATGACCAAGATTCAGTTAGAAAAAAGCAAGATCACCAGTAGATCGGCCTTTCCGGAAACCATACTGGCAATCAGAGAGAAGGTTGTGAGCTGATAGATGCCTCATTATCTTCTTGTTAAGGGCAGACTCAAAGGCTTAAAAAGGCCAGAAATCAAAGCTTTAGGGCATTAGTTTAAAGGATTGGAGCGGTCACCCTTTATAGGGACAGGTTGAATGTGAGTAAACTTCCAGTAAAAAGGATAGGTAGAAGTAGAGAGACACAAAAAAAATAGTTTGACCAGGCAGGGAGTGAGCTCTGAAGCTCAGTTTTTGAGAACAGGAGGGATTCCATCCGGACCATAAGCCTTCCGAGAATCAAGGCCAGAGAGGGCATGGAAAACGTCATAATGAAGAATTTTAATTTTAGGGATGAAGTAGTCAGAGGATGGAGGAGTAGGAGATATATGTCCAGTATCATCCAAAGTAGAGTTGGTAGCAAAGGTTTGAGCGAAGAGTTCAGCTTTAGAGAAAAAGACAGCTGTGGAGCCATCTGGTTGAAGTAAAGGAGGGAAAGATAAGGAAGTAAAATTTTTGGAGATATATTGGCTAGATGCCAGATATCACAAGAGGAGTTAGAATTGGAAAGATTTTGACATTTTCTATTGATGAAAGAGTTTTTAGTAAGTTGGAGAATAGATATGGCATGATTACGGACAGAAATATATAGGGCATGAGTTTCAGCAGATGGATGGCTACGGTACCATTTGTGAGCCGCCTCTATCTTTGACAGCACGAGAACAAGCAGAGTTAAACCTGGGCTTTTTAGCTTAAATAATAGAGAGTGTGTGATGAATATATGACTACATGCCAGAGACAATCACCTCTGTTATGCGCTTGGCACAAAGAGTATTACAGTCTGGCCCCCAAAGGTGCACACTCAAAGGGTGCGAAATTCCAAGGGTGCGGGCAGTACCGATGCGTCATGTGGGACCAATATAATTGTGATGCTAGCAGAGGTAGAAAGGAGGGAAAACTTCTAGTTTTTTGCTCTTTTTTCTTGCTTCTTCCAGCAGGTGTATGGGAGAACGCTGATCAATGTACATTGACTCCCAACCCAAGTCCAAGACTTCTCAAAACACAAAACAACCTCAAAACATCATTGTTTATCTTATATGTGCCAGAATTTCTAACTTTGTTTGATCATCATGTCACTTGAGTGGAAAATATAGCTTATATATATATATAGAGAGGAAAAACTTTAATTTGTCCCAAGATCATACATCCCATAAAGTTAGATCGAGTACCTAGAATTTGGCTGGTTCTGCAATATTTCTTGCGCTATGCTCAATGATGGTGACTTAAAATGTTCCTGAAATTTCATCAGTCGTTTTGAGAACATATAAATGTCGTAAAGATTTTTTTCTAGCATACCAAGTTCTTTGTTTAAAATAAAGTCAGCAGGTGAATGTGGCATCATTTCCAGAATATGTAGCCGCTGCTATTGCCTTGATAGGAAAGAATTAAGGCATTTTATAAGGAGACAAGTGCATGTATGAGTGTGGATGCAGAGCTAAGCGAATGTTTTCAAATAGTAGGGGGAGTGAGACAAGTTTGTGTTATGTTGCCATAACTTTAATATGTTTATGGATGGGTGTATGAGAATTTGAATATACATACAAATATATATATATATATATATATATATATATATATATATATATATATATATATATATATATATATATATATATATATATATTCATTCATATATTTACTTATTTTCCTATTGGTTCAACAGACTAGAAAATGTTTAAGTGTGTTGATATGAAAAAAATGATAATGACCAATGTCATTGAGAGCAGAAGGAAGAGGAGGTGGTGGTGGTGGTTGTTCTATCACTCATGCGCTCTATTGAGTGTCCCTCTAGTTTCCTCTTTAATCTCTTTCAAAGCAACATCACACAACAATAATGTTGCACTCCATGCCAACAGAGTATAACATTGATCAACAAGTAATTACTATAGTTGTGTAGTGTGTTACATGTGTAATACATATGGTAGCCCATTTCTCTAGCCTGTCTTTATACCTAAAACTGATATTCTCTATTGCTAGTCTGGATCCCAACTTTGCTTATGTGGGAAAAGACATCAGTATGATATGGTGATTACATCATTCATCACACTCACCAAGCTCAGATTTTCTAAGGCAGCATATTTCAGGTCGACGCACGTTGTCCATCAAATGTGGATCTTGAAAATAAACTTGGAACCAAGAAAGGCAGTCTTTCACCACTTTTGATTGTGTTCCATTATCTTCACTCACCAATTGGACTACTTCCCTATAAAAAAAAATTATATTAGTTACAGATTGGAAAGAAAAGAAACACATAAATGGTCAGTGGTTAACATTCCCGCCTTCTTTCCGGCAAGCAGGCTAAGGATTTTTCACTGACAGGGAGTGGTTACTGATCCCCTTGAGCAATGGGAAGGGGGTGTGTGATGTGTGAAACACACACACACACACATATGCGTGATATGCACCAGAACTGGTGCCCTACGCATTATATATATATATATATATATATATAAAAAAAAAAAACATATTACATAATACAGTGGTGTTACCCTCACCATCCTTCTCAATAACACATTCATGAAACCTTGTTGAACAAATTTATCATTCCTTTTATTTCTTCAATATAATGAAAATAACCTTTGAAAACAAGTAGTTACTGCAAAAGGAAGACAATGTGATGGTGTAATGGTGGGCCAATTAAGGCCAACATAAGATCACTTGGGTTTTATTGGTAATTTATTACCTCTGCCAGTTATGTTGAGCAAGAGGTTATGTTTTAACTTTGTTTGTATGTTTGTTTGTGAGTAAGTTAGCAACTTCCTGACAACACATACACTACAACCTCATAAAACTTCATCATGACCCCCTGACCTAAATCTCGACTCCATTAAATTTTGAAAGGTCAAGGTAAAAAATCAGGTCAGGTAAAATCAAAAGTCACCATTAGTATTCCTATTGCCACTTTCAGTGCAACCAAAATAAAGCTGGCTGCCAACATACAGGATTTTTAAAAATTTTAAACTGTCAAAATGCATCACTTCACGGGGGGAAGGGAAGGATGGCTCTGATGTAATGCCCGAAATCTTTATGTCTTGTACAGTACCCCCCTACCGTTCTTTAAATCAGTTTTCTATGAAATGAAAATTATTTCCTTATATTAGCTTTAATAACATTCATTTCAAATTAAAATCAACCTCTATATCTTAAAGTAATTGACTTAACTAGATTTCCTTTCACAAGTCGCTATTAAGAAAAAACGATGCATTATATAAGCAAGTTTATTCAAACCTAGAGTCTTTCGCGTCAAATCCCAGTGAGTTATCTAGTGAGCACAGTTTTTCTCATGTATTATTTGAAATCAACTTCATTAGCTTAAATAGTAACACTTTTTCTACACCAAAATTAATTCTGTATACGTTAGTAATATCTCAATGATCAATAATTATGATAATCAAATGTAAGAAAATTCTTAATGAGTCACCCTAAGGACGCCACGCTCCACTAACTGAGCATCCTAAATCCCAGTCGCGTCCCATCTTCCCCCACGACCAGGTCTGTGTATTGAGTGTTACCTAAACATCTCTTAATATTTCCTAAATCCTTAGTTATTCAGCAATTCTTCCATTTTATTATGGGGCTGCATCTGAGACCGCATGGTTCTCTTTCCACCCTTAAATATGTTTCATTGGTCATTATATATCCCTTTCACCTTAATATTTATGTAATATTGTTCAAGTATTATCCCCTTTGAGTGTGTTGGGAGTGTATTGTTTATCTGAGTCCGCGTCTCTTCCCCCCCACGATCAGGTTCCACCTCAGTGCCACACCAACACATATTCACACACACACACACACACACACACTCACATTGGTTTCCCCATTAGATGTTTGTCTTAGTTTGATCATATGTTTTGATTACGAAATAAGTCGGGAAAGTGAAGATTAACATGTGGAGTGACCACCAGTTCATATTGAGGTCTTCTGTACCCGATAACTGAATAATTGCACTGTATGTTAACTTGTGGAAAAGGATGTGAAAAGTTAGTTTCGTTTTTCTCTTGTTGGTAAATAATAATTATACAAAGAAAATTAGAAGTTATTTCATTCGTGACATATGTCTCCCCCAGTGGTAACCAGAGTGACTCCTTGTGGCTAAGGTTGATTACTACCAAAATTACAACATTGACCAGTGGCCAACTTTCGAAAGGGTTCCTACTTCCCTCATAGTAGGTGGTGGCAGCGAAATACCGACCCGCTTAATAACATCATATATAAACCCCAGAGCATGACCGGGAGGTGGTAATAAATGGTAATCATAACAGCATAAGAAGAAATAATAAACAATTTTTTTTTAAAAACACCCGCCCCCGGCATGACACTGAGGTACAGTGTTTGGCTCAAGACATAAAGGTTGAGAGTTCGATCCTGGCTCATGGTAGGTTAACATGGTTAACGAGTTAACCCAAGCAGAACTATATGGTCTATAGTTACCTAGTTTGAGAGGATTATTTAACAATCTTTTTTTATCAATAAAATTTGGCAAAACTTCACCAGTTTCACCCATACTTAAATGCCCCTGCAGAGACCCCATCCACACCCAGAACAACACTGTTGTAGAGACTCCACAGTGCCCTTCAACTCACTGTGATGCACACTGTGGAAGCCCTGCAGCGTCACATCACTCATCTCACCACAAAGAACATTCTCACTCACACAATTGAGAATGCCCCTGTAGTGATCCCCCACATAGTGGCAACGTCAACCTCCCCCACCACCTCCTCCACGCCAAAAATCAAAGGAGTCACCAGAAGCCAGCTTGGCTGCTAGACTGAGCCCTGAGCTCATGTGACTTGCACCACCTGAGACAGAGCTTGAACCTGGCCCTGGTGCTCCTTATCCTTTCAGCTAATGGACCCCAGCGTGGACCGCCACCTGCTCTCCACTCTAAAAAGGCCTCCCTTGCCTCGCTATGTGCCTCCCACACAAACTCGTTCCAGCCCGGGACCTGTCTCCATCTCCTCCTGCATGTATCAAATACTGTCTGACCCGCACGCACCATGCACTCCACCAACGTCTGATGTAATATGTTGGTGTCATCATGGTGCCCACGGTCCCAACAAGCATCCTGGAAGCAGCATACTGGTGGAGGAGGCAGTTAGACACCTGCCGATATGGTTCCAATTACTCCCAGGATGGTACACACAGGGAGGTGAGGAAGCGCTGCAAGCCTGCTGCTGATCCTACCTGTGTTATTCCTAACCGATTTCTTTTGTCTCTCGGTAACACAAGTGAGTAGTTACAGCATGCTTTCTAAAGACATACTCTTCTTCTTTTCACACTATACAACATGCATGTTATACACATACACATACTTTCTTAAAATTTTTTAATTGAAATCAAAATTGCAAAAGCACGCTCTGCCTCAGTCTCTAATCAGGGAGGGGACCAAAAAAGTTCCCAGGACAAACTGCTCTCCTGATGGTGACTCCAGGTGTCTTGATACCGCCTGTAACTTTTTCTACATTAATTTCTGCAACAATCTGTGGAACACCACCTCTCTTCCTCTAAACCTCATCTTCCTTTCCTCACTGAGACCTAGGTGTCTGAGGCTACTGACAGCAGCCCCAACTCTGTTCCCTCTTACTTTCTATATTCTCATTTGCGATCTAAAGCTGGCTGTTGCGTCTACGTACGTAATGGTACTATAGCTTGCCCACACCCTTGAATCTTCAGATTTTTCTACCATCTGGCTTAGACTTAACTATCATTTTACCACTAAATTCTTATGTGCTGTTTATCACTCTCCTAACTCCTCTGACTATGTAAAATTCTTTGAGTATTTTACTTTTAAAGTGGAGCACATCTTAATTAACTTTACATTTGGTGCGATTTCCATACTTGGAGATTTCAATGTCCACCACCAGCTTTTGCTTTCATCTTCTTTCACTGACCAGCCTGGTGAACAAGCCTTCAATTTTGCTATCCTCCATGATCTAGAGCAACTGGTTCAGCACCCTACTCGTATTCCTGACCACTCTGGTGATACACCCAACAATCTCGACCTTTTCCTTACCTTTAATCCTTCCACTTACTCTGTCAAACTGTCCTCTCCATTGGGCTTCTCCGATCACCATTTTATTTCAGTATCTTTTCCTATCGCTCCAGTGCCGCCTCAGGACCCACTGAAGCGGAGGTGCTTCTGGCAATTTACCTCGGCTAAGTGGGGTGCCCTGAGGAGGTACTATTCTGATCTTCCATGGAATGATTACTGCTTCCGTGTCAGAGATTCATCTCTTTATGTCGAACGCATAATGAAGATTATTGTCTCTGGCATGGTAGTGTACATCCCACACACTTTCTCTAACACCAAAGCTCACAAACCTTGGTTCAATTTGGCCTGTTCTCGTGCTATCCTTCATCAATGGGAAATGTCAAAATCTTTCTAGTTTTAACTCTCCTCGTGACTTCTGGCATCTAGTCAAAAATATTTCCAACAATTTCTCTACTTCATCTTTCCCTCCCTTACTTCACCCAGATGGCACCCCTGCCTCTAAAGCTGAACTCTGCACTCAAACTCTTGCTGACAACTCCACATTGGATGATTCTAGGCTTGTTCCTCCTTTTCCTCCACACACCGACTACTTCATACCTAATATTGAAATCTTTCGTAATGATGTTTCTCATGCCCTCGCTGGCTTTAACCCTCGGAAGGTGTATGGTCCTGATGGAGTTCCTCCTATTGTTCTCAAAAACTGTGCTTCCGTGCTCGCACCTTGCCTGGTCAAACTTTTCAGTTTCTGCCTATCAACTCCCACCTATACTTCTTGCTGGAAGTATGCCAACATAAAACCTGTTCCAAAGAAGGGTGACCGCTCCAATCACTCAAACTACTGTCCTATTGCTTTGATTTCTTGCCTTTCCAAAAATCATTGACTCTCCTCATCAGGAATATTCAGAGTCATCTATCCGCTCACAACCTTCTATCTGACCATCAGTACAGCTTCCAATCTGGAGCTCAGTCTATTAGCTTTCCTTACTGACTCTTAGTCATCCTCTTTTGGGAGTTTCGATGAAAATTTTGCTGTTGCTTTAGATATATCAAAAGCTTTTGATAGAGTCTGGCACAAGGCTTTGATTTCTATCCTTCTCTCTGCTCTTTCATCTCTATTTCCTTTCTGACCGTTCTATTGCAGCTGTGATAGACAGCCACTGTTCTTCCTCTAAACTTATCAATAGTGGTGTTCCACAGAGTTCTGTCCTATTACCCACTCTTTTCCTATATTCATCAATCTCAATCTTCTCAATCTCACTCAGTGTCCTATTCACTCACATGCTGATGATTCTACCTTGCACTTTTCCACTTGTTTCGCCAGACACCCAAACCAGCAACAGGTAAATGACTCACGTGGAGATGCCACAGAACACCTAATTTCTGATCTTTCCTTAATTTCAGATTGGGACAGAGAAAACCTTGTGTTGTTCAATGCCTCAAAAACTCAATTCCTTCATCTATCCACTCAACAAAATCTTTCAGACAACTATCCCCTCTACTTCCATGACACACCTGTCCCCCTTTTCTACATTGAACATCCTTGGGCTATCCTTTACTAAAACTCTAACTGGAAGTCTCATATCTCTTCTCTTGCTAAATCAGCTTCCAACAAGTTAGGTGGCCTGTGTCGTCTCCACCAGTTTTTCTCCCCCTACCAGTTGCTGACTCTGTACAAGGGCCTTATCCGTCCCTGTATGGAGTACGCTTCTCACGTATGGGGGAGCTCCACGCATGCAGAGTTGCGTAACAAGGTTGAGTCAAAAGCTTTTCATCTTAATGACTCCCCTCCTCTTACTGACTGTCTTCAACCTCTTACACTCCACCGCAATGTTGCATCTCTTGCTATCTTCTACCGTTATTTTCATGCTAACTGCTCTTCTGAACTTGCTAACTACTTTCTACAACATTAACTCATTTAAGGGAGGAGTATCAAGACACCTGTAACCCTAATTTAGCATCCTTTTTTTTAATTGTTTTGTTTTCTTTGGGGAACCTGCAATACAAGTGGGCCTTTTTGTTACACGTTCTATTGCCCTTCACTGGTTTTCCATTTGCATGATGAAAAAAAATGCATACCCTGACAGGATCTATGGCAATGCCCCTCAGCAACTCTGTCACCACCTGGTGTTTGGAAATACAATATTTTCCTTTTCTCTATATAATTCATATCAAATCAATATAATTAAAACACTGCATACAATTTTTCAATAAAGAAAACAAAAATAAGCAATATCTATAACCATAAAAACCAACAAACCTTTCATTTGGAGAAAATTTTTCATCTGTTAAGTCTCTTTCCAAAGAAACTGAATGTAAACCCTTCTCGCACATGCTTACATGAATGTTACCAACGGGGGAAGAAAAGATCTTTTCTTCTGCCTCGAAGGCACATGAAGCTGCCAGAGGCTTCTTGGAGGTTTTTGTAACTCTTCTGGACATCTATCGAGAAACAAGAAAATTCAATCAGTCCTTTATCATATACAGCTATGCAGGCTTCCCTCAAGAAATAAAGATTCAAAATATAAGAATTTGAATTTGTGAAATTTAATGTACAGTAAAACCTCGATATAATGAACCCGCTTATAGTGAATTTAGGATATAATGAACGTCATTTCCTGGACGAACCAAGTCAGATATAACGAACCAAAGTTCGTTATATCCAAGGCGTGGGGTGAGCCGGCTGAACTCTCCACTTTGTTTGAACATGAACGCGCTGATGCGCACGCCACTCAGTCCACAGTTAGCTCTCTCACTGTGAAGGGTTGGTCGCGCTCGTGCTCTCGCCACTTGCTACCTACTACGTACCTACTACCTACAGTACTACCTATTGACAAATGGCTTCGAGGACTCCTTCTCCATCCTCTTCAAACACGTCTTAACGAACGAAACCTCATATATAGCGAATTCGTTTGGTATTTTTAACAAATATCGGATATAACGTCAGACCCCCCCCCCAATTGGTTCATTATATCGAGGTTTTACTGTATACAGTTTTCACTTAACAGGCCAGTGTAAGAACCCTTTCATGCACTTAAGAATAACTAATAAAAGAGAAAAAGAATTAAAGTTAGTTTAGTAAAATTTGTTTTGCTAATACCAAAAAACATATATTTTTTTTATTTTGAATGAAAAAACAAAATACTTATAATAAAATAAAATAAAGATATATATATATATATATATATAAAGATATATATATATATATATATATATATATATATATATATATATATATATATATATATATATATATATATATACATAAATATACAGTGCTGCCTCCAATTTTGCTTGAAATTGGTCGACATTGCAGACCGCAAAATTGGAATCATTAACCATAGGGTGATTTTAGTCATATTTTTGCCCTTCTTTGCACACAAATACATGTAATTATACATCCTACAATAGAGAAAAATACAGAAAAACAAACATTATCATTATCTATAAGAAAATTAATTTAAATGACCATTTTACTGTACTTGGGCTTGCAGAGGTGGAGATTGGTCTCGGTCGCAAAATTGGAATATCGCATAATTGGAACCCGCAAAATTGGAGGGAGCACTGTATATATATATATATATATATATACACAGGAAATCTTCGATTTACGATAGCAATGCGTTCCTTGAAACCCTATCGTAAACCAAAATAGCGTATACCGAACCCATTTTTACATGTATTAGATAGGGATGCGTTCCAGCACATTGCCAAAGTCACTCCTTCAGGTTCAGATACATACATAAAGACATAACTTAGTGTAAAATTAAACAAATTGAATGTAAATAATAAAGAAAATAAAGAAAAGAATATAATTATGCAATCATCTGATCAGCTGATGCGGGCGACGTAGGCGGTGAGGTGGAGGTCGAGGGTGAGGCGGGCGATTCAAAACCTGAAGTTGATTGCTCTGTTGAAGTGGATGGTCCAGCTGATGTTGATGGGCTGGCATGTTTGAAGAACGTCGAGATCGTTGACTGTTTGGCACAAGATTTCACTGTGTTTGGCGCTGCATGCGCCACCACGCCGATTTGGCCACGCCCAACTCCCCACGCCGATTTTGGCGCCTTTTATTAATATCGTAACTGCGAATCAAGTATCGTAAATCGAAAAAAGGGTACTAATTGGCTAGTATCGTATCTGCGAATTTAACGTAAACCGAACTATCGTATAGCAAAGACTTCCTGTATATGTGTATATATATATATATATATATATATATATATATATATATATATATATATATATATACAATGCTCCCTCCAATTAACAGAATTATTGAAACCATTTGATATAATCTTTAATAATTCAATAAGAAAACAACAAATTCCTGATGATCGGAAGAAAGCTGCATTAACGCCAATATACAATTATGGTGACAAGGCCGAACCCACCAACTACAAACCTGTTAGTTGAACCAGCACAATATGCAAGCTCAAGCAGACCATTACAACAAATAAAATGATGACACACATGCAAAACAACAACCTTTTCACCAACAAACAATTTCGGTTTTTACCGGGAAGATCTACGGTACTTCAACTTATTAAGCTTTTGAATGAATGGATTGAAGAATGGAATAAAGGAAATGATATATTGTGATTTTGCTAAGGCATTCAACACTGTTCCACATAGAAGGCTGCTGAAAAAGCTTGAGACTTATGGTATGGGAGGAGAGATACTGGTATGGATTAAATAATTTTTAAGTCAGCGTACTCAATATGTTGTGGTGAACGGAGAAACATCAGGATTGCATAAGGTAATAAGTGGAGTACCACAAGGATCACTAATTAGAACTTTATTATTTGTGATTTATATTAACGACCTGCCAGGAATTATTAAAAATAGTGAAATATATTTATATGCTGATGACATCAAGATTTTTAAAGAAGTCAATATTATAGAAGACTGCAAACATTTACATCAAGATCTACAGAATATGGAAAAGTGGTCTCAGAATTGGCTGATCAAATTCAAGCCACAGAAATGTTGTTATGAGGATGGGCAGTAAAGTAAGGCAGAAATTAGAATAAAAGTTGAGGGAAAAGTTACAAGAAGTAGCTAATAGATAGAGAATCAAGCTTTGAGGACCATTTGACATAAAAGTGAATAAGGCAAACAAACTTGTTAGAATTATCAGAACATTTATTGCCCTAGATGAAATAATGTTTTTAAATTTATTTACTGTCCTTGTAAGAAAACATTTAGAATATGCTAACAAGGTTTGGAGCCATTATCATAAGTCAAAAGACATCAATATTATTGAAAATGTACAGAAGCGAACCACAAAATTAACCCTCACACTAAAAACATTGATATTGACTATGATGAAAGATTAAGAAAAATTATTCTTCCCACATTAGTTTATCGAAGAGCCAGAAGAGACATGATAGAAACGTAGCTACAATATTTTGAGTGAGATCTATGATAGAAAAATATGTAAAGATCTGTTAATAATTCAAGAGGACACAAGTACAAGAGGTCACAGTAAGAAAATTTATAAGAGGTCAAGACTTAATAGAAGGAAATATGTTTTTTGTAAACACCTGAAACGGTATTTCTGCATAACTACTGCTCAGACGCTATCGATATAAATACGTATGACATAAATATGGTACATACTATACATAGTGTACTCAACACATCTGTGAAGGTTTCAGGCGGTGCTAACCATTATTTACCTGGTAAAGCATCTTTGAAGTTATGTTAGGTTATGGTTAGGTTACATTAGGTTATGGTTAGATTAGGTTATGTCAGGTTTAGTTAGGTACGGTTTGATTCAGTAATATAAGCTTAGTATTTCTGCATAACTACTGCTCATACGATAATCATATAAATATGAAGTCGTACATACTATACATAGTGTACTCAACACATATGTGAAGGTTTCAAGCGGTGCTAACTATTATTTACCTGGTAAAACATCTTTCAAGTTATGTTAGGTTAATTATGTTATGGTTATGTTATGTTATGGTTAGATTAGGTTTGGTTAGGTTCAGATATATAAGCTTTTTATATTTCATTACCCAAAAGTTAGGCATTTCATCCTAGATTTTTTCCCGGATTGCCATATTATGGCCTATATTTGATTATAATAACGAGCACCGCCTGAAACCTTCACAGATGTGTTGAGTACACTATGTATAGTATGTAGGACTTCATATTTATATGGCAGCCAACGTGCCTAACTTTTGGGTAATAAAATATAAAAAGCTCATATAACCGAACCTAACCGAGCCCAACCAAACCTAATCTAACCATAACCTAAAGAGTGCCGTATCCTCATAGTGCTACCTTATAGATACGGCAGTTGTCTAACTTTTGGGTAAAAAGCTTATATAACCAAACCAAACCGTACCTTACATAACATAATCAACCTAACATAACTTGGAAGATGCTTTACCAGGTAAATAATAAGGCACAGGCCGTAGGAATAGCGGATGACAACACGGTACGACTGCCGTATCTCTATTCGGAATACATCAAAAACTATACGAAAAGTATTGTATTTAGATCCAGGTGCATTATTTAGAAGTAAAACTTTACCCACAAAGATGTTGTTAGCATTAAGATGGTGAAACACTGGATAATACCTACTACCACTTCAAGTATCACTGTTTCCAAACAATGACATCAGAAGTGTTAGCTATTGTGTACAATGTTACTTCACCTATATACTAATCCACTCCACAACTAACCGTGAACTGACGCCACGCCACTCCAACCCTTCCTTGCACTGAAATCACGGAACCTTAATTAAGCAACACTCGTGTGTATGGCGGGAGAACGAATGATCGCGACCTTGATCTTGATGGCACAGCTGATCTTGATCTTGATATTGACGTCACAGGTGACTTGAAATTTCCTCCAAGTCAGGGCCCGTATTCTACAAACCGTCATAGCTCAATCCGTCGTTCATAGCGAAAGAAAATGGCGCATTTCAGTCATAATACTGTCAGAAACTCTCATGATCGTCCATAAACGCTTATGATCGACCATAAAATGGTGTCGGATGCTAAGACAGGGTTCCCCCTGTCTTAGCGCCGCCTATGACCGTCACTAGTGTGTCAACATAGCCGCACCACAACAACAAGGTCCCCAGCCGAGGAATATTTTCCGAAGGAGGGACGTGCTTAACGAGCTCAGTGATGCTGAGCTTATATATATATATATATATATATATATATATATATATATATATATATATATATATATTATATATATATATTATATATATATATATATATATATATATATATAGTTATATATATATATATATATATATATATAGTTATATATATATATATATATATATATATATATATATATATATATACCTATAGTTATATATATATATATATATATATATATATATATATATATATTATTGATTTATTACAGCTTTGGGTAATACATATATATAATACTTCAGCCCACTCAAACGAAAGAAAATGTAATATTTAATGCTCTATTCTGTTCCTGCTCACAATAATGAGACACTATAGTGCACTAGTGCTTCCGTAGATTATCATTTGAATGCTCAAGTCTAGTGTATAACTGAAAAAATGAGCTGTAACAACACTGCTATTAATTCACACAATATTTCAGCTCGCCAAAACAACACAAGAGGTATATTTTCAGCTTTAGCCTGTTCTTTCTCTTATACGGAGGCACTAATCTCTCTCGTGATACCCATTTCAAGCCCCAAGTCTAGTTTGTTATTGAAAAAAAACCGACCTACGTGAATATTCTTTTCGGTGTGTACTATGTTTATGAAGTCAAAACAATTTAAATCCAAGAAAATAATGCCAAGAACCTACTTCATTCCATATATTTAAAGTTGACAAATTGTGAGCGTGCGTTCTAGCGGCAGAGGGTGTATGAGATATGACCCACGAGTTCTGGACGACCATAAGACTGACTGTCATAAATTCTGTTAGCTATGAGCGTTAGTTATGGTCGTCCATATAACTATGTAGAATACGGGCCCAGGGCCCGTATTCTACAAACCGTCATAGCTCAATCCGTCGTTCATAGCGAAAGAAAATGGCGCATTTCAGTCATAATACTGTCAGAAATTCTCATGATCGTCCATAAACGCTTATGATCGACCATAAAATGGTGTCGGATGCTAAGACAGGGTTCCCCCTGTCTTAGCGCCACGTATGACCGTCACTAGTGTGTCAACATGGCCGCACCACAACAACAAGATCCCCAGCCGAGGAATATTTTCCGAAGGGACGTGCTTAACTAGCTCAGTGATGCTGAGCTTATATATATATATATATAGTTATATATAGTTATATATATATATATATATATATATATATATATATATAGTTATATATAGTTATATATAGTTATATATAGTTATATATATATATATATATATATATATACATACATATATATATATATATATATATATATATATATAAATATATAGTTATATATAGTTATATATATATATATATATATATATATATATATAGTTATATATAGTTTATATATATATATATATATATATATATATATATATATATACATACATATATATATATATATATATATATATATATATATATAGTTATATATATATATATATATATATATATATATATAGTTATATATATATATATATATATATATATATAGTTATATATATATATATATATATATATATATATATATAGTTATAGTTATATATATATATATATATATATATATATATAGTTATATATATATATATATATATATATATATATATATATATATATAGTTATAGTTATAGTTATAGTTATAGTTATATATATATATATATATATATATATATATATGTATATATATATATATATATATATATATATATATATATATATATATAGTTATAATATACGTATATATATTATATATATGTATATATATATATATATATATATATATGTATATATATATATATATATATATATATATATATATATTATATATATATATATATATATATATGTATATATATATATATATATATATATATAGTTATATATAGTTATATATAGTTATATATATATATATATATAGTTATATATAGTTATATATATATATATATATATATATATATATATATATATATATACATACATATATATATATATATATATATATATATATATATATATATATATAAATATATAGTTATATATAGTTATATATATATATATATATATATATATATATATATGTATATATATATATATATATATATATATATATATTATATATATATATATATATATGTATATATATATATATATATATATATATATATATATATAGAGAGAGAGAGAGAGAGAGAGAGAGGCATTATTCTTTCCATAGATACCCATTTAAATGCTTATGTCAACCGTATTATAAAAAAAAATCGATTTATTACAGCTTTTGGTAATATATATATATATATATATATATATATATATATATATATATATATATATATATATAATACTTCAGCCCACTCAAACGAAAGAAAATGTAATATTTAATGCTTTATTCTGTTCCTGCTCACAATAATGAGACACTATAGTGCACTAGTGCTTCCGTAGATTATCATTTCAATGCTCAAGTCTAGTGTATAACTGAAAAAATGAGCTATAACAACACTGCTATTAATTCACACAATATTTCAGCTCGCCAAAACAACACAAGAGGTATATTTTCAGCTTTAGCCTGTTCTTTCTCTTATACGGAAAAACTAATCTCTCTCGTGATACCCATTTCAAGCCCCAAGTCTAGTTTGTTATTGAAAAAAACCGACCTACGTGAATATTCTTTTCGGTGTGTACTATGTTTATGAAGTCAAAACAATTTAAATCCAAGAAAATAATGCCAAGAACCTATTTCATTCCATATATTTAAAGTTGACAAATTGTGAGCGTGCGTTCTAGCGGCAGAGGGTGTATGAGATATGACCCACGAGTTCTGGACGACCATAAGACTGACTGTCATAAATTCTGTTAGCTATGAGCGTTAGTTATGGTCGTCCATATAACTATGTAGAATACGGGCCCAGGCCTTTATATCGGCAGCTCCTGTGAGGGGAATAAGGGAAAAAAAAAAGGAAAGTACACAGAAAAAAAGAAACTAAATAAATCAAAGATGCATACTCTAATTACATGCCCTAATCTCTCAATCTCGCATACCACATTTTCTCCAGGAACTCTTTCACCGCGTCAATCATCCGTTCACTCGTCTCCTCACACAGTCCTAGCAACAACGCCATCCATTCCCTTCCAGTTCTTTCAGTCACTTCATTCATTTCACGTCCCATTTCTGCCAGAATCACACGCATCATTTCCATTCTGTCACGGTCATACTTCTCGCATTCTAGTACTACATGCTCTACCGTCTCATCCTCTCCCATATCACACATCTGGCACACTTTGCTGCGGGACTCTGACCATCTGTAGTTCCTTGCGTTCACATCCATACACTGTGCCCTACCTCGGAAGAGAAGATCACCACCCAGGCTTCCATCATACCACCTTACATACATTGGGGCCTCTTTCTCTCTGTACCATTCCAAAGTCTTCTTTCGTTCCATCTCAGTCTTCCACTTACTTAGTCCCACACCTTTCACTGTTTTGTCTATCTCGCTTTTCCACCTTTTCACATCCCACTCTAACCCTTCTCTACTTCTGTTCATCACCTTCCATTCATACAACCATTCTCTCCCTTCACAAAATTTATGCACCCACCTAACGAGCATGCCACTCCTGTCTACCATGTTCAGACATTTCTTCTCCCATTTACTCCTCCTTACATTTCTTGTATTCTCCATTCGTTCCAGCCTAACTTTATATCTCAAAGTTGCCTTTATCTGTCTCTCCCTGAACGTACTCCATCCCATGTCACCTCTCAAAGCTTCTACAGCTGCATACCTTGGTGCATTCAGTGCCATTCTTGCTACTCTATTCTGCCCTACTTCCAACTTGTCTATCTCCTTTTCACTCCATGCAATCACTTCCATACCATACATTACACTCGGAACAGCCACACTCTTCCATATCTCTCGCAACACGTCATATTTAATCGCTCTCATTCTTGCTGCACTCCCTAGTCTGCCAACCCACTGATTCACCATACTAATCTTTTCATTTTTAGCCTTCTCACATCCATTTGGGCTCATCCATATCCCTAGATACTTGTACTCACATACTTGCTGCAACTCTTTCACTCCAAGTCTCCATGTAGCATCCCTCTCATATTCTGATCTATTCACTATCATTACCTTACTTTTTTCACAACTAAAATTCACTCCAAAATCTCTTCCATACTCATCTACCACATCTAATAAGCTTTGTAGCTCCTCTGCAGATTCACTCATTAAGACTACATCATCTGCATATAACAACATGCATACCTTGTCCCTCCCGACACTCACTCCTGCATTCATTCTTCTCAACCTGACTGCTAGTTCTTCTGTGTACATACTAAACAAGATTGGTGACAGAATACATCCTTGCCTGACTCCTTTCTCACTCTTCACCCATTCTGTCTCTATATTCCCTAGTTTGTATCTAGCTTTGGTCCCAACATACATACTCATGACAATTTTGACTATTTTTTCACTTAGCCCAACCTTTTCTAAAACTCTGCAAAGCATTTCTCTATTTACCCTGTCGTAAGCTTTCTCTATATCTAGAAATCCTAAATACAGCTTGCCTCCCTCATTCTTTTTTCTTGCAATCATTTCATTCACGACAAATACACTATCTTCTGCTCTTCTGTCCACTCTGAAACCATTTTGCTCTTCACCCAGTACTCTTACTCTCTCAATCCATTTACACAATCTGTCATTCAACACAGCACAGAAGACTTTGCCTACTGTGTTCACAAGGGCAATTGGCCTATAATTCTTCAACTCATTCTTACTCTTGTATCCTCCCTTATGAATTAGTGTCACTCTACATTCATTCCACTTTCTCGGCACCTTCTCTTCTTCCCACACTTCGTTAAATAGCTTAGTCATTCTATCAATCATAACCTCACCACCATTCTTATAAAATTCATATGGGATATCATCTGGTCCTGCTGCCTTACCATTCCTCTGTCTTTTCACACATTTTTCAACCTCTTCCCTGCTGATCCTTTCATTCAACTCATTCGAATCCTTTCCTTCCAGTGTCAAGCACCCTTCTCTCACTTCCAATACCTCACCTACACCTATGTTTTCCCAAAACTCTTTTATTGACTCCTTGATTTCATTCTTATCTGTAATACATTTGCCATTCACTTTCAAGCTTTCGACATTTTCACTGTCTGACATGCTTTCCCCTCTCATGAATCTGTACCACTCACGCCCTCCTTCCATTCCCTTCTCCCTCAAGGCTTGAATAGCATTCCTTTCACACTGCACTTTCGCATCTCTTATCTTTCGCTTCGTCAATCGTTGCTGCTTCATATACGTCATCCATACATTCTGGTATTCACCCTCAGCCTCTTCACTATCATGTCTCCTTTTCTTTAACACCCTACACTGTTTGTTTAACCTCTTACGTTCCCTTCTCGCATCCCTAATATCATCATTCCACCACGGCTTGTTCATTCTCTTTCTTCCAGTCATTCTTACTAACCCTATCTTACTAGCCCCAGCACTTCTCACATTTTCAGTCAATCTCTCATTCAGTTCATCTACACTCTCTAAGCTCCCCGTGCCCCACATTTTTTCACTCAGGCATACTTGAAAATTCTCCCAGTTAGCGTCCCTCAGCCTCCATTTCTTCTTCTGCACCTTCCTTTTCTTTTCATTCTTACCTCCCACCATACATTCCACCATAAGCATGTTGTGATCTGACACAATATCAATCATCCCGTCTTCATCTATCCACATCCGATTAACACTTTCACGCATCTTTCCATTCACTAACACAAAATCGATCGCAGACTCCTGATTCCTTACACTCCAAGTCACACGTCCCTCTGCTAACGTCTCATTTAGATTTTCTAGATTCATCTCATCCATGAACTCTGCAAGCATCTCACCATTCCAATTCACTGGCTCACCAAGCATACCTAAATATGCATTCATATCCCCCATCACCATCACTCTTTCTTCAACATGTTCTCTTACAATCTTCTTTATAATCTTATACTTCATGCTGTTCTCCCTTCTTGCTCTTTCACCCTCAACTGTCATGTACACCACAATCATTATCATTCTTTCACTTCTACCCTGCTGACCGATGTGTTCTACTCTTACAGCTAACACATCCTCACTCATGGCACTGTTTCCTACATCTATCTCATCAACCTTAAAATCCCTTTCTTTCCTGTGAAGGAAGGCTAAGCCTCCTCCCAGTGTTTCCTGTTTTTTACGTCCCTTTCCAATCATTACATACTCACTACTGTCCATTCTTACTTCATCCCTCAAGTGTGTTTCCGTCACTCCAACCACATCCAATTTCCATTCATTCAGCTCCTTGCATGCATCCTCAAACTTTCCGATGCCCCATCCTCTCACATTCACACATCCAACCTTCATACAGTTCATCGCTTGGTGGGTGTCTTCTCTTCTTCCTTTACCATTCATTCTATACTGTTGAGGTTGCCGGTCCATCTCCTGTTCCAATCGCGTCTCAGTCACACCTAACCTAACCTCTGGTTTTCCGGCCTTCCATTCTCTCGTACTCACGCATCCATACCATACTGCACTCTCATTCTCATTGCTCTGTCACTCACTCACTGCCTCCCATGTAGCCTACCTAGTTTCCTGGAGCACTTCGGATGCCTTCACCCACTCTGCCAGCCTGTCACCTAGCTTCCTGCTTCCTTCCATGTTTAGATGGACCAAGTCCTGGCTAAACATGCTACCATTCAACTCCTTGTCTAGGTCCAGGAAACTCACACCTATGTCGTCCTCCTTCATCAGGTCTACCTTCATCCTCCCCAGCTCCCTGTGTACCTTCCTATTTACCTCTCTCCTCAACCTCTCATACCCCAGCGACTCTCTCGGCCTCCTCATGATCCCCACAACCGCCACTCTTAGATCCTTCCTGCCTTCTTTTATCTCCTTAACTCCTTCAATCAGGAGTTTTGCCGTCTTCTCTGGTCCTAACTCACCCAAGCTATTCCCTCCTCCTTGGATGACCAGCGTGCCTGACTCCATCTCTGCTACACTCTGCTTTGCCTCAGCTAGAATGTCCTGGATGCCCTTCCCCCTGAGGCAGGCAACCTTACAGGATTCCTCCCCAGCAACTACAAGTCCTGCTGCCTGCCTTATCATGCTATCTCCTACCACTGCCACTGGTACTTTCCTTCTCCTCCTCACTCTCCTCACCTCAGTCACCCTCCTCTCTACATCTTCTACAACAACCACTGGCCTCTCCTTAGCCTTCACTCCTTGCCCTTCCTTAGGCACCATCCTCTCTACATCCTCACCAGCAACCACTGGCCTCTCCTTAGCCTTCACTCCTTGCCCTTTCTTAATCCGCCCTGCATCCCCAACATCACCCTCAACAGAGACCTGCTGCACCACTACCTCCCTCTCCTCCTCTGGCTTACCAATACTAGCCTTCCTCTTCATTTTCCTCACATCATCACACATAATCTTCATCTCCTTCTTCACCTCTCTCATTTCTAACTCTAAAGCTGTACTCCGACTCTTTAGTTCACACACCTCACACTCCAGGCGGGCTGGGGTGTTAACAACCTTCTTGCCATACAGGCAGTTAGGACATTCTAGGTACACTTCACTCCCCACACTCACATTCAAAATACTGTCACTCTTACCTTGACTCGTCCCGTCCATAGCTCCGGCCATTCTTAAAACACTAAAAAGAACACACTCACTACAACACAGGATTACTCTAATCAACAACAAAACTTTGTAGGCCGTGTTGGGGGGGGGGTCTTTGTTTACACTGTAACACTAGATTCACTTATCTTACTTTTTTTTTTCCTTGCTCCTCGGACACTACGCCTTTCTACCACAATACACACTTACTACATATACTCACGAGTAAAATACCGACCTCTAGTCAACCACCTGTTATATAAAAACACCTATTTAACCACAAGAAACACGACAAACACACTCACCGCAACGCGCACTCTTGATGTGATCTTGATCACATCAAGTCAGGCCATTGTATCGGCAGCTCCTGTGAGGGGGAAAAAGAAAAAAAAATGGAAAGCACACAGAAAAAAAGAAAAAAGATGCATACTCTAATTACAAGCCCTAGTTCCTGAAGAGTGACATAACTGGTACTGAGTGTACTGTACTACTATGTCCTATATTTCTTTGGCTACTATTATGCTCAGTATGTATGGCATTGATATGTTTTGTTGTGGCATTCTATAATGTATCTCATTTCTCTCTCGTTTCAGAGAATTGCCACTATCATTATCAATAAACAGTATTAAGTTGACAATGAGTATTCTTCATCCGGCTGTTCGGTAGCGACTCCCACAATGATTATCAGCCGAGCTCAGCCAATCACAACGCCGCGTACCTCCAGCCGAGCATCCATGGCATCGATAAGCTTGTGTCTTGTGGTAGCAGGTTCGGATTTCAGACAAATTTTTGGCTATAAAAAGAATGTTCGTCCGATTTTTAACGTATGTTCAGACGCTGTACGTAAACACCCGGTATATCCCGGATTTAGGTCAGATTTACATATTTTTGTACGGATCCCTCCGGATCTCCTCGCACCCCAATTACACATAAAAATAAAATAAATATATTTTGATAAATTTAAGGATGGATTATTGATTATTTCTCTCTTGATCATGTGCTGTGATGCTGGTGTTATTTTAGCCGTGGTTCCGTACATGGACATGAAAAAGTTATACAGAGGATCTGTTTCCTGCGGGCCTAATCTTTCCTCCATCTTTTTCCTTTCAAGTGCTCTGTCTTTGGCTCTCTCTTCATGATCTAAGATGGATTTCTTGAGCACAACAGTAAGATCTGGTTTTTTTTTCGAGTATGTGAAAGTTTCCTTTTCTTTATATCTTTTGAATAAGCTGAAGGGTCGACGATATTCTCAACATCATCAGCAATAACAGCAGCATCAAAATCGTGATGACAGTCACCAGGGTCAAATTTTCACGTGAAGCAGTGGTGGAAGATGCGCTCATTTCTTCGTCTGAACTAATATCATTTTCAACTGTCAGTTGACTGCCGTTGTCAGTACAAAGGACATGTGAGCTTGTCTCTCTGTTGGTCATGTATGATACCAAAATTCCATTTGTTGCTGATATTTCCATTGCTTAATGACAACAGCACGTGATCCACTTGTACACTTTAATTTCTTTCGCCTCCTGAGGGCATCACGATGACAGTTACGTATTTTCAACCAAGCTTCCTTTGCGGCAGCCCCTGCAATAAAACGAATCACAGAAATGACACTCAGACACTGTAGCGCGCGAGAGAGAGAGAGAGAGAGAGAGAGAGAGAGAGAGAGAGAGAGAGAGAGAGAGAGAGAGAGAGAGAGAGAGAGAGAGAGAGAGAGAGAGAGAGAGAGAGAGAGAGAGAGAGAGGAGAGAGAGAGAGAGAGAGAGAGAGAGAGAGAGAGAGAGAGAGAGAGAGAGAGAGAGAGAGAGAGAGAGAGAGAGAGAGAGAGAGAGAGAGAGAGAGAGAGAGAGAGAGAGAGAGAAGAGAGAGAGAGAGAGAGAGAGAGAGAGAGAGAGAGAGAGAGAGAGAGAGAGAGAGAGAGAGAGAGAGAGAGAGAGAGAGAGAGAGAGAGAGAGAGAGAGGAGAGAGAGAGAGAGAGAGAGAGAGAGAGAGAGAGAGAGAGAGAGAGAGAGAGAGAGAGAGAGAGAGAGAGAGAGAGAGAGAGAGAGAGAGAGAGAGAGAGAGAGAGAGAGAGAGAGAGAGAGAGAGAGAGAGAGAGAGAGAGAGAGAGAGAGAGAGAGAGAGAGAGAGAGAGAGAGAGAGAGAGAGAGAGAGAGAGAGAGAGAGAGAGAGAGAGAGAGAGAGAGAGAGAGAGAGAGAGAGAGAGAGAGAGAGAGAGAGAGAGAGAGAGAGAGAGGAGAGAGAGAGAGAGAGAGAGAGAGAGAGAGAGAGAGAGAGAGAGAGAGAGAGAGAGAGAGAGAGGAGAGAGAGAGAGAGAGAGAGAGAGAGAGAGAGAGAGAGAGAGAGAGAGAGAGAGAGAGAGAGAGAGAGAGAGAGAGGAGAGAGAGAGAGAGAGAGAGAGAGAGAGAGAGAGAGAGAGAGAGAGAGAGAGAGAGAGAGAGAGAGGAGAGAGAGAGAGAGAGAGAGAGAGAGAGAGAGAGAGAGAGAGAGAGAGAGAGAGAGAGAGAGAGAGAGAGAGAGAGAGAGAGAGAGAGAGAGAGAGAGAGAGAGAGAGAGAGAGAGAGAGAGAGAGAGAGAGAGAGAGAGAGAGAGAGAGAGAGAGAGAGGAGAGAGAGAGAGAGAGAGAGAGAGAGAGAGAGAGAGAGAGAGAGAGAGAGAGAGAGAGAGAGAGAGAGAGAGAGAGAGAGAGAGAGAGAGAGGAAAAAAAAATGGAGTTTGACAAATGTGAAATCATATTCGATTCCAATATTTTTTTTCTTCAGATAACTGGCTACTAGAGATTCCTACAAAAACATTGGTTAAAGCTACAGAATGAGGGATCGCACCGTGTCAGCTATCGTCAGCAAAGTAACAACTGTTGTGTGGAACAATATGCAACCTCTATATTGTCACGTATGCTCTCTTTATATTAAATTTTAGATGTCTAGGGGTATCTAAGAGCCAGTGACAAACTTATATTTATTTATTATAATCCAAATCTCCCGAGCACTTAATAACAATGTGTCCGTCACAGTAATATGTACATAGCTGATAATATAGTGCCAACCACAACTCTGAGTCACAACTCCAACCAACACAACTCTAACCAATGTATACCTCACTTCCTACCAATCTCCAATCAGCATACAACTCCAACACGTGGACTCCTCCTGTCCTCTGGTACCAAACTCCAACCAACACAACTCTAACCAACACTACCCCAACCAGTCTACCTCACTTCCTACCACCAACCAAAACACATACCTTTGTTTTCACCACGTGGACCTCCACCACGTTACAGGACCTCAGCCCTCGCCAACCAACCAAACCCCACACCTATGACCGAGAGAGAGAGAGAGAGAGTGACCCCGCTCTCCTCCTTTTATATGACCCCCACCCTTTGTGACCTAGCTTGCCCTGGTACAACTGTATACTTCCGCGCCTCCGCGGACTACACCTCACGTACGCTAACCCAACATTTCCTACATACAAGTACATAACACATCACCCATCTTATCTACCTACCACATGTATAACTCAACCTACATAACAACTAATACCCCCAACAAACCTCTACTAACCCCATACAATCTAATCTATACTTATTTACTACCTGGTACCCTGGGTGACACTCGCGTCCCCCGCATCCTTCCCTTCAAAATGCTGACACAAAGCATAAATGCGGGATCCGCCATCTTCTTACATTTTCTCACTTAAATGCACATGTCGCATTTAAGTACTATACTACATATCACTACAATATTTACCAGAACCCACACTGGAAACATGGGAGAAAGTGGCATGAGATTTTGAGAAAAAGTGGCACTTTTGAAGGTGAAGGAGAACTGCCATATATGTTTGTCGGTGATGCTGTATTTCCACTGCTAAATATTCTATTGCGTCCATATTCTAAATCACAGACAAAGGACATATTCGAGAATAAAGTATTTAATTATAGACTGTCACGAGCAAGGCAAACAGTTGAATGTGCCTTTGGTATATTGGCTTTTCGATTCAGGTATTCAAGCGCCCATTTACTATAAAGGTAGATACTGTTGATAACGTGGTAAAGGCGGCTTGTGTTCTTCACAATTACTTGGGAACACAAATGTCAACAGATGAACATGAAATACTTGAGACATTGCTTGATAACCAACTAGTAACATTGACAAAAATTGCTTTTAAATGTACTAACTCAGCATTTCAAGTGAGAGAGAAGTTCAAATTGTGCATCAATTCAGCAACAGGAAATCTGCCTTGGCAAACAGAAAAAGTTCGCTAAGGAAAGTATTATATGAAGAGAGGGAGGAATAAGTGGAAAATAAATGGAAAAAACTATAAGGATTTAGGCAGGGTATTATTTTAGTTACGTTCATTGTGTAATAAGTAACACTTGAGAGAGAGAGAGGCAAGACTTGGAGAGAGAGGCGAGACTGTGTGAAGAGATGTGAGCTGTTAAGAGAGGAACACAGAGAAAGAAGCTGCTGGAGCTGGTGTTGGCTGTGCTTGAGACTGTCGTGTTGTTGACTGCCTCACCGAGCGAAACGTGAATGATGAGTATGTCCGCCCAATGTACACCAGGCATCCAAAAGAGGGGGTAGATGCCCCCGTCACCGAGCGAAACGTAAATGATGAGTATGTTAACACAGTGGTCGCAAGTCTTTCCTAACTTCGTCTTATTACCCATACATTTTAATAGTTATGTAGTTGTTAAATACGTAAAAATAACAGTCCACTTGCATAACATTCACCACCAATAGCAAGGCACTTGGAGCAGGGACGGCCGGAGACGACTACTAACAAATCCCAATCAACCAGCTCAACCTCTCCCACCTTGATCAACCACCAGCCACACAGCTAGACACAACACACAACAGCTACCAGGACCACACTCCCCTACCACCAAACCAGACACAACCTCTGCTCCAACACCACTTGTTCCCTCTGTCCAGCCTCTCTGCCAGCTAGTTGACCACTGCCTATCCTCGCGGACAGGGTCGCCAACTCACCTCTCGTGAAACACTTAGAACAATTCATTAACCTGCGTGAATCCCTGTAATCAGTCAACTACCATAAGACTACAAGTCATTAACCATATATTGGATTCAAATATGATTTCACATTTGTCAAACTCCATTTTTTTTTCTCTCTCTCTCTCTCTCTCTCTCTCTCTCTCTCTCTCTCTCTCTCTCTCTCTCTCTCTCTCTCTCTCTCTCTCTCTCTCTTCTCTCTCTCTCTCTCTCTCCCTCCCTCCCTCCCTCCCTCCCTCCCTCTCTCCCTCTCTCCCTCTCTCCCTCTCTCTCTCTCTCTCTCTCTCTCTCTCTCTCTCTCTCTCTCTCTCTCAGACAACTTAAACTTTCATATTTGTAACAGGTATAAAAGTATGAGGCCTTAATGCAATGTATGATTAATGAGTATCTTCTATAAAATATCTAAATATCAGGCAGCAAACTTAAAATCATAAAAGTAATATAATTTGGTTTGAAAAAATAACTAAGTTATGGATTCATTCACAGAAACGGTGATTCTTAATAGATTAAAATACCTCAGACATTCAGTCAATACTCTTTAGTTCCTAACTTGCCTGTAAATGAGTACTGATTAAACAAAAATAATTATGAGAGGTGATTTAGAAAGATATGTAATCATTATAATTCTTTATAAATACAAAGATGATGATGATCAGACAAATGAAAGGTTCAACTTCAATTAATCATTTGTTAACAACAATGAACAAATTAAAGTTGAGTAGGCATTATATTTTGTGTATGTATGAATATATATCTTTGTGTACCTAAGGTATATAATGGTAACTCATCTCATTCCAACTATAGCAAATAATTCTCTCTCTCTCTTCTCCCTCTCTCTCTCTCTCTCTCTCTCTCTCTCTCTCTCTCTCTCTCTCTCTCTCTCTCTCCTCTCTCTCTCTCTCTCACTCTCACTCTCTCTCTCTCTCTCTCTCTCTCTCTCTCTCTCTCTCTCTCTCTCTCTCTCTCTCTCTCTCTCTCTCTCTCTCTCTCTCACTCTCACTCTCACTCTCTCTCTCTCTCTCTCTCTCTCTCTCTCTCTCTCTCTCTCTCTCTCTCTCTCTCTCTCTCTCTCTCTCTACAGTGTCTGAGTGTCATTTCTGTGTATCATTTTATTGCAGGGGCTGCCGCAAAGGAAGCTTGGTTGAAAATACGTAACTGTCATCGTGATGCCCTTAGGAGGCGAAAGAAATTAAAGTGTACAAGTGGATCACGTGCTGTTGTCATTAAGCAATGGAAATATCAGCAACAAATGGAATTTTTGGTATCATACATGACCAACAGAGAGACAAGCTCACATGTCCTTTGTACTGACAACGCCAGTCAACTGACAGTTGAAAATGATATTAGTTCAGACGAAGAAATGAGCGCACTTTCCACCACTGCTTCACGTGAAAATTTGACCCCTGGTGACTGTCATCACGATTTTGATGCTGCTGTTATTGCTGATGATGTTGAGAATATCGTCGACCCTTCAGCTTATTCAAAAGATATAAAGAAAAGGAAACTTTCACATACTCGAAAAAAAAACCAGATCTTACTGTTCTGCTCAAGGAATCCATCTTAGATCATGAAGAGAGAGCCAAAGACAGAGCACTTGAAAGGAAAAAGATGGATGAAAAATTAGGCCCGCAGGAAACAGATCCTCTGTATAACTTTTTCATGTCCATGTACGGAACCACGGCTAAAATGACACCAGCATCACAGCACATGATCAAGAGAGAAATAATCAATAATCCATCCTTAAATTTATCAAAATATATTTATTTTATTTTTATGTGTAATTGGGGTGCGAGGAGATCCGGAGGGATCCGGACAAAAATATGTAAATCTGACCTAAATCCGGGATATACCGGATGTTTACGTACAGCGTCTGAACATACGTTAAAAATCGGACGAACATTCGGTTTATAGCCAAGAATTTGTCTGAAGTCCGAACCTGCTACCACAAGGCACAAGCCGGCCGTTCGGTAGCGACTCCCGCAATGATTATCAGCCGAGCTCAGCCAATCACAACGCCGCGTACCTCCAGCCGAGCATCGATGGCATGAGCCGAGGGGACTTCGACTGAGACTGGGGGTTGTTTGTTTACATTTTGCAAGCCGACCAGAGGAAGTAGCCGCAGAATCTTAGATTTCCACTGTCGGAGACGTTTAAGCTAATTTTCTTATCTGTCAGAGACTGAGGTTCACCCAGGAACAATGCACTAAGATCCTTTGAAGTTATAGAATAAGTAATTAAGACAGTGAAGTCAATACATTCGTATATATGATGAAGTAAGACGTTGTTTAATATCGCCGTCTCGGTAATAAGGAATTCGTCTTACAACAAACGGTCAAGAAACGCCCTAAGACCCGACTATCTATTAATAACACAACACCTACTGTACCTAACTGTCTATATACAGATAGAGGCGACATAAAATAACAAATTTGATAGGAACATACCTTAATTATATCTGACATGTAAGTATTAACCTCGGGAGAAGACACTAATGTTATCTCCATATTATTCGTCAGCTACTTTCATTTTCAATTTTTACACAGTGCAGTCTCCCAAACCTGTACATACTTGTATTCATTAATGTATATGGGTTTATGTCTTGAATGTTTGTTTATAATCTAAGATAATCTAATCTATTGTATTTACAAGTCAATAAGTTTTCTTGGTTTTCTATCATATTTACCTTAAAAGACATTATTTTCCAAGTAAATTACAACAATAATTTGATATGAATACTGAGATGGTTTGGACACCTGAAAAGACTGGGTGAGTTGCCAAGAATGATGTACAATGCTGGGATCACCTTCTGGGTGATCTGGGTTCAGATCACACTTAGAAAATAAATATATGAAAAAATAAAGCTCATTAAATGTATTCGAAACTGCTGGTAAATCTACATAACTACTGCTCGGACGATATCAATATAAATATGAAGTCCTACATACTATACATAGTGTGAAGGTTTCAGGTGGTGCTCGTCATTATAATCAAATATAGGCCATAAGGTATCCGGTAAATTTTTTGAAATCAATTGCTCGACAGTAAATTGCTCGAAAAATAATATCTCGAACAATCAATTGCTCGAAAGGTAGATTGCTTGAAAAAAGTAGTTTAATGAATAATATTCAAAAATAAGATAAAGAAATACAACTTTATTATTGTTAATTGAACAGTTAAAATCAAGAACGGGTACATTTCTATTTAGGTTAGGTTATTATTTAGAGCAATTTACTGTTGAGCAATTGATAGTTTGAGAAATTATTTCTCGAGCAATTGATTTCGAGTAATTGACTTAGAGAAATTGACTTAGATTCAGGCTTTAATATGGCTGCCTAACTTTTGGGTAATGAAAAGCTTATATAACTGAACCTAACCGAGCCAAACCATACCCAACCAAACCTAATCTAACCATAACCTAATGTAACCTAACCATAACCAGTATTATTTTACATCTTCATTAGAATGCTCTAGAAAATTCAGGGTTGTATTTTTGCATTACCTGTTGCATTTTGAAAAGGTTTTCTTAATTAAAATTCCGTCGCAAATTCTTAGTTTGTGAGATATTCAATGTTTTCTGTGAGACCTCTTCGAAAAGTAAAGTTTAGTTTGGTTTGAACAAGGTTCTGTTATTTGTCAATGTAGGTTAAGGTTTGGTTAATTTAGGTTATGTTATGTTAGGTTCAGGTAAAGATTCGGAAGACGACCCAGATTGTTTTTTGGGACAAAGCAAATTTTTTCTGATAGATTTTGATGTGTTTTGAATTAATCTGATGTTTATTTGTTATGCCAGGAAATTTTTTTTCCCCAAGGTAAAAATTGCCACAAAAAAGTCAGATTAATTCAAAACCATCAAAATCAATAGGAGAAAAATTGCTTTAAGTAAACTTAATTAAACCTAAGCAAACCTAATTAAGCCTAACCTAACTAAATCTACCCTTACATAACCAAACCAGGTAAAAATTCGTAAGATGACCCACTCGATATCTCACTACCTTTGTAATGCACTGCAAATTCAACCTCAGATACTTGTTCAGATAGGTTAGGTTAGGTTTAATTAGGTTTCCTTTGGTTAAGTTAGGTTTAATTAGGTTTGCTTAGGCTTACTTAAAGAAATTTGTTCTCTTATTGATTTTGATGGTTTTGAATTAATCTGACTTTTTTGTGGCAATTTTTACCGTGGGAAAAAAATGCATGGCATAACAACAAACATCAGATTAATTCAAAACACATCAAAATTTATCAGAAAAAAATAGTTTTGTCCAAAAAACAGACTGGGTCGTCTTTCGAATCTTTACCTAGGTTAATTTAGAAGCTATCAAATGTTCTCTATGACCAACAATAGGAAGTTGGACGCGTTGCAGACAATTTATTTCGGTGAAGATGTAAAATTCTACCCCATAACATAACTTGAAAGATGCTTTACCAGCTAAGTAATGGTTAGCACCGCCTGAAACCTTTACAGATGTGTCAAGTACACTAAGTATAGTATGTACGACTTCATATTTATATCGATATCGTCGAAGCAGTAGTTATGCAGAAATACCAAACTACTTACTGACAATCATTGTATTTTGTCTTCCCCCAAGAACCCCGCATTCCCACAGGTCCCCAGAATTGTTGGGGGTTGATGAGGATGTCTTATTAGATATGCATTTGCGACGAAAATGAATGTCAAAATCGTTCAAAATGGATCAATATTTATACGAAAAGTGTGTTATTTACATCCAAGTGCAATATCACCACTGCGAAGCCTTATTCACCCAGCTACGCTACCATCTACACACCTTACAAGTGGTGGCAGCGGTGGGATTCAAAGCTGGACAGAGAGAGAAAATAAAGAAGAAAAACTTTGGCGTCTACACCCGCATTCTTATCTCCAAGCCGCCGTTTTGGAAGCCTTTGTCTCCGCGACTCCACCAACAAGCTTTTCACCTGCCCAGCCCCGAACTCATCTAATTCTACCATGGACAAGTATATTCTACCCTGTATATATGCTACTGCTACATCATCCACGGTTTGTCTGTTGCTACTCCACCTGATCCACTTGCTGCTCCACCCACGTGATCAGGCTTTGTTGACGACACCACCCTCACGCCCGCGGAAATACCATCATCTTCTAGCCCAGCAACACACACGTGGCCATCTATCATTGACGAGAGACTCCACTTGCTCCAAATCCACCGGACTCCACATACGAGGGACTCCACACCACTCCATCCACGAGGTCATCCTTTGTCTGGCCCCCCACATACACGAGGACGCCATTGGACAACACCTCCACGCCCACATATACGAGGATTCCACATACGAGGGACCCACTTCCACCTACGCTGGACTCCACATTCCACAAGAGGACTCCACTTCACGCCCAATCCACTACAAAGGATTCACTTGAGTTATTTTTCTTTTTTCTGTTATCTGAGTCTGTGAAGTGCTTTTTATTTTTATTTTTGTAACTCAGAAGTGTTTCTTAACATATTTATTTTATTTATTTTTTCTTTTCTTTGGAAATTACGTATTTTCCTTTGTGTGTGCTTGTCCGCCATTTTAATCCACCTCCATTGTATTTTCAAAGCGGCCATTTTGAAATTTGGTCTTGGTCTGAAAACGATCTTGAGCTGGTTTTTAAGCAGCCATCTTGCTTGTTTACATAGCGGCCATTTTGAAAATTACTTGAAAATTACTTGAGCCTCAATACAGTCCACTGGAAAAGACTTGTACTTTATTTTTTCTGTGACTTTATTTTTATTTACAGTGAAACTTTTATTTATAACTTTTCTGTGGAGCGTATATACATACATGTTTGCACATTGTACTAAGTTTACTATACATTGCAGCAACTGAAGCAACGCCCAGACCCGATTGAACATTTCTGTACAAGACCTGTGCTGCAGTTACGTACATCCCGGACGAGTCTATTATATGTTCGTGAGTCTTTACTGATTTTAAAGCGGGTTTATTTTCATTTTTACTGGGTGTTACTTAATTATTTTTAGCTGGTTCTGAATTACTTATCTCTTCTTGTGTTCGACATACACATTGTATACTGAGATGTTTACTTATATTGTATCCGCCTTCGGGTGAACTGAGTATTGTCTCTGATCTGAACTGAGTATTATTTCTAATCTGAACTGAGTATTATTTCTAATCTGAACTGAGTATTTTACGGTGTTAAACCCACCCTGTCTTATCGCCTTCGGGTTCGAGCTATTATACGGTGTACTACACACACCCTGTCTTATGCCTCTGTGCGACTCAGCTATTATACGGTGTACAACACACACCCTGTCTTATGCCTCTGTGCGACTCAGCTATTATACGGTGTACAACACACACCCTGTCTTATGCCTCTGTGCGACTCAGCTATTATACGGTGTACTACACACACCCTGTCTTATGCCTCTGTGCGACTCAGTTATTACTATACGGTGTACTACACACACCCTGTCTTATGCCTCTGTGCGACTCAGCTATTATACGGTGTACTACACACACCCTGTCTTATGCCTCTGTGCGACTCAGTTATTATACGGTGTACAACACACACCCTATCTTATGCCTCTGTGCGACTCAGCTATTATACGGTGTACAACACACACCCTGTCTTATGCCTTTGTGCGACTCAGTTATTATACGGTGTACAACACACACCCTGTCTTATGCCTCTGTGCGACTCAGCTATTATACGGTGTACTACACACACCCTGTCTTATGCCTCTGTGCGACTCAGTTATTACTATACGGTGTACTACACACACCCCGTCTTATGCCTCTGTGCGACTCAGTTATTATACGGTGTATCACACACCTTAGTATTGCATCTGTCTCCAGGGTATACTATTTTAGTTACTTATTATGTGTTGCCAATTGTCTTAGAATTTTTACTATTGTTGCCTTCGAAGTAGAAAATTGTGGTGTATTTCATATTTTCTTTTTGCATTATATAAATATATTTTTTATGCGTGCCACCCATTTTTTTTATGTATTTCTTAGTTCAGTAATGTCACCATCCACGGGTGTCCTCGTTTCACCCGGTGTTTTTCGAAATGGGGACATTTCGCTGGTGGTGGCCGAGCAGTGTAGGGAGCTGAGGTACTATATATATTATTATCATGTATTATATTTGTATCTGGCGCGCTCATATCAATAGTGTACATTTGGCAACCATATTGTGACGCCTGGCAACTACGCGCGTGACCCCACGCGACCTGGCCTCCCAGCCAGCCGCGGCAGTCGGGCACAGATCTTACTACAGAAAGGTCACGCACATCTCCTCTGTCCAGCACCATTGTTTATTATACAATAAACCCACAGCCACGTTCTCCGAAGCCTTATTCACCCAGTTACGCTACCATCTACACACATTACACCACGCTCACAGGAGTTTACGGCTTCTTTTATTTCCTCACATCTTCTAGCCATCTAGATACTGCATTTACTGCGGCTATAATTGCTCCAGACTCTATTATATGTTATTCAGCAAGTTTTTTCCACGGCGATAAGGGTGCCCACGAAAAGGGTGCGCCGCCATCTTGGATCAGTCAGCTGATCATCACAACACGACACATCGACGTGCATTGGTGTCCTTTATCGTTCAGTTGCCGAAATCTGCCCCCCCCCCATCCACGCTGAACTCGCCCCATGATAGTGGCAATGTCTGTGGTGTACTGAGACGGACAGCAAAGCCAAGATCTTCTGGATTTTCCACGATGGTGGTCCTCGAGTGCAGCCGAACTGTGGCTTCCGGACCATTGACGGAAGTGATGCCATCGTCGTCGCCTTACTCACAAACCACAACCTCACTCATCAGCTCGCTATTGGTAACAATGCAGGGGCAGCCGATCGCCACAGGGGCCCGAAACTGAAACGACCACGAATCGACATGGGAGTAGAGAGTGAGACGTGGAATGCATTTGAGCGTCGCTGGGACAATTTCCACCGCGGCTCAGGGGTAGACGCAGCATCGGCATCGGTGCAGCTCTTCCAGTGTGCTAGTGAAGCACTCGGTGATGCACTCCTTAAGGCTGACCCCATCATTGCAACGCGACCAGTCAACGAGGTTATGGAAGCCATGAAATCCTTGGCCATCAATCATCCCTGTGTTTCGGGGAGTCAAACGTGCTGAACTTGTGGCCATGCACCAAAATGCTGATGAACAATTTCGGTCTTTTGCTGCCAGAGTGCGTGGTAAAGCAGAAACATGTGGTTTTGTCGTGTCTGATAAATATGAGTGCGGGAAGCAAAATCTTGTGAACTATACTGACGAGACTATTCGCGACGTCCTTCTCGCGGGGATATCCGACCTTGACATCCGCCGCGAGGTTCTCAGCGTCGAGGGCATTCAACTGGGGTCTGTCAACGATGTCATCGGGTTCGTCGAAGGGAGAGAAATGGCCAGAAACGCTCTCCCATCCCCAAGCAACTCTGCCTTATTTTCGTTTAAGCGGACCAACACACGCAGAAATGAAACAACCACTGCACAGATGAATGGGCGACGCCCCCACCAGCCACCCCCACCAACTCCTGTCGACAGATCCAAGCAAACTCTTTGCCCAGACTGTAGTAGAAGTTTCTTTGTCTATTCGGAGACCACCCGTGGGTGGAATCGTAAAGCCCATGACTGATGCAAGGAGTGTTACCTGGCTCAGCGACGGCGCCAGGGTGGTGCCCGGGGTAATACAGCGGGGGTTAATGCTGTTACCGTCGAGGAAAGCTCTTTCTCTCAGATCTCATCAATGGTCCCCACCGGGCGGAGGCCAACCATCTAAAACGCCTCCATTAAGCCTACCGGCACCACGGGTAAAAGATAAAAGTTGAAAGAGGTCACAGAGCAACTGAACGCAGCTCTAAAACAGCTAGAGATGGACCTGCCGGAGAATTCACCTTCTGCAGATTATATTCCTCTCATGCATGCTAGGTTTCAATACCTGAATGGTACCATAGAATTGGTCTTGATGTCACTAACAGCATGAAACGGGGACTCATAAGTGGTATGGGTAAACTTTCTCTTATGTTATTTGGAACCGCTATGAACGAAGATGTAGAAAAGTTAAGAGAAAATTATAATCAATTTGCCTCAATAGCTTCTTCTAATGATAAAGCTATTCGATAGTAAGCCTTCGAATCAGCCGAGAAAGGACAAGGAGAGGCACATGAGGCTTCAAGTAGATCAGCGAAGGTGGCCAAGGTAGACGCTACCTTATCTATTTTTCCTGCTAACGTGGTTACTGTGGAAATAAGGACCTGCTGCGCCTCTACAAGAGAATCTAGATTATTTATACTTGTCAGCCCGACTATTCACCAGATCAGTAAGGTCAATGGCATCCAGACGGGATTTAAGGGAGGCACAGCTAGTCATCAACCCATCAACAGCACTATGGAGGGCCTGTACTTGTGGTAATACAGTACTAGGTAGGTGGAGAGGCGGGCTGCGCAGAGACTTGAGGCAGGCGAGATGGCGGCGCAACCAGCGGAGAAGGAGCTGCAACCTGATGTCTGAGACAGCCGTGCTAGACGTTCACGCCCTGCAGTTGGCACCGAGGACACTTCCAGTGCAAAGTGACATCAGCTGATGGGTGTGGCTGAGAGATGGTTACATTCTCGCTAGACGATGATAGTGAGACCTTATGTGGACAGGTACGGGAGTCATGACAGCCAGCACACCACGCACACTTCTCCGAGTTAGAACAATATCGAAAAATATGTTCCACACCTCAGCACCTGTAGCACGAAGGTTGATCACTATGCAGGCTACGAAGTTCACAGAGGCAGAGAGGGAAGGAAACTGAAGGCCACAAAAGATTGAGGGGGTCAGGCAAACTCCAAGTGATTACAATCCTGTTGAGAGGCTCACCTTGTTGAAAGAAGCGACGAGCGAAGTAAACATTCGGTAGTTCCTTGGCGAGAGAAAAGTCTGTAGTTAGAATGTATGAAAAAATAACCGTTGATTCCCACCTTCGATGAAGAAAGTTCCAGAAGAGCGCCAGGGTAGTAGGCCTCGGAGCTGCCACCTTGGTCGCCAAGTTCAAGCAGTTAACTCCCCCACCGACCAACTAAACACAGACACTCTCACACCAGCAGATACGACGTTCCCAAACAGCTCGAATTCTTCTCCACGCCGCACTCGGCTCACAGCAACAAAATAAAAACACACAACCTACACATAAATCACGAACAACCCTCTCACAACGACGACGACACAGCTACTGCCGTCGTATACGTCATGACTTCCCATTCTCACTTTTATTTACACAACAGGGAAACCAGTGAGAAATTAGTTAGGCAGTTTCCGCGTCCTCTCAGGGGATTCAAGCACGTCAAGGGAAAGCGTGAGAGACTCCACAACCTTCACACTGTTCACAATATCCATACGGCGGCGTGTCACATACACAAACCGAGAAGTAACCCCAGACATCTTCACCTCCGCCAGGTCTCGATCCAGATGAAAGGCACGAGTCACCTCCTCCCAGTTTAACGTCCACTGACGGATTTCCCGTGAAAGAAAGCTTCACATAATCCGGTAAATCTTACTAATAGCATCTCCTCACGGATCACCAAAATATTGACATAGGTGATAAGGTATGTAATGTAAAACACGTTTGTGGTAGTTTTATTTGGGGGACGGTCTTAGTTTGGCCACAGAGGCTCTTTAAAAATTTGGTAGTTGCCTCAAATTCTAAGTCCACACAGATGTTAAGTTATGGTTAGGTTAAGGTTGTTAGGTTAGGTTACGTTTATGTTATGGTTAGATTAAGTTAGGTTAGGTTCAGTTAGATTCGGTTATATAAGATTTTTACATTTTATTACCCAAATCCAGAAAAAATTCTATGTAAGGTTGAGAACCCTAACTCTTGGGTAATAAAATGTAAAAATCTTATATAACCGAACTTAACTGACTCTATACTCTATACAAAAATTTTAGGCGGAGGATGCCCGCCTTTCCTGCATCCCCCCCCCCACTCACCCTGAGAGTGGCTGCTGAAATGATGGGTGGAGCGTCATTAGTTTGGATTAATTTTGGTGATCAGTATAGAGGGGCTGGGGGGATGAGAAGGCAGATTCCTGTTAATCCTCTCAGGTCCCCTAGGGACCTGACACCACCCACATCCTTCCTCCTCCTCCTCCATCTACCTTTTATATATATATATATATATATATATATATATATATATATATATATAGTGTGTGTGTGTGTGTGTGTGTGTGTGTGTGTGTGTGTGTGTGTGTGTGTGTGTGTGTGTGTGTGTGTATGTGTGTGTGTGTGAATACCTAATGAAAACATATAACTATACATATACTTATGGTATTAAAATTTTGATATCTCTCTCTCTCTCTCTCTCTCTCTCTCTCTCTCTCTCTCTCTCTCTCTCTCTCTCTCTCTCTCTCTCTCCCTCTCTCCCTCTCTCTCTCTCTCTCCTTGAGACCAGAGGTCAGGCCTTATAATCCTCCATCCTTTTGGTGACCAGGCGCTATAGCATGGCCCGTTTAGCTACCTCTGTCGCTCAGTTTATTTACAACTTTTTCTTTCCATCATTCATTATTGCCTTCCAGATCGCATTATACTGATATTTTTTGGTACTTATTGTTAGCAAATTTATTCACGATGACATTACAGTCTCCTTTTTGAAGTATAAGACTTCATACAAGGAAATATTAAGGAAACAATGAAGTGATATCAGGTGTCTAATTTTTCACGACACTCAGCCTGTTACTGTCAACCAATCATCTAGCACGGTGTGGTGATGGTCAGCCTCTTACCCCAGTAGGAGGGGCATCCTCCGCCTTCAATTTTTGTACAGAGTAGTACCAGTAGTCAACACCAATTAACACCACCATCAATCAACACCAGTCAACACCACTACCGGTAGTGGTGGTGATGGTAGTGGTGGTGGTGGTGGTCAAGAGTACCTTATCACATTAGGTATTTTAGTATAAATTTAATTTATTTTAATTTGAAATTCAATTATTTTAATTTGAAATTCATATATTTTTAGTTGATATTCATTTTTTTTTTTTATTTGAAATTCATTTATTTTTATTTGATGTTCAGTTTTTTAAATTTGATGGTTTTTTTTTTAATTCGAGTGTGAAAAGGTGTAGTTACGAGTGGTTGTGTGGAGACAGTATCTACAAGCATGGCTCCAAAGAATAAGGCAGTCAACAAGAAGATTCCTGCTCTTCGAAAATCTCCGCGGAAGAAGAGGACATGCTCGTCTTCCCCTGAACCACAACCGTAGCTAGACCATGTTGATGTAGAAGACACTGAAGACACTGAAATTGAAGTTGATATAGTAGCCAGTGAACGTGACTCGTCGATCTCCAGAAGTGATGCTTCGGACGATGATGCAGCTACAGCTACTGCCACGATTTATTTAGTAAATACTCGTAACTAACTCGTAACTATTCGTAAAAACACGTAAACAGGTCGTAACTAACACGTAAAATCTTCGATGAATAGTAACATTCCGTAATATACTCGTAACAATCCGTAAAAAACTCGTAAAATGTCCGTAAGTTGCTCGTAGTTATCCGTGACAACTCGTAACAAATCGTGGAATTTTTCCGTAAATACATCGTAATAATCGTTAATAAACCGTAAATAGCTCGTAATAACTCGTAACAACTCTTAAATCGGTCGTAAAAGTGGCCAAATCGTAAGGATCCGTGAATGTGTGCGATCCGTAAGGACTCGTAAGAAATCTCCGTGTATGTGAAGGGGGTATGAAGGGGGTATTATATGAAACGTTTACAATATTTGGCACATTTATTATACCTATTTACAAATTAATCATATGCGATTCCCAAGAATGAACAGACACTGAGCAAATTAATGTAGTGACTTAACCCTTTTAAGTATAATAACTCCTACATGGCACTGTCTTAAATGTAGGTTTAATGCCTGACCAATGCATCCTGAAGCACGTTTGATGCCAGTCCGTGAGTTAATACCGTGTCCACCCTCCTCCTGCTGCTCTAACCTCCTGTAGTCGGGTGGACATGGAATCTACTAGATTGCTACATATGTTTGGAGCCTTCCTCATTCCCTCCCACATATTATGTGCATGTCTCCTTACCGCCTCCTTTGATTTTTCCTCTACGTTCCATTCAGCAACCATATGAGCCCACAGATTTTCTATTGGATTACAATCAGCTCCTTTAGGAGGCGTCTAACAGAATAATCTGTGGGTGCACCTCAAACCAACGCTTCACTGCCCGACTTGTGTGAATTGGACTACGGTTTTGCACCATATATATAGGCTGTGGGTCTGGTATAGCGTATGCTTGCACTTATGGTAGGAAGCTTGTCTCTAGAATGTTTATATATTCATGTGCATCCATGCATCCATCTATATCCGTCAGTTCACCCACACCTCCCCACCACATCCAACCGTGCATTGACGTTGTCACACGACCGCTTGAAGAGGTCTCAAAAATATGTATTCGGTTATACCTTGTGTTAATAAATCGCCAACACTAGCGACTAACTGCTCTGTCTGGGAGTTTCCCTTTCTCCCTTAGATATATTTTGGTTGGGAGTAAAATACAGCATTGTAATTATATAGATTATTAGCCAAATGCTATGATTACTTAAAATCAATGATCTACGTAATGTAAAATTGTTACAAAATGGCACACTGAGAGCGAAACCTCGGTTGTTTTGAGTGATAGTTAGAGTGAGCCGATGTTCAGAAAGGACCCTGGAATAATCTTCACCACTGATAGAGGAGGGTCAGAAACTGTGGATCGCGAGTGTACATTACATACCTTATCACCTATGTCAATATTTTGGTGATCCGTGAGGAGATGCTATTAGTAAGATTTACCCATAATCCTCCCAAGGAGCAAAAGCAGGGAATATCAGAGCTGAAGCAGACTGGAGCGTAAACGGACGGTGGGGTGTCGAGACACCACTCGTTGGTGGAGCACTGTCTCATATCTTGTTTACCTTCAAGGCCTGGCAAACATCCTCATCGCTGCAATTTTGATCAGAACTCATGTGACGCTTGGTAG